>KZ505696.1:67244-92968 GCA_002844005.1 Limosa lapponica baueri
TATTTGCCTGGCAGCAGCAGTGCAATTTGTGAACACAATTATCCAACTGGGACGTTTTTACTGGGGCTGTATAAGGGATGGGATCATGGAGTATGTCACCTAGCTTCCAAACTATGTCTCCTCACTGCTGCAAGTTTCTCGAAGCTTTCTGTGCAAGGCTAAGTGTGTTCAGAGGTAGATTTTTCACTAAGAATGTGTAATAAGTAAGTAGCCTAGGGCTTTAGGGTAACAAGACCAAGCAGTTTGAGCAACGAGCCTCTGGAAGAACTGCCATCTTAAACACAGCAAATATTTTACTTTTGAATGAAAGTGCCATCAGCCTTGAACTCAAGGGCCCCGGGAGTTGTGTGGGGTGGGGTGGGGAAAAGGGAAGCTTTTCTGCTGTCTTCTGTTTGTCAGACTACATTCTGATGCCTTTTCACGTAGGTTAATAATTCACACTAGAAACAAAATCACAAAAATCAACAGGGCCACCAACTGAACACAGCAGTTATTCAATGCAGGTAAGAAAGAAAATATCTCTCCACCAAAATTCAGCCACTGAAAGCGTGACCCTGCTCGATTCAGAATACATCAACCAGTACCCCTGACCTGACCCCTTCAGTCCAATCAACAATAAAATTAAGTTCGTTTAAATGGTTACTACTTGTCAGTGCATCTGCTATGACATTGCCTGTGTGCTTTCAGCAACAGTAACTTCAAGAAATACGAATTCTTCACTTTGAGTGAAGTGAAGCAGAGTTACCTCAAATATATCATGGATTAGAAGTGTATGTGTAGACTATGATCAGCTCTCGGCTGATGTGATAATTCGATCATGCATCAAAGACCTAAATTTTAACCAGAGACATACAAAAACTGCTATGATATAAAGGCTGATGCATAGCATCAGACTAACATCATTGTTGTTAATCCAAGATGCCACTTAGGTACAAGACAAATTCCAGGTTTGGGGGGTTTTGTCTTTTAATAGGACCACCATACAGTGACATGAAAATGTGGGTATTTCCACATAAAAGAATTATGATTAGCAATGCTGGTGGTAGACTCTGCAATTTAAAGGATGCTTTTCAGGGAACATAACGATACAGATTGTCACTGGGTCCAACTCCCTGCTCAAGGCAGGACCAGCCTAGATGCAAAATGGAAAATTGGATGCAAAGAAAGACCGGCAGAAGGAAAGGAAAAAAGGAACAAGAAATTAATGAAGCAGAAGCAGCAGGATGGAGAGGAGAAAAAAAAAAAAAGAGTGCAGAATAGTTCTGGGTCATTCTGAATTCTCATCATGATACTACATAGACTGCTCCGAACACAACTGCTGCTCAAAAGATACAGGGCGTAGGCAGGGAAATGGATGATGGTGAAACAGACAGATTAATGTTAGGACAGAAAGAAGAAAAAAAAAAAAGAAGAAGAATTCAGAGAGGCATAGAAAGGAAAGCTTTGAACTGGCCTTTATTTTATCCCATAGGTAAACTCAGAATGCATGAGCATCTCTGGTAATAATTCCTACCTGCCAGCTAGTGCCTACACTTGTCTAGACCTACAGCCAATGTCAGATAAACTCTCTTCTAAATGGGTGATAAGGGAAAGGAATCTCAGAAAGTCAACACCAAGGAACTCTGCATCACGCATTGTCCACTGCCTTCTTCCACTTCCTCACTCCTGCTTACTCTGAAAGGGAATGTGCCTAAATTGTGCCTCTTGCAGCATCTGTTACCCTACCAGCTCTGTTACACTTTCTCTGTAGAAGTAAAAGCAAATATTATAGTAAAGGCAAATATTTCATTAATAGAAGCTTCCTAACAATTCACTGAAGCAGGGAAAAATGTAAGCTTACCTACAGTTGAAATGGAGTCCTGACTGCACCTATTCCATGGAACAAAGCAACATAGCAACACAAAAGGAATGAAAAAAATCTGTACGTCATTGAAAGATACGAGGATATTGAAGTGGTCAAGCTGTATCACATACTGAAATTCATCAAGGATCAAGACCATTCTTTACTAAAAGACTGCCACTAATGAATCTTTGAAATGTTCTAAACTGGTCTTGTATTTTAGCCAAAGCCTTCATTTCTAATGATGCATTTGTCCCCCAGCTGCCAAACTGGACACTTTATAGTGTCTGTCTCCTAAAGATGCCTCTGCTCATGACATTTGATGTTTCCTGATGTCCTCCCCAGATTCTCTAAACTAGATTTAATTTGCTGGCCTGAGTAACAGCAGAAATGGTGCTGCTATTAAGTGAGACGTGGTGAATGTTTCTGCTAACACTGTTTCCATGTAAAGCTCTAAGAGCAAGGTTGATAAAAGCAAGCACAACTTTTCTCCAAAATCTGGTTAGCAAGATACAAAGCACCAAGCACTGTGGGTTACTCAGTACACTTCACTTTAAACAGAGGGTTTGCCATCTGTTCTGCCCTCTAATTACAAAATATAAACCAAATATAACTCACTACTGAATCATAAAAAGTAAGCTATAGGAGATTTAAATTCAGGGGAAAAGCTCTTTATTTAATGCAGAAACATCTGCAAGGTTTTTCTTATGTCATCTTTCAGGCAGTAATCTAGGGAAAATGAAAGGAGAGCCCTTCTTCAGGATGCTGCCAAACATGTTTCTGGCAATTTATCTATTTGTGCAGAAGTACAAGTAAAACTATTATAAAATGAGTATGCCTTAGCCATGATAGTCTAAGGAGATAACTGGGGCAAGACTGTAAGAAAAAAATATCAGCCTTTACTAAAGTGATTGGGAACTTGGGGGGGAATGGGGATCAAATCAATCCCACAGATTAGTTTTTGGCTATACAACTTTTTCATTATGGACTTATATGAAAAAAAGGTGTGTTAATTTTTTCTCCAGCTATATCCAATTATAAGACTACCGTATTTCAGTTTGCTGAGTGACACAGAGTCTGACTGTAATGGGAACACAGATACAAGGAACAGCTGAAGACAGCACCAGCATTTCTCAGAAGCTGGAATCACTTTTGAGGAAGAGCAGCAAGAAAGAAGGCATCTGGGGCTTCCCCTTTATTCAGCCTGTTGCAGCTAAAGGCAGCTCTGCCACCTGGGGTTGTCTGTACTGCAAAATTTTTGAGACCCTTTGCAACACTCCTGTGCACTCTGATACGCAACTTCATTACAGACTGAGATGTGATGAAGACTGGCAGCTGCCACAGTATAGTGGCCTTTGCATCCCCCTGTGCAGCCAGGCAGCAAAGATTGCCAGAGGAGCATCATGACAACATGGGCTGCTGCTGCAGGACCGACAGTCTTTGCACGTCCTGGAATTTCACAGATGTGCAGCATTTTGCTTGATCGGGAGCATATTTTCTTACCAGATGAATGTGCCTAATTGCTATTTCCTGAATAGATGCGTATCACTGATAGTTAATGAAGGTGGAGATGTGGGAAGGGAGGAAGCAAACATAAGGAACTGTCTCTAGATTTTGCAGAGTCAAACATAACCATTGCCTAGGAGCCTCACACCCCGCACCTTTCACTATAACTGAGCATGTTTAGTGAAACCGTATCTGATGATAGCAGGGAAAGTCTGACAATAAAAGCCTGCAAGGACAAATGCCTGCATGGACTAGCTCTCTTACATGTAAGGAACTACAATATATCAATCACAACCCACGTTACAAGTCCAGGAGCGATGACCAAGCTAAAAAGCATGTGCTAATCAGACCCACTGTGGATAATCTTCCATGACCTGACTCTCATGTGCATCCTGGATTTAAACTCCAGACACATGTGGTTTATGTCAAATCAGGTCTGATTAGTTTGAAGGCGAGGAATGCAGCAATTGATACCAAGAAGGATACTTCTGCCAGATAATTCAATCACTAGCTCCTCTGTATACCAGCAAAACAGGCGTTCATTATGGGGTTGATAAAACTCCTCCTAGCCTGGGCAAGGGCTCGCTTTTAAGGGCCAAGAAGATATTTGAATGGGTTTATGGGTAGAGCATCCTGTTTGCCAAAACATTCCCTACTGCACAGTGTTAAAGAAAAGACAATTTCTAAAATTCTAAGCCAATAATCAACAGATAACTGAAGACAAGGACAGAATACCCATGCGTGAACTACAGGAAAACCAGACCAAAATGGAAGAGGTCCATTTTGGATACTTTACCATCAGTGTATTAGGGGTCTTGAAAAAAAAAAAAAAAAAAAAAAAAAAAAAAAAAAGGGGGGGGGTGGGGTGGACTGGGGACAGACAAACAAGACAGAAGCCCAGAAATAGAAGCAGTAAGGACCTGTATACCATTATGAGAAGCTCAAGTGCTAAAACAGATGAGTCTGAATACCTAACAGTAAAAGAGAGTTTTGACAGAAGAGGCAGTTCCTGGGCATGGCAGAGTGACAAAACCCAATGAATGGGATGCCATTCAGGAGGGACAGAACAAGTCATAACCACCGGGAAGGTTACTCTACTGAAAGATCCCTGTAACCTACCAAGACAGTATTATTGACGGAACAGAGGGAACTGTGTCTTCAGAATTATAGAGCTACACAGTCTCTAAGCTACAAGAGTACACGTCTTCTAGAAAAATTACTATCTTAACTTCCAGAGCTGACACAAATTGCCAACAAAATCCTGATCCTACTGGATCAGTAAGGAGCTTCTCACACTGGTTTCAACAGAACTGAAACATTATTCTGGGCTTCGTATGCATAGTCTTAACATCTCCACATAAGACAGCCATAAAGGATCTGGAATAATTACCCATTTTAGGTTTTCTGCACCTTCTCCTGAGGTGTCTGGCGCAGGCTTCAGATTAGACAATGCTTGCCTGATCAAGTGCAGTAACGCTTGTGTGATGAAAAATGAATGCCAAATAAATAAAAGGGAAAAGGCTGATGTGGATTCAGAACAACCATAATAATAACAAAAATCAGTTGCAATAAACCATCCAAAAGAAATGTTTTAATTGACTCCTGCAGACAAAGAGATGGGAGACATTCAGATGGGCAACCACTTTTGCAAAGGCAGTCAGTAGCAAATCTTCCCCTTAGGATCCTATCTCTAAGGAAGATAAGGAGAAGCTGAAGTCAATAGGGAAAATGCTGGGTAAAAGACACAGAATCAAGGCAATTCAAAACAGTGAGCAGGCATCCAAGCAGATTACAGCAGCAGCACTTGTTCTGCTGAGAGGAAATCACTGTGAAAGCAAGAGCTGTGGTAAGTACTGTTGATGAAAGGTTTGGAAACGATAAATGTGAATGGTGCTTTGTAAGACATACAAATCAAAGTTACGCTTTCCCATTGTGAATGATACATGCAAATTCCCACACAGGTCTTCCACGCTCTTGTACCTCCCTCACTGCCTCAACACATATGTCTGTACATGCAAGAAATCTTCCAGCTACCCACAGTTTCTTCGGATAATGAGTGATGGCAAAAGGGTATGGCTCCAACAGCTCTAGCTAGTGACATAATTTCTCAGTAATCAACAGCTGAATACTATGTACAACTTAAAGAGTACAGTTTGGTACCACAGTCCTCTCCATGGCACTTCCACCAAGACATGACATCACTAAAAGAAGCATGAAGAATGCTCCATAGGAACTGACATGCTTAACCCTTTGAAGGCAAGACAGATGCCTTTCATGACCAAGTAACCCATAGATTCTAAAAATTATACAAATCACATAGGAGGGGGCATGGAAGCAGCCCTGGGCACATCATCAACCACTTAGAGTTGGAGGGGGGAAAAAAGAATGGAATAGAAGAATAGAAAGCACCTTGCTTTCTATTAACATCAAATGCTCCTAAATATCAAAATTAAGTATTTGTTAGAGACTTTCATCAAATGCGACAGTGCTGCTATCTCTGCCCCTCTGTCTCTGGTATGTTTTTTAACAGGCATGTGCTCCTCTGGAACACTCAATGTGAAGTGGGCACAGCAAGGGCAGAGGTTTCCAAATTTATGCTATATTTTTATATTATTTCTGTAAAGCTGCTTTCACATTTTATGAATTTGGTCAAATAACTCATGAGCAAACATTTTTAATAGTTTATTCAGCTATGCCTCATACCAGAATTAAACTCTCCCAAGTTGTATGATCTTTCCGTCAGGCTTACAGGTACTAGATTAGAAGGAACTGTTAAAAACTGAGGATCAAAGGTAATTAAAAAGGACTGCCATGTATAAACAATATCTAGATCATTGCACAAACTCTCTGGAGCTGTCAAGGGCAACTATAAAGTTCGAGTCAATAATACAACTTCCTGCTTAATTAATAACATTTTCAAAAGAAGCAGACAGCAAGTTTAGGGCTTCCTAGAAGAAGGCATCTACCAATTACAGAGACAAACAACCAGAGCAGAGTGGAAGACTTAAGAGACACCTCATTAATAACATTTCCTTGGTGATAAAATCCTCTTGGGGATACAGAGGTCCTTTGGTTCAATGCCCCCAGATGCTCCTTCTGAAGTCTCAGAAAAGTACAGTCTATACAAATGAAGTAAGGAAAAAGAAAACCAGAAAATGCCCATCAACACTATCGACACAATTGCAACATTCATCTAAAGAACAAACCCACCAGTGTGTACCTGCATGGTTAACATCAGAGACGGAGTAAATTGCCAACAGGGACAGGAAAAGCAAACACTGAGGCTAGAAAGGGAAGGCCCCAAAGCAGGGACTTGAGGAGGGGTATCTGGATGCATGCCAGCCCAGCAACACCATGTATTTCTCCACTGTAGGTCATTTTGTAAAATTGCAGATCTATTCTTTGAGATTATAAAAGTTACTCAAATTACTGAAGACACAAGAAGCCCAAACCCTCTGCAGCTGTTTTGTAAGCAGAGCCTATTTTTTAGTTTTCAAAAAAACAATCCCAAAACAAGGTGCAGCAGTAGGCACAGAGCTGAAAACTAAATGCAATCTCCTAAAATGTTATCACAGTGTTAAAAGAAAATTCAGTCTTGCTTTAACATTCTCAGGGCTTTGCTAGCTTGGAAAAAGAGGACTTGATCAGACAACTAGAAGCAGAGCATCTAAGACTACTGAAATAACTTCAGCCTTCTGCCTTTCACGTAAATCCTAGATTATGTGACACCGCACATGACATGGTTAACGCTTCTGCTCGGTCTTGACATTTTCCAAGAGAATCACATGAGTCTGGAGTGTAAGAGGTGAGGACGTGCTTTCTCAGATCCATGTCACAGATGCCTTGTTCAAGAGCAAAACTCCTCCTTGTTCTGCAGGCAGAAGTAGGGGGTATAGATTGGAAGAAGCTGTAACTGACTGAAGAGTCTGAAGACTTAAAAACTTCAAAGGACCTAAAAGATGTTCAGCTGTAATGGAAATTCAATAGGACATGGATATTTAAGGCATATTAGTCCTTTTGAACACACCAGGCTCAAAATTGCCACTATCCTAATATCTCCCCAGTACAGATGAGACAGTCATTCTCAATCATACAAATTATACAGTAAGTGATGACTAAGTAGTGGAAACTTCTTGAAGAAGTTAAGAAACAGGCTCTTCAAACATCCTCTTTTTTCCCCTCCTCCTACCATATGTATATAACTATACACTTTAAATGTCACAGACCTAAAGCACAACTCTTTGGAAACCCTTCACTTTCAGCTACAACACTGACAATGTTTTTCCTCTTCTGGCACACCTATTAACCACCTAATAGCCTGGAATGGCTGCTATTAGATAACTGAGTTTATAAGGAAATGTTGTTTTCCAGATGACTGGAATTTCTGCTCTGCTGAATATTTTCACACTGTAAATACAAGAAATTTTTAAAAATCATGTCTTCAATTTTAAGTAGAAAAGTAAATTAAGAAAATCCTACCAGTGAAGCCAGTCTAAAATACTACTATATTTCATTTTTATTTAACTCCTCTTCAGCTTTTTTTAAAAGCAATGTCTGTATTGGACAACACAATTTTAGTTTCCACTTAACGACATGCAGATAAGCTATCCGACAGAACTCCAGCAAGGGAGACGAGCATCGGGTCCTACAGCACAAGCAAATGTGGTGATGTTGGCCATGCAGAGACCTAGACTGAGCTCACCAGATTCATGTCAAAGCAAGTATATAGAAAAAAGGACCTTCTTTAATGATATTGCTCAAGCCGTTTTCTGAGAACGAAAGTATTTATTTCCATCTCTCGGGTATTGCTTTTAATTGGATAGTAGAGGGAAATTGTTTATTTCAAATCTTTTGAGACTTCCCCAGTAACGTTAGAGATAATCTTCTATTTTATCAAAAAGAGTTTCCAATATAGTTCTATAGAAAGTAAACAGCCTGGTTTGTGAATTCTGTCCCTAACAGGTAACCTGCTAAAAAACTGAAGTAATTATTTTGTATTGTGTCTCTTGCAACTCCCATCTCTTATCTTGTACTATTTATTTCCAGGAAAATTATATGATTTTCTCTTAATGTCCTTTAATATTCATATAACTTGATGTATATTTTTCCCCTAGAACAAAATACACCTGTCCAATATATAAACCTACTGTTCTGGTGTAATCATTATAACTTCCAAACCTGATAGATCTTTAAGTCCTACAGCTGTCACTTGTTATTTCAAATTTCAAGTGTAATAGGATCTTGTTAGCCAAAATTGAACACCCACTCACAAAAACTCAGTTATCTCAGTCTCTCATACACATGCATACACACATGCACACAGTGATGAAACTATTCAGATAAAATAAATGATTCTACATTCCACACAAAACAAGAGTACCTCTGGGGTGAGCATCCTGCTATTGTTTCCTATAGGTCTTCATGTTTTTTTAAGCACCTGCTTTTCCAGTTGAGGACAAAGTCAGCAGCAGTGCCAAATTGTGACAACAAAGTTTTTGTAAACCTTTTGGAAGGCTCTGGAGATCGCAGAACATGTATCTGAGGCTTTGTTAACCTCGTAAAAGCTTCTTACCATGCCTTTTGAAAAGCCCAGCTTTACCTTATGAATCCTACTTCCTTGTATACTGGAAAATAGCCTCATTTCACAGTACTTGCATTATCAGTACACACCACTACCTTCCCATTAAAACCTCACAGTGCAAACACCAATGGTAACATTAGTGCCAAGATGAGCGAGGTTATACTTGGTCCTATACTTGCAATACTGCAGGGAGGTTCTGTTTCCTTTCCTTCTTGCCATTGCCTGTGCCAATTGTATACCAGTATCAATTGGCACAAGGATGTGGCACCAGCCTGAAAGCCACAACACATATACCACCTACCACAGCAATGGCATGGGTTTCCACGTGGTCCCACTGCTTCTTGGAGGCTGGGGCTGAGCTGAGGGTATAAAAGTGTCCCAAAGCCCCTCTAGCAATGCTGGCATCCCTGCTGCCCCATGACAACCCCTGCAATAGAAACCATAGAGCACCTGCGCCTGCGGCTCAGGAGCTACAGGCTGGACAACCCAGTGCAGCACACAGGCTTTTAAGCACCATCTGAGCCCTCTGGCACTGTCTGTCCTGTCTTCTGCAGCAGAAGCCACATGAACTTTGCATTCAGTCTATGGGTAGCTGAGGCGTAAATGTTTGCATCTAATTAACATGCCACAGATATTGGGAAACCGACTGTGCCCCTGCAGCTTCCCCACTTTACAAGTATTATTTAGAAAGAACGGACAAAGCATTTGGCAATAGGGACAAAAGCCTAATTTGGGAACAAAACAAAGCAGGGTGTAGCTGCAGAGACAAAACCAAAACCAAACTAAAACTACTGTGTGCAGCACTGGATCTGTGAGCAACCTGCCATGTAGTCAGAAAAAGGGTTAAATTGGACTGAAGTTTGGGGAAAATTGACCTGTTTGGTAATTCAGTGGAAGATTTGACACCTCTATTGAGCGACTGAAACAGTACATAATAGCTAATGATATCTGTGATGAGAAAAAGATGGCTGTTTTACTGAGCATAATGGGAACTGAAGCCTATAACTTGCTGTGCAACATAACAGCTCCTATTATACCAGCAGACAGCAAATCACGTGCCAAGACCGTGCGAATCCTACAGAGTCTCCAGCCCACAGACACCATGTGGCCACAGAGCATTTTCACTTTTACAGACGTGATAAAAGAGGGGGGAAAAATCCCCAAACCTCAACATGTGGCTGGAATAATAAAAAATAATTAAGAGAGCATTGCCAGTTAGGATGTAATGAGATGATGCACAAAGAGGATTAACTCGCAAGCAGTAAGCAAAGGGAAGCCATCGAAACCCAGGTATTGATGGGATCAAACGTGACTCTAAAGCATCGAGGTCTGGCTCAGATCTCACCAGCAGGAAGGAGCATTTGTGCAGCTGCTCGGCCACGCGATGGAGGGCAAGTGCATATGCTGCACCAAACGGTTTACAGTATGACACCCTTTATTGCTTTCAACTTTCATTTTCTTTCTTCTCCTTAGTAACTTTTCATCCTACATATATGCCAGGGAGTTGTAATATCATCACTGAAATATGCCTACCCTCACCTGCACACTTCCTGAACGAAAGCATGCCAGGGAAAAAAACAATGAGAGGGTGTGCTTTTGGTGCCACAAACAATTTCATAATCCATGTGAGCCCTGAGTCAAAGGCAAATCCCATAGGTACTGTGAAAAATGGCAATGTTTACAGAAGTTGCAAAAAACTCATGAAATGAAAAGGAAAAACATGTTCTTTTAGAACAAAATAGAGTGACAAGAAAAAGTACAAGCAGCTTCAAGAAGAACATGCCAGAGAACTTCAGATTTCTTAGTTGGCCAGTTCTGTTTGGAGTCCATGGAAAATAGGGTACAAGCGCTCAGCACAAGGGACAACAAAGAAAGTACCATATATATAGACAGATATATATAGTCCTCCAGCTAGTAGGGGTGATATTTAAAATGGAGGGCCTTCTGCTGTTTTCATAACTTCACATCAGAATTATCAAGTTACTAAAATAGATTAGGTTGCAAAAGGGAGTGCTCCTAACCCATGCACAGGGAAATCCACGCTGCTGTTACAGAGAAGGTGACAAGTAATGGGAAGCAGCTTGTGCTAAAAATACTAGGCTGGGAATTGAATGGGTTGGATATTGTTTTGGAAAGAGAAATTTCAGCAGTGACAAAGCATGAAACATTTCCAAGCCTCAGCCTCAAAATAATAACTCACTGCAACTTTTGGGAAGAGCAAGTGGAATCTTAAAGGAAGGTATCAGCAGCTAAAAAAGCAAAGGAAATCAAAAGCTGTAGTTTCCTTAATTTTGAAAAGCCTATGGAGTATTTGCTGAGAAATTAAGGCAGAGAGAAATTTGGTACTTAGAAAATGCCAGAATTTAATCTAAGGTTTTACTAGGGTAATGAAACATCCCTTTAGTGTCAGCAGTGGGGGAAAAAAAAAAAAAAAAAAAAAGCATTATCCAGTCTGTGTTTTTTCAGGATTACAATTTAACCAGTACCATAAGACGTATTCTCTCCTTAGGAACAGGACATTTTTCTCAGAGATTGTTAGTTGATTTTTCTCTAAGAGATATCTACCTAAAACCTGTTTACAAATGGAAATCGGAGAGTGAGAAGGGATACATGTTGTAACTAACACACAAGAGCATATTGAAGAAGACAGACTGATAAGAGCACAGTTAAAGTGTTTCCTGGTTAAAATAGTCCTGAGTGAATTTACCCAAGGAATACAAATGAAAGTGATCATAAATTACACAAAGGATTCAATTATTCTTATTTCAAATAAATGGATTTATTTGAAACTTGCTACACTGTTTCTTTGCCTCTGACTTGAACCCGAGATCTCCCCGTAGCACTGGAACAGTAATTTTACCTGCCATATGATCCCCCTGAAAGGCCTGTTGTTTTGCTGCCATGTTATCATGCCTTCGTAGATCGCCACAATGCTGACACAGAAAAGGGACACAAGAGTTTAGCCTGAAGTATTAAAGACACTTCACACCCTGGCAACCAGAAACACTGTCATCATGTATACCTCTAGTTTCAGCTTTCTGTAGTAAGGAGCACCAGGAAGGCAACGGCCTGACTACAAAGAGGGTATGCCTGGGTGCTCCATGCTGTGCTTTAACGCACTGCCCAAGATGCAAATAGAAATCCCGTATCACATCTGCCAGTGGGAGAGAACAGCAAGGGCAACAAAGCAGCATAAGGTACAATCAGCATGTTCACCACAGTACAAACTGAATCCCACCACTGACAAAAGACATGGAACAACAAAAACCTGAAAATGAGCTCTTATGGGTTATAATACATACAGCTACAATGAGTGGACTCGTGCACAATCAAATTGTTCCTGGTTTTCTTTGCACTGAAAGACTAGCCAAAAAGTTCTCAAGACTGCCTGCTTTTTTGCACCAGACTTATTGCTACACAGTTTGGGGCTTGCAAATATCAGAAAAGTACTAATACACTACAAAAGTGAAAAATTCTTGTGGTTGGAGGTCGTAGGATAACCCATGAATAAACAACAAAAAAAGTCTGCTTTTTCATGCCCAAAGATGTATCCTTTGGTAGCAGCAGCATGTCTATGTAGGATGCATTAGACCATTTCTGGGTTCTTTATTTTAGTTTACAAAGTCATTCTAAAACAACCAAGTATTCTGCAGGGATGTAACAAGTTCGGAGCAGATGGTGGATGTGTTAAAAACTCTGGCCTTCAAGGATAGGAGTTCGTAACAGATTGCAAGTGGCAGTGGAACTCGATTCACGTCCAGAGTTCCAGTTGTTTTGTTGAAGAAAATGGTATCAAACATGTCACCTCACCTCCTCCCCATGCTGCCACAAACGGATTAGTGAAAAGATTTATTCAGACCTAAGTAAACAATTTGTGCTACAACCATAGCAAAGTAATAATATAATAAGCCAGTATGGATCACAGGGACTCCAAAAATAAGATGACATAGAGCAATAGCTGCTGCTGCACTATTTTGAAAGCACTTGAGAACAAACAAAGGTATGGTGGCCAAGGAAAGAATAAAAAGGGCTATATGAGAACTCTAGAAAAGCAAGCAGAAAAACAAACAAACAAACAAACCAACAAAACAAACACCCCAAAGTCTTGAAAGTCTATGTATAAAAACTTACAAGACCAAGTCATTCTGGTCCTTTGTCCTTGTACATGAACCTTCTGTCTCATCCAAACTACTATTTCAAATGTATGGTATCTTTAGAACAAGCCTCAGTTGAATCATGTTAAATTATAAGGCTCTGCATGCATTCACACTTGAAGCAGGTTGGGAGGGTTTTTTGGAGGGTGTTAGTTTTTCTGTTGAAGACAGATTTAAGATGTGTTACAGTATGACAGTCTAATTACAGACTGCAATTTCAATTTTATTTACTTCTGTTGCATCTTGTGATGGTTTAACATTTCCTGGAGAAACAATTACAGGACAGTACTAAGAAATACAATTTACTGTCTCCAATCTGCATGAGTATGCAGAAGTGATTCCATCCAACTCCACATTTCATTTTGACCTAGCTCACTTTACACTATAAATACCAGAGAGAAGTGTCTTTATACATTTTATATAGATACTGTATATTATTCATATAGTAACTTGTACAGATTTGCTACCTTAGCCAAAAGTAATGTCCTAAATAAATAAATCACACAGCAGTACTAATAGCTACCACATTTGAAACAGTAGTGTCTGGAGACAAACTGAGACTGAGGTTTTATCTTCTAGATACTCTGTGTGTACAGACTTGCAAACAATCCCCTGGCCAAAAGGTCCATATTCTAAATAAAGGTCCAAAGGGGGTGAAAAGTATCTAATACACAGCCTGAGTGAAATGTGATGACAGTGTATGTTGCGGTAGTTACTCTGACCTTGATCATAGACCCTATGATGAGAAATCACGTGTAAGAAAGAAGTACTGGCTAGCTTTCAAAAAACTTCAAGCCAAGATATGGAGGAGGAGGAATAATGATGGAAATGATCTCACCTGACTTCTGTTTTCCTCTCTATAGCTGAAAGTATTGGGTGCAATAGATTTAGTATCTGTCATTGTCCAGAAGAGGGAATAATGTTTGCAACCATTTCACTCATTGCTTTAAAAAGACCAGTTTTTCCACAACTACAACATGCCGTTTATCCACTGATGGGTTTCCTCAGTCTTCTGTACTACCAGTAAGTCTGAATCAGGTACAGTGGATACACTTGACAGCAAAACGTATAAGGGAAGGTGCTCAGTCCTTGCCTATACTCATGGCCAAAGAGCATATCAATATGTCAGCAAACCCACCTAAAGCAATGAAGCTATTCTTTGTCATGAGTAAGGGAAGCAGAAACTGGCCCACAGCGAGCAATTTGAAGATGGTATCTATTATATAGTCAACTTTAAGGCAATTTTTTTCTCCTCTATTAAGAGCCTTCTGAGACTGGTTTCCTAAGGAAAAGAAGATTATGAAATTGAACTGTCTCAGCTGAGTATCCCACGAATAACTCATGAGTCCATTTGTCACTGTTAGTCTGATTTGACAGATATGCACCCTTTCAAAGTCATTAACTTCCTGAAGGTTTTCAGAAGGTACACATTTAGGTAGCAAACATAGCCCTTAGCAATGCCTTCATTGGAAGATAAGACTCCAGCATGATCCCCAGCCCCTATTAGACATCAGAATCCACACAGGAAAGAGACTGTATGAATGGCACTGCTGCAGGAAAAGCTCTAATTGGTGCCCATATAAATCAGGCATCAGGTGATACAATCATCATCTCTCTCTCGCTTGGTATCAGCCTTCAATAGTTCTGCTTCTCACAGAAATGCCATTTTTTGAAGTCTGTAATTCCCATATCAAATGACTCTCCTTTCTTTAAAAGCAATGCTTCTTAAAAATACATCCTCAGAGAGCCCTCACAAAGTCAGAGGCAGAGACAAGATGTCAATCAGACTGAGCAGTTTCTGGAGGAGGTAAGTAATGAAGGAGAATCAGAGACTGGGAGGCAGTTAAAGAAAATGACATTCTGAGGTAAACTTCCCATGTTTTAATTACACAGAAGCAAAGTCTGTATTGTGTAATCAAATTTTTGTTTGTCGTAGAGTACCCACCTGTTATACATATGAAAATACACAGCCTGTCTTATTTCTAATCAAACTGTCTTCTCAGAGTGCCACCCAACCAGTAGACATGTGACTATCTTCCCTGCAGAACTGCATGCAGCAGCGCCATGGGATGAGTGGCAGCCCTTGCGCCATCAGACAAGAACGTGCACAAGTAATGATGATAAGATGGTGGGCCTGCTTTTGAAATGGCTTACTGCTCTACTGGTAATTTTTTTTCCACCAACTTAAGACTGCAGCCAAGTATAACTAAAAAATGATTGCCGTCCTCAGCCACTAACAATCTGTAAAGTTTCTGGCTGTTTTAGTCATCAATCTCATTCAGCTGACTGATGGAGGATGGAGGATGCAGATGAAGGACAAGGAATCCAATTCAACAAAATCAGCTGCTTCTCTCACAAAACTCCCCAGCTTTGGGAATAAGCTCAGCTAACAGCTCTCCTCTCAAGCTAATAATGTCAGATCATTTCCCAACGAGGTACAAAGAAATGAAGAGACACCCCTCTGCCTCCACCCTCTGGCCAAATCTAGATCACTTAAAGACCATGCCCCATGGTGCATTTTCAGACCAAGCTATTCCTTTTTCCAGCTGCCCTGCACACTCAGTCTTCCAGATGTTATAAACATTTGCATAGTTCTTACAAGACATACCTGTGCTACTGAAGTTGAAGTGCAAGGAAGGAAAACTATGCCAGGAATAAGGGATTTCTGTTTTCATTACTTCCCCTCCTTCTTTCCAATTACATCCAAGTAAGAAAGATTTCTGGCAGTATCACTAGTGCACCAGGCCAGCAGTACTCATTAGTGCAGAGCTTCCCAAACTGTGGTCCATGAAGCATCAACAGCGGCAAAGCCAGAGCAAGAGACCCACAGTTGGTCCCTGGAATCAGATTAAATAGGTTCTTGGGGTTTTTTCCACACTGATCCTAGCACATTCATTAGTGGTACCTGGCACTTCCTTGGCTCTGTGTTTCCATATTTCAGATTCCCACTTTGTGTCTCAGAAGCCAAGATACATCATTGTCAAAGCTGTATCAGTTGGGAATTTTATACGGACCAAATGCCAAAACAAAGCAGGAGGCCGAGTGCCTTGCCTCATCTCTGTAGGCAGGAAGGTGGAAAGCAGAGCTCCAGCTGCTCATCCCAGCCATAGTGCGTCCAGCAGATGGCAACTCGCAAGCTTTCAAGCTGCAAGAGAATATTCCCCTGGGTCTTTGAGAGAATTAGAGTCTTCGCATACCATTTTGAAGACTTCTTTATAGTGCATACAACTTCAGTATGTTTTAACAATGGAAAGGAGACACATGCATAGAAATGATTAATGGTAAGTTTGATAAATAATAATACTATTTCTTTGTCTCCTTTCTTTTTGTGGCTGTTTCCTCTCTATATCTTGTATAACAACAGCCTTTTGCCAACTCTGTTTTACTGAATTTCAATATTGGTTAAACCATTACCCGAAGAGTCTATATCTGTTCTTTGAAATAGCAAATCACTACCAATCTAGTTAGTTTTCTCCAGCACAGGGTCTCTTAAGGAAAGCAAGAGCCACTGGAAACAAAAGTACAGTTCTGTGCATTTCCTTTTTTGAGTCTTGGAGGTTTGGGAGTTAGAAGTTAAAGAAAGTGGGAATGCTGGCATAAGCCAAGGGGGATTAAGGAGATGATATTTTTCTTTCTATAGCACTTTCTCAGCCCTTAGGATATATCCTATCTTTTTTTAACAACAACAAAAAAAAAAAAGGGGGGGGGGGAAGCAAGCAGAGTCTTGGATTACAAGCACAGAAAGAAAATAGTTCATTTTACTGACTGTGATAAAGAAACACTGCATGTTTGGAGGACAGAATGTGGAAAACAAATGTTCTTCCCTGGGTATTTCACAGTAGAATACAGTATTTCATTATGAAATAAAAATATTCTGCTTTGCGATCATCTGAGGTGATCTTCAGTCTCTAGGGTTCAGCAATTCAACAAAAGAAAATCGAAGTCCATAAAAATGAATGAAGTCAGTCAAGTATTATATATCAGGTGACAGAAGTTATTTTGGGAGCTTACAAACCAGTGCAGTGATACAATGATGGCTCCTCAGCAAATGGCCTCTGAATGGCAATTCCCATTAGAGCGGCAGCACTGCTGACTGTTTTATCTGTGTTTCAGTACTTTAATATCCCAGAGTTGCAAATGCACCAAGAGAAATTTGTGCAGGACTCTTCATGGAGAAAAGAGCTATTCTAGGACTATCAGATTTTATTCTCTACATTAATAGCTGCTGGTCTGCTGTACCAATGGACTCATTCAGCACCAACACTGACCAGGCACCTCAGCCTCTGACACTTGTGAGGAAGCTTTGTGTTTCTTTCAACCATCAGAAAGGGGAGGAGAAATTTGCTGTTTTCACAGTTATATGACAGCTTTTAAAAATTTTTACAGCACAAGTACAGCACCTAATCCAATAAAGCTTGCCAGGAACATTTAAAATCAAGGTCTCTGAGATTTTGTTTCCTATAAATTTGCTAGACTTATAAGAAAAGGGTCTTCAGAAATGTAGCACCAATCCCTCTGGAGTTCCACAGGGTTGAGAAGTATTTTTCTGCCCCACTATGGGAAAGACAGCTTAAAGTACTGGGAAATAGGCTGTGGGGATGCACAAAAAGGACTGGAGTTGATGAACACGAACAGGAAGAAGAAAATGAGAATATGATTTCTGAAGGGAATCAAAGCATTTTTTCAAAACAGAATAAAAAGCAGGAACAACCTATAACAGGCATTTAATTCATTTAATACAATGACTGCTCTCTATACATGGAAATAACTGCAGGTTTTATTTGGAGGTCAAAGCAGAAAGAAAAAAAAAAACAATTCCTCTTTCCACTTACTGTTGTCTGTCACTAACTACCTACCTACAGAAGGGTGGAGGGGAAAGGTGGAGACAGCAAAACTTCCATGAGCATGTATGCAAAGACAAATCCTAACTTCTTGAAGAGACGCTTCTCCTTTAATTTCACAAAGTAAAACACAACAAATAACTGACCACTTGAAAAACAAAACAGCATCATCATCAACCTGTAATCATTCCAAGATTTTTGATCACTAGACATGAAATATTTTTTCTGCTTTTACTAAAGATAGGTCAGCTTAAGCCAGTACTTCTTAAAATCATCTCTTTTTAGTTACTTTCTCCACTATGAGAAGGTGAGGAGCTGCATCTATTATAACTACATGCTGTGCAAACCTCATTTGGACATGATCATCATCAATCACTCCTGCTGTGCAGGTAGCATGTGGAAGGGAAACAAAACAGAAATCGTACTGCAGTATTTGACACCACCCACTCCCCTGCTTGTATGCTTTACTTCAGCAAGAGCCCAGTTGGCATATGGTTATTCTCTCTTTTTGGGACCCCTCTCTTTCCTCTCCCTCCAAGTATTTGAGAATAGCTTTTGTGGTTCCAGGGGAAAGACAAAAGCCTTTCCTTCTCTCTCAAAGGATTAAGGCTTTCCTACTGAAAAGCGTGCTAAAGACATATTATGTGCCATCTTCCCTTTGTACGTAAACACACGTTACTTGCAGCAGTACCTCTTCTTATCATACACATATGCTTCAGTGGAAGATGAATATTGTAAAAGGAATCAGAATGCAGTGAGTGTCCTTTGTGGCAGTGCCACGCATAGTCCTGAAAAGAGCTATTAATTCCAGCATCCTACTGCATTTCTGTAGCACGCACTTTAAGTAGGTGTCATTGCTATAATCTTGACCAGGGATGGCCAGTAGAGACACAAAGCTTACAAGAGCAACAAAGATAGTGTTTGTCTTTTTCAGAAAGGACTGGAGTAAGCTGCAACAAATATTAGACAATATTTAGGAACACAGAAGCAACCAGAGTCAGAGTTGAAAGACAGACTACAGCCTTACCAACAATCTTTCTACCAGCTTATCTGGAGTATAAAAAGAACGCCCTCCTTCTGTTTCATAGCTCTGATTAGTACCATGCCAATTGAGTGGACTTACACTAGTTTATCACATCCTGACTCCTTGGTATGACTCAGGTCAGCAGAAGTTGCCTACACTTTGTGTTTTCTGATGCACCAGCACTGCAGCATGCCGGGTTTTAAACAGCTGTACAGCAGCGCACACTAGAGAACAGCTCTTTCCATCTTACTCACAGCCCTCTGTGTACCTCTGACAATTCATGAGAGCACAGACAATCATTAACACAGACATGGCAACATCCAACTGCAAACACACACCCCCTCCTTAAGTGACACCAGGACAGAATTGGTGTCAATTCACAATACCTGCTATTTCCCTCAGCATGTTAATAAGCCACTCTGGAAGAACGAAGCATTTAAAGGCACCTCCTGAGGACCTCGCAACAGACCCTCCCACATATGAACGTGGATGGGAGACTTTGAACTAGAAATCACTTCCTCCCCTAGCAATCATGCTACTCTCTTTTGTACAGGACAAATAGCATTTGTAACATGAACCCCCCACTGAGCTTCTTTAGTCTCCATCTACAGCCTGTGCTCCATTTCGTGGCAGTGAAATGCCCAACCACCCTGCTGTTGACAGCCAGTTCATTTATTAGAAAGATGATGTGGAGATGCACACCCATATGTCACATCGCAGTGTCCTGCTGTCACACGCATGCCTTGTAGTGATTTGATAAGCTCTTGCCACAGAGTAGCAGTCCCAGAAGAAGTGAGGAAGGCTCTGGTCTCCCTCCACTCTTCAGAGACATGACTTCAGGGAGAACAGCAGCACTAGAACCCGTCACTGACTGAGAATGATGACCTGGAGATTCCTGATATGGGCTTTAATGTTGCGATGTACCAAGAGTCCATCCATACAGCAATGGATGTAAGCATGTACTCAACTGTAAAATCATGAATGGCCTCACTGATTTCTCTAAGCCTATATATGACTTTTGAGGCAAGCACACATGAGAATGAAAGATCAGGGCAACAAAAGGAGTGTATGGCTCTCACTGGAACAAAGTGATGAAGGCATTCATGCAACTGGCCTCTATAAACACATTCTGTTGCCTTGTATCATGGTTTTGAAACACAGCTGAACGCCAGGAAATGAGAGGGTGAAGGAAACGCTCAGTAGGTTGTCCACACAAAGTAACGAGGCCACAGAAAGGGGAGCCTAGGCACCACTTTGTTCAACTTCCAAGTTTAAACTCCTAAGTTTAAAAGCAGCAACAAGTTCACCTTCCATCTTAGTAAGCAGACACAAATGCAACTGTCTCACAGGTCAAACATGTACTCACCCAGAAGAGAAGGTTGAAGACAAACATTAGGTACTTGATACACTGCAGGCAGTTGTGAGCCATGCTGCACCTCTTCAGTTCTAGGAGAAAAATAAACGAGAGATCCAGGTAAAAGACAACGTACTTGTTTCCCTTGGGGGACGTGTACTTAGCCTTGGTGGCCTTAGGGCCTGGGTTGGTGTGAAATCCAAAAAAAGAGTTGCTGGCAGTCCCAAACTGGCCGCCATACATGCTGCTGTAGCGACGAAAGGCGCCATTGGGGAAACTGTAATCCTTGCTGTCCAGGGAAGGGCTCCTGTGATAGGTCGACTCATCGGTGCTAGACCTGCGCATGGTGGCTTCAGCTTGTCCCGTCGCAACTGCTGCTGTGACAATCGTTGGATGTCAATGGTGCAGGTGAAAGGTTTGTGATTTTCTTTCCTCCTCCTTGCTATGAATCCCCTATTGCTTTGCACCAGCTGTTCTTTTGTCTGCCATCCTGCCAAAGAGTTACGTGTGCTGTACGGCAGCAAAGTTGGCGAACTGTAGTCTGCTTAGCCAGGAGTTAGGGAGCAGTGTGTTTCCACATGAGAAAGACTTCTGCACAAGTAAACATTCCCTCTGGTGTCACAATCGTCCCTCCCGGCCCACCCCACTACCAGAGAAGAAAAAGAGAGAGAGAGATATACTGTACCCAAAGCAATGAATTTAAAAAAAAGGAAGCATGATCTCGCTTGGATCTCAAATGCCATATAAAATCCCAGCTCCACATGCCACACACAGACAAGAGAGTGCCGCTGCACAAGACTCGAGGGCGAGAGCAGCAATTATCCAAAAGGCAAGCAGCTCCCGTGGCCCTTTCCTCTTCGCCTCATTGCTCTGCCCCGAGACGCTCGGCTCACTTTAAGGATCGCCGTACCCCCTTCATGCGGAGGAAGCCTGTGGCAAACCAGCCGCACGGCTCCATTCACAGCGCGGCCGCCACTCCTCCGAGGCTCCGCGCCAATCGCGCTCCCCGCCCGCCCGCATCGCCGCGCCCCGGCCCGGCCCCGCGCTTCCCGCCCAGCCAGGAGCCGGGGCCGCCTCGCCCAGCGCACCCCTGCCCGCCCCCCGCCTGCCGCAGCCCCGCCGGCACCCCCACCACCGCCTGTGCTCTAACAAACCTCCCCTCGGTTTCGGGAAGCGGCGGGAGCCCCGGCCTGGAGCAGATCTCGGGGCCGCCCGGCTCTGCCCGCCCGCGGTCCCGTCCCCCCCCCCGCCGCGCTCCGAAACTCTTAGCGGGGAGTAACCGCACGGAGATGGAGCCTGGCGTGCGGCTGGCTTAAAAAGGGCTGCCCGGATACACGGGCAGCGCTGCCCAAAGAAACGGGAAGAAGTAATTGTTGTAAAAATGTCTTGCGCGTAGGCGTTTGGGATGCTCTGGGGGGAGCGGGGTCAGAGCAGGCCGTGCTTCCCTTGCCGGAAGGCTTGTTCCGCTGCAGATCCGTCACCGGGATTTTCATCGTTTACTCGGTCCCACAAAAGCATCACTCAACAAAACGCATGGCTCGCTCATTTGCTTCTCTAGCAGCCTATCTCTCCCTGTCAGGTTACTCTGAATGGCATCATACTCCATACGCTGGGGAGCTCTTCCCTAAAATCTGCCTACTCCCACAGGCACTACAGAGTTGAAAATCTGCCACACAACTTTTTCAGAAATGAAAAATCTGACTGAACCTGTGGTAATTACAGTATTAACACTCAGGAAAGCAGGAGACATTTACGATCTTTGCCCTAAATTCCCTGTGCAGGTAAATCACTTTGTCCCCATGTGTGCCACCTCCCTACCTGTAAAATGGGATGGCCTGTCTCTGCCTCCCTTCTCTCATCCTCCGTCTGCCTTATGATTTCTACTGTAAGCTCCTAGAGCTAAGCGAGGAGATAACTGGCTAATATTTTTTTTAAAAGGCTTGCCCCAGCTGAGAATTAATTATGATGAAAACACGTTTCTTGCATGAAACATCTTGCCAGTCTCAGCACAAATGAACACAGGCACTAATTAATTAAAGAACAAATTAGTAAAAGTAAAATGAGCTGGTTTTGCACATAGCCTGAGCAGTTCACCCTTGCAAACTACCCTCTAATTCTGTTAATTTACAAACTGCAAAGCTAGAGTCTAATTATTTCCCTTCATTTCCTCTGCAAACTATAAATATACTAGGCATACCTGGTGCAACCTTTAGAGAGAAAGAACTTTAGCACAGAACACAGGGGTAATAACTCCTGCGCCATCTGTTTCAACAACTTTGGATGACTTACAACTTTTCCACTTTTTAATTTCCCTACCTCTAACAACAGAGATACTTCATAGCCACTATAGAGCTCGCTCTTCTGTTCTTCCTCCCTCCCTTTTCTGCACAGTATAAAACTCTGTCCCCAGAAAGGAGTCCTCCTTTCTAGGACATAAAGATGGCCCCATGCAAACAGATCTGTTCTCGGTCTGAGTTTCCAATCACCATGTATTTTTCCTATGGCACCAAACAGTTCTACCACCAATCTTCCTCCTTGTCTATATAGTTACGCAGCCAGTTTGGCAATGGAAATCCAAAGGTGATTCTAATGTTATCCATGTCCCTTGTCAGCATACAGAAATGCCCATGCACAAAGCTCCATATTAAATGGTAAAAAGAAAAACTGGGTACAGCTCTGTACACAGATTATGCTGAAACAGTGTCAAGTCAGATAATCGTTATTTAACAAGGGTGCCCACGGTATCGCAAGCACATAACAGAGGCCAATTTGGCATATTTACTGTAAACTAGACGTCTGAAGGCTCAAAAGCAGCTCACTGCTAGCTAGATAAGAAAAGGGGCAGAAATCACTTGATTTCACCTTTCCTTAACGCAAGAAATCATGAATTCCTGAGAGAATTCAGTCCTTAATATGGGTGGAATAATTTACAAAGCCAAGATCTGAGGTAGAAATGAGAGTTTCTAAATGCTGCTTTTAAATAAAAAACAGTTAATGTTGACACACAGTGGGTATATTTCAGATAGATGCAGAAAAATGCATGAGGAAGGCAGAGGTCCCACACGACGCTTACAATAAAGGGTACTCCTCCTTTCACCACCATCCCTTAGCACACCTCATCGAAATGACACCTTTCCAAAGCCACTTTAGTGTAAAATTTAGCTCTCAAGTCATCGCTGTTCTTTTTTCTCATGCCAATATTAACAGCTAATTAGAAACAGAGTCATTAGGGATATAGACATTATACAGCTCCAGAATAACTCTTTTATTAAATCTTCCATGCTAGGAAACCTAGCTAGAGTCACTAGCCTAAATGGGATATCCTTGAGACAGCTAGATTGTACCAGCAGGCTAACTGCAGCCTGGATGATGTGCTTGGATGGAGTAAGACCCTGCATGGGAACTGGGGAAAAGCAACAAAAGGAGAAGGGCTGATGTACTCTACTTTTGCCCATCCCTGGTGGAAACTGGATGAAAGGGGCAGGGATGTGCTAGGACCCATAGCAACATTTAAGCTGTTACAATAAAATAATACTTACATGAACCAAGAAGAATAAACCTTGGAAGCATTGCATCGCTGGGCCATTATGTCCACAAGGGTGACTCAAGGGGCAGATGAATTACAGCTTCCACAAAACTTTTTGTTAATGACTGATCACCTCTGTTCCCTTCAGCTTTCCATCTACTTTTTCTCTCCCCAGCTGCATCTGTATATTCCCATCCTGTAGCCAATTCATATTGATTCCCCTACACAAGAAATCAAGCACTGTGTAGTCTCTCCGGCAGAGGTTCAATCTGTATTGATTCTGGTGGCACGCTACCATTTAAGTTGTGACAACTCTGTCCCTGACGCTTTGAGTGGAGAGCCGATAACCCTTCAATGTCTCCAGCCTAAACCCTGGCCTTGAAAGAGGAGAGGCAGCCCTCCAACAATGTCAGATGAGCTCCAGGCAAGAGACAGAAACTGTAAAATGTTTGTGCATCAGCGGTAGATCTGTTAACTGCGTTACCCTTTCTCCCTCCAAGGTGTCAGCTATCACCTGAAGACACACACCTACTTGTTCAGCTCCCCACACCCCACCTGCCACCACACTCTGCACTTGCAGTCGCCACAGGCCCCACACCATGCTTCTATCTCCCATGGCCAAATCTACTCCCCGTCCCCTTGTTCTCATTGCTGTGACTGGCACTCTCAGCCCCCGCTCCACCACCTTGCAGGGTAGGTGGCCATTATCTGTGGGTGTGCTGGTCATGGCCTCACTCCCCTTTACAGCCTTTAGTAGCTGCAGTGAGTCGCAGCTGGGGCTGAGGCCAGGCCGTGCTGCTGGGCCCTGATCCCGGCGACAGTGACACCGCTGTTGCCAAGGCCTGAGCGAGCTTTGTGTGTGTGCTCTGAGCTCAAGTGATGGTTAGTGTGGCAAAATGTTCCACTGAGCATCCCTAAAGAACCTGCCTGTCCCCATAATTTGGGGATTTGTCCCCAAATTTGTCCCCAAACTGGGCCTCTTCAACCTCCTGCTCACCTTTGGCTCCTCCTTCAGTGCATTGTGTTTTTCCAGACCCAGCTGCTTCTTTCCCTGTTCCACATCCAGGGCTTCCCTTCCTCATGCCTCACTGTGTGTGACGCCTCTGGACCCAAAGGAACCATCAACTGAACCCAACAGGCCTTCTAATATCACTTTGGATCAGGCCTTCCTTTTATACATTTTGAATACCGCTTTCTCTTCTTGCTCCACAATCACAAAACACCAGACCCTTCAGGTGACACAAAATGCAGCCTCTAACGCACCTCCTCATTAATTTAGTCTCATTAGTCCTTTAATGGTTGCACCGGCTTTCCCTCTAAAAATGCCTCCTGTCACTGTATTCAAAACTCTGCATACCTGCTCCATCCTTCTAATGAAATAACCCACTTTGCATTAACCTCAGTAGTGTGTTTGTAAGCATCTCAAAAACTGTTAAGAAGTGATCCACAAAATAAAATAAATTTTAAAAAGTCCTACTAGAAGCTATGACTGAAATATACTGTATAAATACAGGGTAGTATGTGACAACTGCTCCTGTTTTGCAGCAGGGGTGTGTGCAAAGGCACATACATGAGAGATGATAGTCTTTCCCAGTAGTTTCGGCGAACAAAATGTCTAAGATTAAATATTACTGCAAGAGCAGGAGCTTTTTGTGGGTTATTAACTTTGCGCCACAGCATTACAATCAGCTACAGGTGATCAATTGATAAATACACTCCAAATGGTTAACTTTTTATTTCATGTACATAAAGAGATCACCACATAAAAGCATTATGAAAACTGTTTGGCACTGCCTGTGCCCTTCTTCAGCAATGCACCCAGCAAACAGTCCCTTCTGTATCCCCCAGTGCACTCTTTGCAGCTAGTTTTTGGTTACATTTGACTATGTAAAAAAAAA
>KZ505696.1:93618-157708 GCA_002844005.1 Limosa lapponica baueri
GTCGAGGGAGGTGATTCCGTCCCTTTTCTCTGCTCTGGTGGGACCCTGCCTGGAGTACCTCGTCCAGCTCTGGAGTCTTCAGCACAGGAAAGACATGGATGTGTAAGATCAGGTCCAGATCTTACAAAAGTGGGCCACAAAAATGATCAGAAGGATGAAACACCTCTCCTGTGAGGACAGACTGAGAGAGTTGGGATTGTTTAGCCTGGAAAAGAGAAGGTTCCAGGGAGACCTTATTGGAGTCTTTCAGTAATTGAAGGGGGCTTATGAGAAAGATGGGGACAGACATTTTAGCAGGGCCTGTAGGACAAGGAGTAATGGTTTTAAGCTAAAAGAAGGTAGATTCAGACTAGATATAAGAAAGAAATTTTTTACGATGAGGGTGGTGAAACACTGGAAGAGGTTACCCAGAGAGGGTGTACATGTCCCATGCAACATCCCTGGAAACATTCAAGGTCAGGTTGGACAGGGCTCTAAGCAACCTGCTCTATCTGAAGATGTCCCTGCTCATTGCAGGTGTGTTTAACTAGATGACCTTTCAAAGTCCCTTCCAACCCAAACCATTCTATGATTCTATGAACATGACTGGGGGACCTAGGCGTTGAGCCAGTGTTGTACAATTACCTCTCTGCATCTCCATCCACAGGGTAAGCAATGGAGAAATGTGGTGGCAGTGTCCCTGCATGTCAACCCCCTTTCTCACAGCTCAGACAGAGCAAAGAAGCAGCAACCAAAGAGTTTCCTCCCTAAATCCTGCTCTCTCCTAAAAATTCTTATGGTGTAAAGAGCCTGTGCTGTCATGCGTTGCCAAAGGCTTTAAAAGAGATGCAAGTGGGTCATACTTGGAGCCATAAAGCCAGCTCCTGAACCATAAGCAAGAAATGTCAAAGCAGCCCCATAAGAAACAGGTAAATCAAACAAACATCAGTCCTACTCTGAGCAGCAGGTCCTCCAGCTCAAGGACTATTACAATGGGGCTGTAAGCCGAGGATCTCCCAACAACCTTTTGTTGTAGAAATACATACCAATATTTTTTTAACAACTCAAGCAGAGAACAGCATGTTTCACTGAAACCTCAAACTTATTGCATACATAAGAAGATCCTATGCCTTTCCTATTATTACCAGGTTCCTTGCTCGTTCATTAGCAATTTAAGTATCTGTAAAAGGCTATATTTGCTGAAAAGTGGTTGAGCCCTGAATTGCATGGACAGGAGAAAGTCACGTGTTCTAGAGATTTCCTTGGCTAGTACAAAGATCTTCTAATATTCACAGCTGTACCTGCAACTCTTTTAAAGATTTACTGATGCCTCCAACAAAACTTTGAAAAAATAAGCCAGTCAGAAGCAATTTCATTTATATATCAGACTTCAGGGTGGTTTTTTTTTTATTTTCTTCATTTTTTTCCTTTATAAATAAGAAATTTGCATGAAAAAAAGGATCTTCAATACTTAATAGCTCATCTCCTTCTGCTCACATGCCACCTGAAGTCATGATCTTTGGTTTATGGCATAATTAGTTGCTATGGAAATAACATAATCATAGACATAGAGAAAATATTTTGGGTATGATTTGCAATGCTCCTTATTTAAGCCTGTGCACAAGTTACTTTTGCAGAAACCTCACTACTTTTTATGTGCTCTCATCTGCATAACGGTTTTCATCACCTGTCTGTGCATTCAAAGACTAGAATCATAGAACTGTGATGATTAGGAGAGACCTTTAAGATCATCAAGTCTAACCTTTAACCTAGCACTGCCAAGTTACCTCTAAACCACGTCCCTCAGCACTACATCTATATGTCTTTTAAATACCTCCAGAGATGGTGAATCAACCACTTCCCTGGGCAGCCTGCTCCAATGCATGATAACGCTTTCCAAATATCCAGTCTAAACCTCCCCTGGCACAACTTGAGGCCATTTCCTCTTGTCCTATCACCTACTACTTGGAAAAAGAGACCAACACCCACCTCACTACAACTTGCTTTCAGGTAACTGTAGGGAGCGATAAGGTCTCCCCTCAACCTCCTTTTCTCCAAGCTAAAAAAAACCAGTTCCTTCAGCTGCTCCCCATAAGACTTGTTCTCTAGACCCCTCACCAGCTTTGTTGTTCTTCTTTAGACATGCTCCAGCACCTCAATGTCACTCTTACAGTGAGGGACCCAAAACTGAACACAGTATTCAGACACACTTGTATTGGTACATGCACTGCTCGCACTGAAGGCATTTCCTGCACCCATATTTGAGCATCTACACGTTCAAGCAGTGATGAGAGTGTACATGCGTGCGAAGAGCTGGTGCCGAGTCAGACTAAACAAAAAAAATCTCTTAAAAAAGTTACTTGGGATTGGGCCCCAAAACCCTGTGCACAACAGAGCTCCCTTGCCATTCGTGCTTTCTGGGCTTTTGTCATCCTATTCTTTGCCAATGTTTTCTTTTGTCCAATAATAAAAATTTTAAGTTATGAGATTCCCTGTTTCCCCAGCAAATTCTGCATATTTAGATCCTGGACAGAGGGGATTATTGCTGCAGGAGAAAGACAAGCAGTGCCAGTCACTGAACTCCTGGAGAAGCAGAAGCCCTGTTCCTCTGCCAATGCCCTCAGCAATAAAGAATGAAAGAACAGAAATAAAGAATTCACCTGACACCTCATACAAGATGAGTTGTGGCCCAAAGAAAATCTTTGTCAAGACCTGTCTTTGCAGTGTCAGCAGGTCTTAGCAGCATGAATGCAATTTATGTGCTAGTTTTCTTAAAATCAGGTTATTTTCTCTAACCTGAGAGATCAGCTGATGTTCAAAGAAATGCCACTTCAAACACACACGTGGTACTCAGGATCTTTCTGTCAAGTATAAAGCAATCAATCAGACGTGAACATCTTTAAACTACACAGTTCTGATGGTTTGTGAAAGCAGGTATTTTAAAGCAGAAGCAAACAAAACAAAACAATGACTTAGAAAAATTCAAAGATCCATTAATGTTCCCTAACTAGTGTCTGCCTTTTAACTTCTTCACAGATTTTTTTCCTTGAATATTCAAAATGGATTCTCCTCTTATCTTGCATCCTCAAAAACAGGGATAGGGTTTTGCAAGCAGATGAGCGTGAAGCAAAGTTCATATAACTGCATTTCAGCTCCATTTCCAAAGCAATGACATCTCAGCAACGTTCACTGACCTCACGGGGATCCGAGTGCTCAGCACTTTTGAGAATCAGGTCACAGAGAGCCCATTTCAGCAAGGTATTCACCTACAGTTTTCACTGCACTGAGATATTCATGTACTTAAATAGTACACACACACTTAAATGCTTTCGTAAGTGGGACTGTACATAAGCAGGAGAAATGCAGTGTTTAAAAGGCTGCAGATCAAGCTGGACTCTGTATAGAGGTGCTGTAGTGGAAAGAATTGCTCTGTGAGCACACATCTTTGAGGCTACTGCTTCACACATCTACCTGTGGAGCTGGCTGGGAGGTGCCTTCAGCCATAACAAGCAAAGTTAGTTCAGGTGGTTTGAAATGGGGTAAGGAGCCCTCCTACCAGCAACTCAGTCAATAGATGTGAGCAAGCACGCCAAGACCCCAAGACAGGCTGGAGTAAGTGATCTCTGCTGCTGCACTGCTGGGTCAGCGTCTTGCTCTTCATAACCAAAAGACCTCAATTTGTTCTTAGCTCCCTTAGGCTCCTTCCAAAATCCTAGCTTAAAGGTAAATATACTTCTTTTTCCAAAAAAAGGACTGAAAATGAAACCCCTAAGGGAGCAATAGATGTCCTTTTCATCTTGAAAGATAACAACTTCTTGGAATAAGCAAACAGACATTATTTTTTACGACAGGGAAGTTCTGTAACACTAACTCAGTGCACTTCTTACAATGCAAGCTGTGCTGGAGAGAGCTTAAAATTAAAACTGAAGTATTAAAGAGCCTGCAGCAAATTTAAGAGTATTTGAAAGGGAATAATAAACAAAAACACTAGGTGGTGATTAAATATTGATATTAAAATGGAACAGACCCGTACATGGAAAATGTAACTGGCCATATATATTGTTATATATTATCAGCTATTGTTCTTTTTCCTGATGTTGTAAGGAATCACTGGGCTTATATCATCCCACACAGTAAAAGTAAACAGCAATGGATATCTTATCCCTGACATCTCTGTAAGCATTCATGCAAAAAGAGGGGAGCTTCTGCTATAAAAAAAAAAAATCTGGTTAGGAGCACAAGCTTTGGCTTTGTGCTTTGCCATTCTGAGCACTCATAACAGTGAAGAGTCAGAGTGCTACCAGCAGACATACTTTCAAATACGTATTTTTGAACAGATAATACATACAGGTAAACAATTTAAAATTACAGCCTAGGATTTACACTCCTAAAAGATGTATTAGTGAGTGTACCAGTGATAATGCTTGACATAAAAATGCTCTTTTGGAAGAAAAAGTGTCATCTGCACTGGAAACCATATATGTGTATTTACATGTTCACATCACCCCAATCTGGCTCTTTTTATATTTCACTATCAAAATCTGTAAATAAGCTCATTTTCCTAAGGAAGAGTACATCTACAGAGACGGAAGAGGCATTTATATTTTAAGGTAGCACAGGTGTGATACCCTTTTTGCAAAACATACTTAAACTCAGTTACCAAAGATAATACAGAGGCCCTAATTCAGCAAATTCGAGTTGTCTAAAAGGAAGGAAAAAAAAAAAAAGAGAAACTCATCCCTATTTATTAAGGTGCTTAACACCATTAAACTTTAAATGTGGGGCTTTGTTTGGATAGAAATAAGGACATAACTTAGAGCTTTAATGACTAGGAATGAAAGATAATCAGTGCCTGAATTCAGATGCTCTTATTGAAAAGGTACTTCCAAAGTATCTGTTAAGTCTTTAAAGTCATCACCCATTTTGCACACTGGCTAAGATTCTGGATTTAATCAAAACCAAATTTATGCCTAAATTTCACCTAAGTGTTTGTGCTCAGTGTTTCCTATTGGTTCGCACTAGGCTTTCAGATATTCCTACTCTGTAAGAAACACTCGGCACAGGACCTTTGCAAAATTTAATCCTGCTAAATCTAAGCCCTAGCATACATTAAACTGCTAAAAATGCAAGGTCAACCTCTTCTGCAGTCTGACCTCCAAACAGTTTGTTTACTGTGTTATATTTATGGGGATTTTTACGAAGGCAGATTTATATACTAAAAAATGATTTCTGTACCAGATCAAAAAGCCAACTGAAAAGCTATTAGAAGCATTTCCACAAAAAAAAAAGGATATCTATTCTGTGATCGTTTTCAGAGAAGGCAGGGAATGCAGACAGAAGAACCAGCCCTCCTGATTTTTGTATTCTGCATTTTTGCCTTTAGACCGGATTTCTTATTTGATGGGAAAGGAGGGCCTCCTTAGAAGCATCTTTATTTTACGCATATTTCCACGTATCTGAAGACCATACTAAGTTTCTGCATAGCTCTGGTATTCCTAATGACATTTCTCTCAAATAATGCATAATTATGAGCCTATAAAACTTTAATTAAGATGCTTTATTGCCTTTTGTAAGTGTCTCCCAAAACTATGCTGTAGGGTAAACTGTACTTTTAATTTCTATTTGTTATGTTTACGCTGTACAAAGAGATTCATTACAGTAAAAGCTAGTTATTCTTTCTTAGAAGACTTTCCTTGGTCAAAGTCTGTCTGGATAAAGTAAACAAATAGTCATTTTTGTTTGCTTTCATTTTGCTTGGAAATAGAAAAGCTAAACAAACTGTAACACAACTCTACCAATTCCTATAGGGGTCAGACACTACACAAAGCCAAAACTGTGCCTCTGCTGCTTTGCACATGCCAAGAATCAAGATGCTGAATGCATCTGCAAGAGCAAAAAGAGAAAAAACCCAGAAGATGAATATACTCACTACCTGGCTCAAACAGCATACCATGTTTGGAGCCTGATCCAAAACCCACTGAAATCACTGCAAGGTGCTGTTCCAATCTCAACACCTCAAGGGTCTGTGACTGCTCATAGGCCAGGCAAATCTTGGAGCAAGCTTCTGTCCCCATTGATGCCTGGACACTGTGATGAGCAGGACTGCTATAAATTGGTCATACGCAGATGACCAATATGCATTACGTTTTTTTTTAATGTAAGACCAAGAGGCAGGAGGGTTGAATCCAGGACTCCTTTCACCACTGTGGAGTTGGATTTCTTTACTGAGCTGTTTAAGACAGGATAGGTATGCTAAGTATGACGGGACAGATGTAACAGGGCATTAAAGCTCCAAGAACTGGGAGCAGAGAGGAGAAGAGCTGACATCCTCACCAGAGCATGTGAGGGCTCCCTGCTGGCCTGCCAGCTCTGTGGGTCAGACAAGCAGTCCCAAAGGCATTCTGGACACTTGTTCCTTCAGCCAGGTCTTAGACCCTGTCCTATAGTACAATATGCAGCACCTTTCTTGCCTCACAAAATAACCACAGGAAGAATTTAAACAGAAACACACCCCTTTCAGACAAATTTTTTAAAATGCAACCCAAAAGAAACCAATAAACATCAGCTTACCAATAAACAACTGAAACTAGAAAATCACGAGCTCTAGCAGCGTGAAATTCCCCTGGCTTGGCACAGAGAGGGCACACGTTCTCCACTCCTACAGTCCTTGCGAAATGAGCAGGACTCACGTCGCTGCAGTACACTGCATCCGTCAGGCTGATGGCAGCTATTAGCCCCATTATGAGTCCTGGCATAATCCTGGCCAGGCCTTAGCTGCTCCTCCAACAACAAGCTCTGCTAGAAAGGGAACAAAGCCAAAGTTGGCTTTGGCAAGACAGAGGTGCAAATCTGATTTTCCTTCACGGAGTAAGTTACAGATCATACAAACTCGTGCCTTGTGCAGCTGGAAGCTGACTGCTTCAGATGAGAGGAATTTATCATTATTATTTTAGTATGAGAGCAGCTCACTGATTGCAGCTTGACAACTCGAGTTAATTAGTTGATGAAGGGTCTGCTGCACACTGGCTGGCTCCACACGTGTGGACGATGACACAATCAGCAGAATGAAATCCATACTTAAAAGGTCTTTGGTCTGTTTAATCCTAAACTACAAATCACAAAATCCACATAACAAAACCTGCAGATCAGAGGAATTACACAAGAGGTTCCCCTTTCCCTGGCCCTTGGGACAGTCTGGTCTCTGCTGCTTATTGAAGCTTATAAACAGACAAACTTGACTTCAAAAGCATCCTCTTTTCTTCCTGGAGTCCCAGTGGTTCTCAATAATAGGATAACTGGTTTGAGCTCAACCTGGCAATGTTCCCTTATGGCTGCTTTTCCCAGCAGGGAAATGCCAACTTGCAGGTTTTCCTCTGCTCTCGCCAAGCAGCAGGTAGGATTTACCCATCTTGTCAAAGAGATTATGTCAAGATCATCTGGCCCCACCTACCAGCTAATGTAGAGAGCTCACATGCTATTTGCACCCAAGTTTTCAAAATGTTAAGGTTTTTACTAAAATAGTATGTGAGGCCATAACATCCCAAGCTCCTGAGAAGTGGTGGAGAAGCACAAATGGCACAGAAAACTGTCTGAGGATTGATCTACATGGGGCTGCAGCCACTGAAAGCCACTAAGCAGTGAGGGACCCATAGAAGCACGTTGCCCATTGGGAACAAGAACAGGCCATTGCTGGTAGACCAGGAGCCTTCTATCAGTGGGAGCTACTACAGAAATTCAGTCAGCCCTCTGACAGACTCCACCTGTAATTATACAGCATAGCTGTAAATCTCTCTGTGGCCCTAGATCTTAGCACAAAGAAAAGCATTTTTTTCCGCTACCTTTCATATCCACATTTTGCACTTTCCATGGCACAGCCTGCTCCTGTCTTTCTTTTTACTTATCACCAAGGAAGATGAACTGTACTTCTAGGTGGTCTCTTAAAACAAATCAAAAGACATGCCCAAGAGTCACTGGGCATGTCTGAAACGCGGTCAACCAGAGGTTGCTGGAGAGCAATCAAAAGAAAGGAGGTCTCTTCCTTTAGACAAAGATGATGAAATTTCAAGACAAACAGCTCTTGTCACCAGAAGTGATGACCAGAATATAAAGCGCACAGTCATCTCACCTGGGCCTCCTGAATCCTGAAAAGGGCTCCTGAAGGGGAGAAACACACATCTATGGGCACAGGAGCCAGTATTTAGTAAGTGCATGACAAACAGAAATGGGTGGGTTCAGAAGCCACTACAGGGCCTTACTAGTTTAATTCTGGCATGTTTCAATCTTGTTTTATCCACACAAGGACTCTGTTGTTGGGGTCTGCATTCCTCTAACAGAAACATTTCAGTCCTGGATCCCTGCTTGTCTACACTTCTTGAAGTATACCATAAAGGCAGATTAAGACTTTTTTGTGAGTGTAATAGGACTATTTCCTCCCAGTTTGAGAGCAGCTCAAAGGAATTGGCATCAACAACTTTGCCATGATTTAAGCTTATTTTTTGACCATGCTGAGCTCTGACAGAAGAGAGGTTCCAGTTAGAGCCATGCGTTATTCTGCCTCCACTAGGATGCTATTGAAAATCTTGGGATGAATAAGGACAGCACAGGTGCTGCACACTGAGTTTAAAAGCAAAACATTCTGCTGCAATAATGTTTGAGCATTTAGGGGACCGCAAAGATGATTTTTTGTTATTACTCTCTAAACAAAATAACACCTTCCATGTTGACATTAATTTCTATAACATGACTTTAAAAACAAAACAACCCCGAAATTCAATAGACTGCACTCAGGATGGCAATGCCTCAAAATTAGAAGCAGCATGTTGGCATTTTTCCCAGAAAAAAAATATATATATGTCGTGTGTAAGGCACTTTTATTTTTCACAAGATCAATGAAGCTCTGGGGCCTATTCCCACCTCACTCAGCCAGAGGCAGGGACAGACTGGTCTTTGCAGTGCATGGAAACTTAGGCACAGGGGGTTTGTTTACTGGAACAACTGTGTCTGTGCATCAGAAGTAGTGAGCAGCATGGCTCTCTCAAATCCATGATGCTGAAGCCTTATCCTTCCTATCCGACACAGTGACCTTGATTTGAGGGCTGCTTGTTGTCATGCCAGTGTTTCCAGGACAGAGTTATTAAACTATAATAAGCAAGCTCCTAAGAGCAGGTTGAGGAGATTAAAAGAGCCCCCTTGGTCATCCCCAGCCAGTTGTGAGCAAAGCCCTGCACTAGCAGCAAGGTTAGCTAGGGTTTTTCAGTGGGATCAGGTTACAGAAGCTCCTAATCTTACATCCTCCACCAAACCTACAGTGATGATGTCTGCAGCTCTGTTTGAAACAGCAAGAAATGTGAGGCAATTCTTGCAGTAACAGGGCAGAAGATATGCAATTTCACACATACCCTTACGCACTCTTGAAGAGGCATCTGAATGCTGTCCAAAAATTAATTACATGGCATGACAAGCTCTGACAATTAGCTAAGTAGACTGCTTGATGGCTAGGATTTTAAATACGGATCTTTCAAGGGGGAAACGCTGGAACAGGCAGACAGTGCTACTGTCATAACAGTCTGAGCTGTCATGAAAGCATCGCACCAACGAGACAGCCCTACAGGCTTCACAACTGTGACTGCAAAGGAAAGAAAAGATCCTGGGGCAAAAGGACCTATTTAACTGCACCTGCACCTCACATCCATCATCAGGACATGCTCCCTTGCAAGAGGGATGGAACAGAGGAGGACTTGGGACTTTCCCAGACTACAGTTAGCCCCCATGAAGCAGCAAAGGAAGCCAGGACCACCACCTGCTCTCACTAGGGCTGGAAGAGGTGTTCTCTGTCATACCCCATTGGGCAGAGGTCACAGGCAGGCCTGCAAATACAGCCAGTCCCTGTATAGTGTGACAGCAGGCCCTGCACCCTTGACACCAGCTAGAACCAAAAATGCACTGCCTCCAAAATACCCCACGTATCCACTCCAAGCAACCCTGAAGGGGAGTTTTGGCAATGGGCTGTTGTCGCCACACACCGTTTGTGCAGATTTCTCTGATGGCTGCTTGTGGAAATCAGTGTTTCGCTCACACAGCCCTTACCTCTTTTGGGTAAGAAAACAACACTCACACTTTCTCAGTTTTCTCCCTTTGCATGCAAAGGGAAGGGATGAAGAGGCAAGGATTTCAGGATAGTAAATAACCAGAGTGACCTGACAGCAAGTAAATCAGCACTTTGTAGTGTTCGTGGCAACAGCTTTTGGCATTGCAGGAGAAGAAACGAAGTTCATTACACAGCAAATGAACTACAGTTTTGTACTTGCAACACAGTCTTTCAATGCAGCCAATTACTGTATATGTAGTGGTGACTAAAAGTCTTATGTTACTGACCATGTACATACAGGTCATCTATGAGATGACTCGATTCAGTTATCTGTGTATATCTATCTTTCTATCTATCAGTATATCATTTTCTATCAAAAAGGATCAGTGAATATATTTTATAGGGAAGATGGGTTTCACTGGAAGCTGGGTGCCTCTTTCCCTTCTATACATGTAAAAATCTCTCCACAAGTCTGTTGCAAACATATTTCAGTCATAAAAAAATGTTGTTTCGAGTATTTGCTTCACAATTTGCTATTATTCTCTAATACAATTACCTACATTACTTGGCAGCTTCTTTTCCCTGATTGGATTACTCCTGGACCTTTAGAAGGTTTCAGGTTGGTTCCGGTATTTACTCTTATGATGAATATACGTATTAATAAGCATGCGTCAACGTGTACGTTTTCACAGAAAATCAGAATCTTAAGAACCTCACTGATACCCCTGAGAAATGGATAATTTCATGGGGTTTATGTTTATTTCACAACTCTATTCTTGGGTTGGACTTTATCAGAGTTGAGCTGTGACCTGCCAGCTAATTTTTCTTTTTTAGAAGCAAGGATCAAATCTCTATCTAGATAGGTGCATTGAAGCGCTGTTCACTTAAACTAGATCTGTTTTTAACACCATACGCTAATTAACCATCGGGTTTTGATACGAATCCCTCAGAGGCTCACGCTCCTCAGTCAGGATTCAGATGTATAAGCAAGATTCTCAGCCACTGCAAAACAACTTAACTACAAGGAAATCAAAAGCACTGGATGGGTTTACACCAATTGAGAACCCAGCCAACCGTCTTAAAACTGCAGAGGCTTCTGCTCAGACAAGCACCACCACTGAAGTATTTCTCCCCCATGTATTTGCTGCCTTTTTTTATTCCTGTTGCTGCTGTGGAAAATATCTGCAGCAGCATTTCTGAACCGCGTGCTGGGATTTGCTTACATTTCCCCCTTTCTTTGAGTAGGGGCTCTGTTTTCCTGATTCAGTTGAGTTATGTGTGCCAAGGCTTGACTCACGTAGTTTATGCTGCTGTGGCACAGGTGAGATGCCCTTCCCTCAAGCTGTCACCAGCCTTGCTGGAGAATCAGCTGCCAGTCGGGCCTCAACATCTAGGGAGGAACCTCACGTGTTGCAATGTTAGACTCCCTCTTGCTCCTCCATCTGGGAGCACGGCTGGCACCTTCTCTCTCAAGGCAAGCAGCCAGTAAGGGCCAGAAGTCACTTCACACTGTTAGTTGCTACCTGCCAATCCATGTACCCAAGCCAGCTTCATTTGACAATGTAGCTTTTAGATCTTTTTCCTTCCAGGCAAAGGGGTAGCAGGACACTGCTGTCGAATACATGTTTTGTTGTAGCTTCCCGCTGCTGCTGAATTCCATAGTCTATTCTGTATCAGGCTGTTCATCATAGCCCTGTTTTATGTTTTTCAAGGTGTTTTTGGAAGATGCATGGTCTGAATGAAGACTGCCCAGGACAGAGGCACAGTGCAATACTGCATGGAAATTTCCCTAAAGCATGAGGGGAGATGAGGAGGCAGAATGGTTCCCTGGGGCAGGGGCCCACACAGCCATGGCAATGAGCAAGCTATTGGGATTTATCAGCCGAACTAGTGTTTATTCCAAAATCCAAATGTTCTTTTTCTTCTCCTTGTACAGGCCAATCCAGTGCCCACTGAAGTCAGTGGGAGGTCTACAAGGCTGAAGAGCACAGAGGCAAACTTTTGAGAAACTTTTTCATTTAGAGAATAATTTAAAGCCATCTCCCTGCAGATGTGAAATAGCTAAATATCAGACATTAGCAGCTACTTTACTGACAGCTACCCTCCTACGCTGAGTTTGAAAAACTTGATGTGCCTCCTGATGCGCTGAACAAGAGCATTAGATCTGACCTTTTGCTAGAAGAAGGGAAAGATGGCAATCAGTCTACTTTGCAGATGAAACAAAAAGGACTAAGACTAAGTCCCTAAAAATTAAGTAGACTGAAGCCAGAAAAGAAGTTTCTGTTCCACCTCTGACAAAGACCTCCAGTGCTTGGTAGGTCATTCGATACTTGTGCTTCAATTTTGCTCTCCAGCGCTTTTTTTTTTTAACACTATCTCTCACCAGCTTGCTGAGGTTTCTAGGTATTACTACTGGTGATGCACATGCTCTATGATAATAGTAATAACACCATAATGATAATGATAAGGTTGAGGTACCCAACACAAACCTGAAATCTGACTATGAGCACAAGGAACATGAACACCAACTTATCAATACATAACATATTAACGATGCTTTTTTAGTGGTATCAGCGGGCACCAGGACAGAGCTTTTCTGAGAGGTAAATTTTACTGTTAATTATCATTGTAACAACTACTAGTCTTCACTGAAGTGTTTTTTGCTTTTACTAGAAGAGCAATTATATGTGGCTAGTCATTCTAGTGTTACTTACTCTGTGCTCTATGATTACACTGGTTGGATGAAAACTCACTTCAACCAGAACAAGTATTACAACCTTTGTATTGACTTGATTCCTCTGAGACAGGTCTGCAAATGGAAACGGAAGGTCTGCCGTATTTCTAGTAATCTTGGCATTGTCCTAAAGTAGTTCATTAACAGATAGCACTCAGTATAAGCAAGGGAAGACAACACAGAAATGGGAAAATACAGAATTGCCAGGTGGTGATAGTGAAAAGGAGTGAGACACACTGTCATCACATAGGGAGTATTTTAGCTTTGCTTAAAGAAATCACATATTACATACTAAAAGGAGCTGCTAGCCACACAGTCAGAGCCAAGAATTTCATTGGATTTGGGCATGCAGTACTGAACAGCTTTGCATTTCCTAAACACACAGCTTTTCCACAGTGGTAAACGTGGCATTCCCATCAGGCTGATGCAAAACTACAGCATTGGACGCACTTGTTCATGGTCTGAGTAAACTGCTCCCCTCTTCTGTGCTCCTTTCACAGCAGAGAGCTCACCTCAAGCCCTGCTCTCCCTTCTCTCTCCCAAGAGCCCCTCTCTCAACTTATTCAAGCCTGTTTGCAAGAAGGGAACAAGTTGTTTTTCAGCCACAATGACAAGTCTCCACAAAGGAAGAGTTCACTTTATATAGCTGATCGATATCTATGTTGAAAAGGTGCAAGCAAACACCTTTGAAACCAACCACCCAAATGTTAATAATCAAGCTTAGGGGTTCTGCAAGTTATTTCAGATGAAGTCAATGAATTCTTTTATAACATGTGCATGTGGGAACACAATGCAATGTAGGTAGGTACTGCAGTACAAACTAACACTCACTAACAAGCTGCCATTTTCAAAAGGCCAAAGGAAAGCTCTGCCACAGGCATACAACAAAGTATAAGGATGTGTCAGTGGATTTTGTTAACAGATGTTATAGTAAGTAAAGTATATATAAAATACATATCAATAAATGTACCCTTCAGCTCCTCTTTTTTTACTCTTTGTTACTGACACTTATATTACAAATCAATACATTTTTGGCCTCCAGAAAGATCTTGTTCCATCCACTTTATGAAGAAATACTTAATAAATAATATTTTGCAGCATAAATCATATCTTACCACAAATGAGATTTAGAGAAATTAATCTCCAAATGTAGTTGCATAGCATATGCAGTAAAGCCACCCCTTATATTAAAATTCAAGTTCACATCTGTAATATTTTAGCATGCATGATAGTAAACAAAGGAACCACAAACAGGTCTGCTTAACGTATCTTTACACAGCTTTAAAAAATATCTTTCCCTAATTTTCATTAAAATTTTTCCAAAGAGCTGAAAAAGTTAAAAGCCTTAATAGCTTCACAGTGCTGGAGCCATATATCATATTGCAAAGGTGAGAAATGCACTTCAGTTGGTTTCACAAGCACACCCCACATTTTAGCAGTATACTGTGGTATTCAAAGAAAACTAACGAGAGCTAATTTCTGACTGTGTAGAGTTCAGAGATCTGAGTCCTACTGCCACTTCCACTACATGCTTTACTAAAGGCTTCAGGCAAAATGCAGTGGGATTTTCCTATGTGTATATAGGTTTAAGACCTAAGCTAGATCTGTTTCCATCTCTTCAGACCTCAGTCTGTAGAACTGAAACATAAAGGGCCAAACCAGTCTCAAGGTTCAATCCTGACCTCGTTTCCTAGATGCTTTGAGACTGCCTTCTTAAAAATCCAGTGAAATTCTCTTCAAGGAAGATGCTGTCACAGCCTGAATCAAAGCTGATGGATAGGAATCACTTGATCCAAAGCCCCAGAACAGAAAAGCATTATTATTAAATGCTCTTACGGTTTAATACCTTTACACTTCTAATCAATGATCTGGGCTTTAACAACATCTCTCTCCAGATGTACTGCTGGTGAGAAACCTGTTCTGTATTACAACATATCACATATCCCAGTGCAAGTCACAGAAACCCTGATCAACAGAAATGCAACTGGATTTTTGGTCATCAATAGAAAAAGTCACTTTTTGGCCTATTTTATATGCCTACATGTGCAATATTCTTGGTACTCAAGACTAAAATGGTCACTGCTGAGAGCCTCGTGCCAATGATAGTAGGCTAGAATAGGTGTAACAAATATCTAAATACAGTAATTCATATCAAGCAATCAGGTTCCACTTTAGATTGCTAATTTACACGTAGCACTGGAAAAAACCAAAGATAATACATTGTTTCTTCACTTCCTTCCTCCTGGCCTTTTATCGACCTCACATCCAAATACTCCCTCCTGATAGAAGCCAGAGCTTTCTGGCTCAATACTTCTGCTAACTTGGAAATTACTCAGAAATACATATTATATTGATGATATGATAATCTATTTGTTAACTAAAAAAAGAAAAAACAACAACAAAAAAACCCTAAGTTTTGCCTTCACCACAGGTTTCTACTAACACAGAAGCCACCAGAACTGCAGGACGTCAGCCTCACACAGAAATTGCACAGGGGCTCCAATCTGTACAAAGATAAATGAGCAGAAAAGACAAGTTTCCAAATGCCCTCTGCTGGCACCCGTCAGTATTACTAAGAATTTCACCCTGTTCCTAACTAGCCTTTCAGAAAACTAATTCTGAAGGTTTAGAATTTGAAGATATCCTGGGCTTACATTAACCCTAATAAATGTACCCTCTTCCAGCTTTGCTTTAGTGCCCAAGTTTGCCTGGTTTTAACCAAGCACAACAGAAACCCAAGTGCTGCAGTTCTCCTTGGAAACATCACGGATAGATTGTCTTTTAGTTGGAAAGTATGTCTGAAAAAATTTTTGAATTCACTAACTTCTGGGAATCGCCACCCTCATTTGACCAGTTGCTTTTCAGGAAGCTGCTGTGAAGTTTTTCTTACCTTCCCACCAAGTACTAGGGCTGTAGGAACCCAGCCATCCTCCTGCAGATTGCTGGGAGCATCCAGGAGCAGATGCTTAGGCAGGTTTTAACCCCCAGCGATGTGCTGGCTTAGAATACACAACACAGTTGCCCAGTGACAGCCATCACAGTGAGCACCATAGCTACCACACAGTCACAATCACACAGCCTTGGCAACCAAGGCTGCCCTTCCCCATGTCCCCCAGACCTCCAGCACTGGATGCAGTGCAGGGCTACAGCTGTAAGAGCATGAACAAAGTGCTTGGCATTTTTTAAATTATTTTCCCCAAAATAAACGGGATCTAGTGGATTTCCTAGCATGATGGAAGCATGACCTTCCTAGCATGACCTTATTTCAAACATCCCCCTTAACCATCCATTAGGAATTTGAAAACGTCATTAGGAACTGATAGAGAAGAAAGCCAGGTTACAGTTCCTTGATATTCTGGCTGTGAATTACTATTCCTTTACTATTACCTTTCAGTTACATAAAGACATTGTGTCTGATGATATTTTAAAGTTATGTTTTAATTCCATGTTAACAACTAAGCCGTTGTATCAGAAGAGACCACCAGGAATACATATCCTGGAGCGATTGCTGGCTTTTTGAAAAAGATGGTTATGCGTTTGCATGGGGCAGCTCACTCACAGGAATAGCTGTTGAAGACGCAGGCTGGACAAAGCAAACTACCTTCTATGAAGCACTCTTCAAGCAATGTTCGTTAACGTGTGCTGCTGGGAGAAGGAAAACTGCTGCCTCTCAGGGTTTGCACAAAAAGGGAACATGTAATAAAACACCACTAGCTAAAAATGTCAAAACCTGCTTCATGAAGAAATGGTCATTGCATTTATGAACTGAAGAGGACGGACATGGCACTGGTCTGGTTTAGAACAAAGAATAAGCAACTACACCCTGTGGTTCAGGGTCATCTTGTTAGCAGTGTGCCCTTCTGTGCTCCCTTCACTGAAACACCACGGTACTTCAGGACGATGCACTTTGGCTTTCAGGCAGGAATAAATTTTAATCAGTCTTTGCCTATTAGCTTCACCTGACTACTTCTGCTCTTTGCAAGCAAATAGAGACTGAGCTCCAGTGCTCTCCCACCACCCATTATTGAAGTGAACTTCAATAATGACATTTCTGCTATCTACTACTTAGTCAGGAAAAGAGGCATCTCTCTCGGTGTTGAAGTGAAGTTTAATAGGGCAGCATTTATTATGTTTAAGAAATCTTTGATGAACCTATAAAAAAGCCTTATCAATCAGATTGTTAAATCAAAGCTGTTAAATCATATCTGATTAACCAAAATACATATTCAGCAGAACAGATTGTTCTTACTACTCTGATTGCACAACTAAACAAGGCTTTTAATAACTCTGCATATGTAGGTGGGCAACAGAATAAAATAATTGGGGGCTATCCATTATGGACACAGCCCTTAGTGGAACAGGGCTGTTAACATGCCATCTTTTTTTTTTTTTTTTTACAGCAGTCTCTAAGCTGGCAAATTTAATTTCCATAAGTTGTCACCACTGCAGCTCTGCTAAACTTGGTTGGGGTTTTAGTGCACATAGAAGTCAGCTTAAGTTAACCCAGAAAAGAGGGTTCTAACGGTAAAGGCGGGTCCCATGTTTAGCAACACAGATACAGCCATAAAAACCCTGCTCAGGTAATGTACCATGACATGAGTGACTCTCCTGATGACAGATCCCCTCAGCCTGCCACTGCTTCAGGACCAGGAACCAACTGTATCCTTGCAGACTGTGATTTCTGTTCTTGCAGTTGATCCGTATGGTAGGATCAACTTCTTAAAAAAAAAAAAGAAATCCCAGGCTCTCCCTGAAAAGCTGTTTCAGCCTAGTATTCATTGTTACTCATGTGGAATAGATACAGTGACTACTGGGTTACCTTTTTGATTTTGCACTAGTTTGGCATCTGTATGGATGACAGATTTTAATTTTGTCATCCTTTGCCATATTTACATTTGAGTGTTTTTTGGATGGGATAGGGAAATAATTCTGTTTGATCTAGAAACCTGCTTCCAGAGGGGAAATCAACTCAACCTTCACGTTCTGTTCACATGGAACCCATAAGCATTACCACGACAGTAGAAAGACATTTGGGGTTTGACATAGAAAACACCAGGATGCAAGGGATGGCAGGAGAGGAAGAGCTGGCACTTCAACATAATAACAGCAGCATGCCTTCATTTTGACATTCACAAAATACATTCTAGTTCAGTAAATACACCAATGGTACAATACCCCCTAAGAAAGCCTGCAATATAGTGTTTTCTACTCAAAGTTGCTGCATTGTCAAGTCTTCCTCACAGCATGGTGATACCTGGGGCTTTCCAAGCTTTACATCTCTATGAGCAGCACAGGGAGAGCCCCTAGAAAAAAAGACTGAATCAAGAACTGGAGCACTGAAAAGTCATTTCAAAAGAAGAGTTCAAACGAAACTCTTCAGAAAATGTTTGCTTAAAACCTTCTCATCCGAAAGCTCACTCTAAAGCAGCACAGCACCATGGTATTCTCTTGCTGATGTTCTTCATGGAATTTCAAATCAAATAGCCTCAATTTGCAAGAACAAATATCTTACTCCCCAAATCCTGTAAATTCTCTGTGGGAGTCCCAGAACTCCAGCTGGGTTCTTTCCTTCTTGCTAACAGATTTCAAGGGACTTGCACAGAAATAGCAGATTACAATTTAGGAAATAAACATGGAAATGAAGCACAAGTTATACCAAAATATAGCTCACTCCTCTAGTTCCATTTGTTCTGCAGTGATAAGAAAAGGGGGAGAAAACAACTCCAATAAAGCCTGACACTAAGATTCAATGCTGTATCTTCAGGACATTTTTACATGTTCTGAAAAACAGGCCCTGGTAAGTTGTCTCGCATTGGGCTCCAAATATTGAGAAGTATTATTTAGGTATTTCCTGATACTAGGCTTTGCAAAATGTTTAGTAGTGCCTGGAAAATAAAGACTCTAGAATAATTCATAAAAGAATAACAACTGTTCTGGATATTACAAGTATTTACTAAGCTAAAAATTAAGACGTAAAGAAAATACTAAAAAAAAGGAACACAAGGGAATAATACTAATCTCTTGAAAACAAAGTTCAAAAGCCCAAAAAATACAGTTACGACAATAAACATTGCTGGCTTCAACTACGTAAAGGGAAGGTATACAGAAAGTGAAGCCAGAGTCTCTCCAGAGCTGCACAGTAATAGAAGAAAAGGCAATGGCCACAATTTGTAATAGTGGAAATTCTCACTAGATATTGCAGGTAGGGAGGAAGAAGGAATCACTATGAGATTGTCTAACATTTGAATAGGGGCTCTGAGACATGAGGAATCTCCACCTTTGGACACAAAGACAAAACTTATGACTTAAAAAGGTCCCAAGTGGCCAACCCAATATAACTTCAAAACTGGCCCTGCTTGGATCAAACCAGATGACCTCTAGATGTCACTCCCAACATGAATTATTCTCTGATTCCACAATCTACAGGAAATTTAGGACTGTGTAACACAGTGATAGAACTCAAACAGGCTGTATATTGAGAGCAAGGCAGGAGGTGAAACACTACGACAATCACAGTGTTTTGGAAGAAGAGTGTGAAAAGACAACAGGCTGCCTGAGAGATGGAAGATGAACCTACTGTGTGTCTCAGACTTTATTCCAAACATTAAATGAGGAATATATTTTTACTGAGAGTAGGTCACTTGACAGACAACAGGAGATATTTTGGCAGACCTAAGCAGTAGGGGAAAAGTATAAGGAGACTTTTTACAAAAATTCATGGAAACGTGGCTACAAATTATAAGTTGCTTGTCACAGAAGGGACATAGAGTGTTTAAGTATGGCCACACAGGCACAGGCTGTTTACACAGTTATGTTAAAAAAGAAGATACATGGTGGAAAAGCTGAACACCCAGAATGTAGGATGAGGGGCCAGGCCCAAAGGAATATCAATCACATTACAAATGGATGTACTTTAGTTGACCTGAGATGTATGTAAAGTACAAACTGACAAAGTTAGAAGTAATGCACACTGATAGCTCTGCAAAAGTATGACCTATAAATAGCAGAGAAGTAACACCACCATAGATCAGAGAGAGTTGCAGAGGAGAAGAGCATGCAAGTATCACAGGATTTTTCAGTCATTTCCACTCCTGAAGCATCTTTAAAAGACCAGACACAGTGACCATAAGAAACGGAAGAAAGAGAACATTTCATCACAAACTCTCCTCTTCCATTTGACGAGAATAAAGTGATACAAAACACAAGAAAAGGCCATCAGATGGGACTGACTAGGGGCCTAAAATCACAATGACAGCTGCTTACAAAGCACTGAAATCTTCTGGGGAAATATCACAGTAGCACAATACAAATTGGTGTGTTATCTGACCTCAAGTCCTCAAAAAAGCAGCATGGACAGGGAAGCTCTAAAATACTTCAGAAGGCATTTAAAGTCCCTGATGCTCATCTTTCAGGTAGCAACTATGTCTTTCATTCTCTCACTTCTGGCCTGTGGTGAAGAAAATAAAAAAACTTTTGTGTTCAGATCCTATGTATGTTCTTCACTGGTATAGCCCAACAAGCTTTAAAATGGACATTATTATTGTTGCCATCTTACAGATAAAGGCACTGAAGCACAAATAAGGAAAGATTGCTCAGCAGAGCAGTGAGAAAGATGGGAATGGAGGCAGTCCCCTGTATCTCAGCAGCATTTCTTATTCATTAGGTTACCACACATTTTATTATTCATCACTTTGTCATTAGTCTAGATACACGAAGAACACAGATTGAAGACAGTTCAACAACAGCTTATCTTTTTGGCTTGCTAAAGTTGCATTTACATTTCATCCAATGCATACTGATATCTCCCACATGACTAGGCTCTTCCCCCTACTCCTGCACTGATACAGGAAAGCTCCATAATAGATAAACAACTCCTTATTTTCAGTTTTTTTCCTGTAACACTGCAACTGCTTCCACCACAGGACGCTCAACTCTCATTAATCCATAGACAGAACTTGAATATCCCTCTTGATTTGGCCTAGACTCCCATTAAGGGAAGGAGGGGAATTTATATAGCTAAGTTTCTGTTCACTAACAGGAACTACTCGCAGGAAATGCTTGGATAGCAGCAGAGAATAACAGAAAATAACACTGTAACATGCAGGAGGCAGTTTTACATTGAGGCTTGCAGTCAGAAAAGTGATTGCAATAAACATTATCTTGCTCACAGTATATGCACCCACTGCATCCTCACCAATTAAACAATGTAAATCAAGGGAAATGTATGACTATCAGTTTACAGAGTCCAGAGCACTTAAGCCCAAAAAGGTAAAAGAAAAGCAATATGGTGCTGTTTCTGACTTCTGCTATTAATTACAGAAGCAAATTTGCCAGGCAAGGGTGAAACACTATGCATCTGATGCCTGTGACAAGAGTTTTCTGGTGTTAATACTTGGTGCACAGCTACCTGCGTTTAAGAAGCCAAACAGAGTCCTGGAATCTCCACAAAAGTGTATTTTAAAGTATGATGCAACGGGCTACATTTTAGGGCCACTGCTGATCTAAAAATCCACATAACATAAGCAATGTGCCTTGGTCCAGTCCAATCCTTGCAGCAGACACTTCTGATGGCAGGGTTTGCAGCCATTTCCCCCTCGTCAGTGCTCCCAGGGGGGACAAGCTTTTCTGGGAAAGCGCTTCAGTCAGATGACAAAATCATAGAATGGTCCGGGCCAGAAGGGACCTCCAAAGCTCATCTAGTCCAACCTCCCCGCACATGTTCCCATTCCTTAGCAAGGACAAATCAACTGTTTTCAAAGTCATCAGAAATAGTTTACTTTCTCCTCAGTAACTTGTTATCTGCTCTTCTGTACAGCTACTTTGAATCTATTGCATTGAAAGGCAACAGATTGATAGCCCAGACTTTGATTTTTCACAGTGCCAACATTGTACCAAGGCGGTACCCCCACCCCAGCAGCACTAAGAGACAGCAGCTAATAGGAAATCATTGATCCTACCACCTAACTCAGCTCTGCAGTGCCATTTACTCAAAGCCTTACTATACTCTGTGTCTACAACCCATAGAGTACAAGCAACCATGGTAGGAACCTCCTACTCAATGATCTGTCTGTTAAATTGCCTCCCACTTGGTTTATCAAAATCCCTGTCAGTAGAGTAAGCTACATCCAGTTTGATATAGCCATTGGCATACCTGCTAAGCCTGCCACCCATGAAGCTTGATTATATTGGAGTATTTCATGAGGTGAACACCTGATTCATTACAACCAGCTAGAAGCTACTAAATTCAGTTCACATCCCTGAAGACACATCAAATCCAACAACTGATTTGCAGTGGCTTCAAAGCAGCTGAAGTAAAAGACTCCATTTCATTATAAGCTGCCTAAGCCCATGCATTTCCATCTCTGGCCACACAGCCTTTACTTTGAACTGCACAAATAGATTAAGGTCATTGTCAAAACAATAGCACAATGTCACCATGGATGAGCTGAACAGTGACAGCAAGTAAGCAGCAGCTGAATGGGAGAGCAGACAGTAGCAAGTTACTAAAAGAGAAAGCAAACTATTTTTCACAGAGGTGAAAATGCCTGATTTCTTTATGCTAAGAACACAAATGGTTTGGGATGCTTTAGGCAGACACTAACCAAATGGATGGCATTAAAACTACCTCTGTCTGCTGCAGTGGAACAGAATAGCACACTGCAGAGTCCAGCCAGCACAGCTCTGAGTGGTCACCATTATCACTGCATATTAAAACATGCCATAGAGACAATGCCTTATAAAAGGAATCTGGCTGTTTTTCTGTATTTGTTTTTGCACCAAAATAGAAAATTATTGGCCAGAGCAGATTATAACAAGGAGAATTGTGACTGCCTAGGACCCCTGCTCTGCCTAGGACTCTTGCTCGGATTACTGTCGTCTTTGAGACATTTTTGATTGAAAATCCTGGCCCTTGTGCCTCTGAGCATTCTGCTATGACAGACACAAGGAAATCACAACTCAGCAACAAGTGGCTACAGAAAAACACAACAGCAACAAAACAAACCCCACTATTGGGCTGCCAAAGCATGAAGAAGTACAGAAGCAAGATCTGCTTTGACACAGCCACAGTCAATTAGCATTTTCATCCCCTCTATATGCCTGGTATGTGCATACAAATAAAGTGTTTGTGAACATGATGTCTTCCTGAAGTTCAGGCAACAGCAAGACTTTAGACTGCACAGAGAGATTTCCACCCAGGTTGGGGCATCGGAAAGATGCAGCCAGCAGCTGTGATGCTATAAACCTCTCTCCTTGTTGAACTCTGCTGCTGTCTATCATACCCCATGGAGCCATCATAACCACGTTCCTCTGTGTCAGGTTTTATCCCTTCTTTGCTTTCTACCTACAGCAGAAGGCGAGGGAAGATTCACTTCTTCACAACACCAAACCAGCTAACTTGTATCTTAAATTGAAACACTGGAGAAAACATTGCTTTCAGAAGCTCACTTAAGATGGCCAATAAAAAAAAGGTCTATTTTTTTCCACACTTACTGCTTAGTAAATCCCAAACACATTAGTGTCATGGTAAATTCTTCTCATGGCCCTTGCACCAAATAATGAATCCAGCTATTTTACAGCTAGATACTGTGGCCAGAAAGCACAAATGCTTTAGGTGGATATACCCACACCTGTTATATTTGAAACAGAAGATAGACAAGAAAGTAATTCAAGAAGTAACAGAGCCATGAGGTCTGCTCTGTCATAGGAAAATAAAAAAAAAAAAATGGTGGCATGTAATGTTTGCAAGTATGTGTGGGAATCCCTGCATGGTAAAGTGGGTTAAGAGGTCATTCGTAGCTGTATTACTGAGTGAAGTCCACAGGCATTTTGGTTCACAGATATAACGAAGTCTTAATATCTGTGCAGGGCACAGTAATGCACTTTCTTGCATGCTGAGCAATATGGCAGGAATCTGCGCTGAAGGTTATTTAGGCAAGATCCTGTGAACACAAGTGATATTCGTGACCTGGATCTCAACCAATTACGCCCTCTGGGATTAGAACACTTGGGCACAGTCAAAGCCATTAGCAACAGCTAGCAAGGTGGGAAAAATGAGAAAACAAGAATCAAAATAGGAAAGATATATCCTGTTTTTAACAGACAAAGGAGCCAAATTTCACAAAGGCACGTCACTCTGAAGCAATGATGTACGTATTTCTTTTGGGGGAGGTCAGAGGTCAGGAGGGCCAGGACTAGACTGGCAGGACTACCTGAAGTGTCCAGGAAACTCAGCAAGCCACGAAGAAGGAGAGCACAAACAAGTCTCCTGGTCTGCAGAGCTGATGATGGGAGTGCTGGGGAAAAGGGAACAAAACCGCTGCTGCTGGGAAGCCTGTTGGAGAAAGATGAGAGGCAGCAGCTTAGTCTGGAGGTAAAGACCATGGACGGGGACTATGAAAGTTGTGAAAGGCCTGTAAGGGACAGAGGGAGATTCTGATGGAAGACTTTGGTCCTCTCTGCAGAAAGACAAACAAAAAACCACTTGTACCAAAGAACCACAGCCACAAGACTGATACCAAATTAGCTTAGCACATGGCTCTGTTAATTCTGCCCAAGTATTTTCTGTTTGATGACAGACTGAATTGCTGCTCACTGAACCAGGGTTATCTCCCCCATGCATTACCAGCCTGGCAATCAGAACGGAACCTGGCAAACAGGACTAAGAACAAGGACAAAGTAATCTTCTCTCTGAGGCCTGCTGCCAAGCAACAGAGCTGCCTGCCTGCCAGCAGCAGCACTTTCACCAGGGACGTGGTACAAGAGCTTCTCTTCCCTGCAGGTAAGCATGTGTCACCTCAGGGGCAGCCCATCTGTTAACTTCACCACATGATGGACACGGAGGCGGATGCAGGAAGGGAACAGCAGGAGTTAAGAAAATAGCCTTTTGGCTTGTCCCTGCCATCAGCGCTCAGTGATGCACTCCCAGGTGCTGGCAGCTTCAAGATACAAGGTGCCGACTGGTCTGATAACATGCTCTCCCTACCCTGCTGCTCCAAGCATCCATCCCATGTTGTAAATAAGACTAGCGCTAAGTTCCCAAGGAAACCATAGCTCCTTGGTACTGATGACTAAGATTTTCCAGTTCATGCAAAGAGGGCAGACCAAGTTAGGTTGGACTCTGTAAGAGACCTGATGAAGCACAACCAATTACCAGGATGGCTCCTAGGACCCCTGAAGAGCTGACAGCACAATGGCTTGGCCATTATGCTCCAGGCTCACTACTGACTGTCATAAGATTTCATCGCTGTCCACCATGCCCCAAAAGTGGCTTATTCAAATACAGCTGTGTGATCTTCTACTGGTGTTTTCCTTTGGTGCTGCACCATGAGTCCCAGGAAAACATCTGGAGAGAGTGCAGTAGGGTGAGAAAGCCAGAGAACTGCAAGCATTTAATAAATCACGGGTGAAATTTCACACAAGAGCTCATTGATATCTGCTTTGTGGGCTTCAGGATTTTCCATGCTAATGTTAGAACAACTCACTAGAGGTTGTCAGAGTCCTCACACCCATTCCGCCACAGGCAAAGGCCCGAACTGTTCCTCAGTACTTAGAAAACTTGCTGTTTCCCAGACAGTTGACACCTGAGTACCAATTAAATTTCTTACCAGACTGGATTACATATTCAAGGATATTGTGCTAAAGAGCGGGAAGTTTCCTTCTGACACTTATAACATTTTTTGTTCCTTTCCCACAGCCTCTAGCTGTTTCTTCAGCTAGTGGAGAAAAGGGAATCACGCACGCGTTCCTGCAAATCAGGTAGTGTAGGGCAGCACCCCACCTCAAAGTTAGTATCTCAAATACTTATTCAATCCTTTCCATGGTAGTTGTGTTACGCACACCCCATCAACACTGGGTTTGCATGCAAAAACAACAATCCTCCCCTCTGTCAAACCCCACTGCCAACTCTTTAAAAGGCAGTATTCTTCATAGCCACCCACAACACATAGCTTAAGTTAAAAATTTTGCAAAAGATTGTTTTCACCTTGGAAATGATAGTGCATTTAAATTGTAGTTCTAAGTGGTTGCAGAACACTTTAGCAGCTGCTTTATGCCCCTACCCTAAATTTCCCACTTCTCCCTTCCCATTTCCCCTCTTCTCAGTCCACTGGGGTGTTTTGGAATTTTTGCTGAATATTCAGCTCAGATAGAGGAATCAAATATTTTTTTAATCAAGCACTCAAATCACTGCTGGTAGGCTCATTCGACAGCTTCAATAACCAAGCACTCTTGTGAGAAAAGCCACCGACACATGAAAATCACATATGCTGTGCAAAACCTGAAGTACTAATGCAACAAAATCACCAGGGACTCTCCACAGAAGACTAACTATATTGTGCAGATAAAACTAGTATTAATAACTCTAATGCACCACAAGAGACAACAAACTGGGGAAGAAAAGGGGGATGGTACAGAAAATTTCCCAGAAGCCCAAGTTCAGTACCTGTTTTCCATATGGATGAGTGAGTCTCAGGCATTGCTGTCCTGCATCAAAGTACTTTCTCTTCCAGTTATTCTCTGGATCTTCTGATAAGTGAGGTCATTTCTTGTGGTTACCCAAGGGGTACAAAAGCTAAAGGTGTCCAAGATGTAGCAACCATGCTGAACCACTTGGATGACTAAACAATCTGGTGCTGAGCCCTGACAGCACAGAAACACCAGAGCAATGTTCCCTTTTCTGGAGGTCTAAACTTTTCTGCTAAGTATGAAGAAACAAAGGTGTTCTCACATGACAAAAATCTGAAGACAGGTGCCACATGGAAACACTATCACACAAAAAGGTATTTTCAGTTTCAGGCAAAAGCCTAACTGCTTCTCTGTGCTCATGCAACACTGTGTTTCTAGAACTACATCAGGATCATAACATTGTTCTATCTAGTCCAAACTTGACGTTGGGGATGCCTCCCCCATTTGGGTGGTATACAACTGAATTTCTAAGGAGTTAATTTTCCAAAGTACTGCGCACTGACACAGCCCACTCTCTCTCTTTGACATCCACAAAAAAATTACCACTAACTTCAGTGCAAAAAGCATTTGGACAACAATGGATGCACTTAAAAATTCCACGTGGAGATATTTGTTACAGAAATATGAAGACCAGCATAAATGCAGTCTGAACAGAAATGTGTGGGTGCAAGCACCAGGAGAAACAGAAGGACAAAGGGTTTAAAGAAGGGCCTGTACTGCTAACAAAGACCACACTCCTATCCTCCTGAGCACACGAGGAAAACAGGCAATGGGTGCCAAGCTGGCCTAAGATTTAGGGAAGATGGAGTAAGCAATGCTCTGCTGCAAAGCACAACCCTGCAACCACTGCTGAATCCTAAAGGGCACAAAAGAACTCTCCCAAACCATGCTTGTTACATCAAGAACACCAGACACTTGACATTAGGCATTCTTTTTCCTCTATGTCACACACAAGTGGTCCTTGCCAGACCACTTGGATGTACACCTCCTGGTGCTTGTGGGCATGCGGGTACAAGTACACAGATGAAAGAAATCTATGACAAAATGAGTGTCAGCACTTATTTAAAGATTTTTTTTTGAGTAAATACTTTCCCCTTCCATAAGACTTCCCACTGAATTTTGTTATGCTGATTTCCCTGCACACCCACAACTTCCATGATACTTAGCTCCTACTTGCACCAAAAGATGAGCCCATTTAAGTTTCCTTCATAAGTTAAAACTCTTCTGCTTGTCCACAGCACCTCACCATTCTTGGAGTTGCTCAGGTGACAGACTGTAGGTTCTCCTAAGTGGGAATTTTCTTCATCAAAAGCTACTGCAGCACTTCATGTGAATTCCTGTTTTTTAGAGCTCAGGTAGTAAGGACTGAGCATTTAGCCAAGTAGGATAACAGGATAGACTATCACGTAACAATTGACAAACTATTTACACTATTTCTCATCATACTACTACCATGGTTGAAACTTTAATGAAAGAAGATTTTCTCCACTTAGGGTAAAAGGGAAATGCTTCCAAATCTAATGGTACTTTTAGGTATCTTAAAGTGAATTTTCCACTTCATGGGAAGATTCTGGTGCCAACCTGTATCTCCTGTTCTTCATTTATGATAAAATAAATTACAGTTGGACAGTTAATGAGCCACTTGTATATGCCACACAAAGGAGAGATGCTGCAGTGCCAAACATTTTAGTGTTCGAGTCTGTTGAAGAAAATAGCTTTATAATTCACATACATTTAAAAAAAAAATTACACTACAAGTAAGACCATACATTGACATTTGTATCTGCAATAGGCTGTCTAAAAGATACAAGGCATCTCCCACCCCAGTGTCCACCGACAAACATTCAGCCCAGGAATTATACCTAGCTTGTGTTGGAATGATACATTTCCTCCTCTCACTTTCCTTTCTTGACAAGATTAGTTTCCCTGGGATGAAAGGAAAAGAGAAGCATGTGGCAGTGAAGCATGCAGTCCTGCTTCTGTGATAAGCAGAGACTGCAAACCCACCACGCTGAATCCTGCCAAACATCTGCTCATGTGAACTAGATTACGAGAGTTTCTGTTGGTTGTTTATTTAAATTATACCAGGAAGCTGAATTTACATCTCCGAACCCTACTTTGCTTCCTGCATTTCAAATTGTTTACACTAATTTTATGGCCGCAAGATTCCATTTAGAAGGAAAAGAAAGCTTCCCAAACTCTGTCAGTATTTACATGCAATCTAATGTAGTAAAAGAATGACACCCAATACGAATCTCAAGAAAAATTTGTAACACATACAACACTTGAAAAGATGAACTCCTCTAAAGGTCAGATGCTAACAGTGGATGGATAAAACCTGTCCTACCTTGTGGATGAACTTAACATTAAGAATGCTGTTACTTGTCTTAATGAGACACCCCTAACATTCGATACTCAGTGAAAGACATTAAGACGTTGATGCTTTTTGAGTTCAATCTAGTCATTAATAGCACTCAGGGGAAGAATGGTAGATACAAAACACAAACAAATGCTACTCAACATAAGACCAACATGTCAAGCTTTAAGCAGCCTTCATAAAGAAGCTCCACTTTAAGCAAAAAGTGATTAGTTACTTCTTGCTCCTCTGCCAAAAGAAGGTGCTCTCTCACTTATGTCCTTTATGGAAAACAACATTTTGAGATTAGACTTCCAGGTCCAAAATGCCAGCTACGGGCCACTTCAGGAAACAAAACTTTCTCCTGAAAAAACAACAGACTATTGACATTTAGCTAAACATCAAACCACCTCAAACTACTTAAAAGCACGAAGAAATGAGAAAGTCAAAATTTATTCTATGAGGGATCCTGTGCTTCAAGCACAGTCAGAACTTGGCTGTGAAAATGAAAATACAACTGTTCTAAAATATTGAACAAATTAGAATTCAAATTTTTGTTTCATTACTCCAAGTTATTGTGCTGATAGTCCTTTCACTTTAGGGCACGAAAAAAATCAATAAAACAAACAATTTCCATGGAATATTATCCAGACTTCCCAACTTCAAATAGGACCAGGAAAGGTTACACAACGGACAAGAACATTGCACTGGCATCACTGTTGAATTTAGAGAAATTTTGGCCAGCAACAGCAATTAAACTGGGTTACAGGACTTAAATCTGGTGCCCTGAGACTAAGTTGGCTCCTAATTCAGCTACAGCCTTGCACAGAGTGTGCTGGAATTGCAAGGTGATACTCTTTACATATTTTTCATGAAGGCCAATCTAATCATCATGTGGTTTACTAATATGATCATACTGTGGGTCCTGAGCTCTTAATTGTATTACTGTATGCATGCCTGAGCTTTTTGTGTCATGAAACACTTGTGAGACCTCACTATTTCGTGGTCAATTTTGTCCTACCATCTGGCTTAAATTGTTACCTGCTTGGCATTCTCCAAACTATCCAGTATCACTGTTCTGCCACCAGATAGATTTAGCTCACACTCAACTTCTCAGATGTTTCACTGCTCTGGTTTCTGTGTGTAAAGGTGCTGATTTTAAAAAAAGGCACCTCAGCTGTCCTCTCCAGAACACAGACGCTTCTTACATGCATGGATGCATGTTGAGAGGGAAGGACACAGCCTCCCGGCGCCTAAACTTGTGTTCGTCTTAGCATTAGGATCTATCCTGGTTTTGAGCTTTGTATGTTTCTAACCAAAGGGACTGTCTGTGTATGTGCATGCTTCCATTCGTACTTGTACACTCCATCCTTATTTCCATGGATGCTGCTGATAATATCTAAAGCTCACAATTTTTTCTTGTTAATTCTATTATTGTCTGCTTTGCACCATTTTCTTTTCCTGTAGTTAGCTCTCTGCTAATATTTCCACCCTGTTGTGCCACAGAGCATCCTTTCTTAGGCATTTGCCATTTTAGCAGAAGCACATGTGCTCCTGGGGTTTGCTTACTACAGCCCCAGGCCCCTTCCTCCCAAAGCTTGCTACTTCCTATCCAGCTACACATATGCAAACTCATGATTTCCACTGGTTCCAGACCACTACTGTCAATGTGGGGCAAAAGTTCAGACAGACGTAAAATCTCACTGATTAGTAGGCATCAGCAGCTACGGGTAGTAAAGCCAAAAACTTGGTGGGGTAGGCTGGTACAGTTGCCTAGGACAATCTGCAAAGCAGCATGCGCTGCTTTTAAAGCTGCCTGCCAAGGGAAGAACGCAAATGTCCAGCCTCTGCTCACAGCATGACTAAGTCGGCAGCATTTCAACTGGAAAAAATCCCTATTCACTTCTCATTCCTGTCCTTCCTGCAAGTGTGTTCCACCCCACCTTCCAGATGTCCCCCTGTGCGCTGAACCTGTGCTCCCATCTTTTGCTGAGACAAGGTGTCTCACAGTGGCTCCCCACCACAAGCTGTGGAGAGGACACTCTCCCCAGTCCTTGACAAAGTAGAGTTGAAAAGCCCACCTTTCCAGCTTGTTTGTCAGCATAGCCTGTTCCCCCTCCCACAGAGTACGCAGTTCTTTACACCGCCTCCCACAACAATACAAAAGAAAGGCTTTAGCATTTCTCGGCAATCACATTAACTTTGATGAATTGTCTGGCAGTGGCACCTGCTGCTAAGGATACAGATGTACAAGATGAACTAAAAGGCATTTCTCCATAAAGCAGATGATATCGCTGCAGATATGTCACTGTACAAATATGTATTTTTCCTGTCATCTGACCAATGATTTTTGCTTCGGCATAGGCACCAATAAAATAGCTTTGGGGGACAAATAACTCCAAATAAACTTTGCAGAAATCCTAGTAATGAAACAGAGAATATAAGGAAGAATTTCCTTATGTGTCACTGAGAGAAGCTGTTCTTCGAGTGAAAATTTGCTGTATTTAAAACATCATTAAATACTGCTCCAGGAAAAAAGAAAACAAACAACCTGACATGCATTTCACAATAATAACTTGAATATTATTACAACTGAGTTGTGCTCTGTGGCTACAAAACCCTTTCAAATGGAAACACATACACATTCGAATTATTAGTTCAATATCAGTTCATATTCATTTCAACAAAGCAGATCAAAAGTTCAGAAAGAATTACTGTGCACCAAGTATGACATCCTGCAGAAAAATCTCCCATTCTGGTTGGGACTTCAGAAATAACTACAGTAGAATAGCAACTAGAATATTCATTAAAAGGTATATGCAACACCCAATATATATTGCAAACCCTGGGGGCATATTTGTCACTTCCACAAGGACTACCAAGGGAGTTAAAAGTGCTGCATACATTTTTGTTTATTTATTTATTTTATTTTATTAACCTGCAGGGTGAATTTTTTTTAAGGTGGGCACATGACAGCAACGTAAAAGGTTGGTTCTTCAGTTCCTCCTCTGACTGCTTTGGCTGTTCAGAATATACACAGCAACTGCAAAGCTGCTATCAAAACAAGTCGGGCATTTTCCAGCATCAGGCACATTCTGTCCCAGACAGCATCATTCCGGTATAGATGGCCCAAAATGGATATAGGGGCTGCTAAGGGCAGGGATAGGAAAGGACAGCCAGGTGGGCCACAGGAGAGTGTGCTCTTCAGGTGTGTTAAGTAGTCTATGATGAGATCCCATTACAGGTAGTAATTCAGAAAGCATTAATTTAAATTAGCTCCCAGGTTGCTCTAAGTTCTGTAAAGGATAAAAATTCCTCTTGTGCACATCAGTTCTGGCTATAGTTACACCACCTGTCACAACCATGGGGTCTTCCTTTCCAAGAACTCTGCAGGATGTGCACAAGGATCAGACTTCTATATGGCTCATAAGAACATTTGCACTTCTGTTAAACAGAATTTAAATTTGTCTCTAAAAGATGAGAGAAATCACCCACTAAATGAGGGGCTTCTAAGTTATGCAGTATTGGCCAATGTCCAGATTAGTGGGGTCAATGCTTTGGCCTGGTGGTGTAATTTTTTGTCATGCCTATGAAGTACAGCCCCTTTTGAAAGTGTTGCTGCTTTTTAATTCTCAAGATTTATAAAATGATTTGGCAATCATCTGTAGTGAAATCTGCTGAAGAAATGTTAAAATGATGTTTTTCAATTTTAATTTGAGGAATCTTTTTTCAGGGTCTGTAGATTATGGGATGCTTTTGCTTTGTCTTAAAAGGTTTGTCATCAGAAAAATAGAGCAGAGGACCTTGAGACAATACCTAGAAAGACATTAACAAAGTTTTGAGGAGGATTTTGCAAGTATACAATTTTTTTACTGAAATAATAATTTCCAACCATTACTCTAGGCCAAGTACAACTGCCCTACAATGCAGCCAACCCTCAAAGGACTCTTGCCTCCTATAGCTTTGGTCCAAGCTTGTAAAGGTAGTTTAAGCTTCCTAATAAAAGAGCTAGGTACCACAATACCTTTCCAAAACTAAACATCCGTCTTTTTCTCACTGATCAAGGCATTGTGCCGAAGAACTAGAAGACAATCTTCCATATTGGTGTATGCCTTAGTGGGTACCAAATGGCTTGCATTTTGTTGGTCCAATTTCCATTTTGTTATCAATCCGCACACTGTCTGCCAGCAATATTCTCTCTAACAAAGTGCTCCAGCAGGTTGATCCATCAGATCCTATTCTGTAACAGGCTGAACATGACCAGAGGTGCTTAGCTCTTCTTATGGCCTTTCCTGGCCTTCTGTTCTTTTACCAGACAGCCTCTGCCATTGTACTCAATCCTCTTCCGTCAACACTTTGAATTGTTTGCCCCACAGGTAAAATTCATAGCTTATGCTTGTCAACACGGTGCTTTTGGTGTTGGCAGAGGAAAGCTTATAGGCAGAAAAGCACCAAGAGTCTGCTGCTCACATGCCACCTCCTGGCATATCAATCCCACATAGTCATATCCTCACAAAACAAAATCCTAACAGAATGGCAGCATGTCAGCTACAGAAATTATTTTAGGATCATTCATAATATCCTGCTAAAGACAGGGCAATTTTGAGAGAGAAAAATTGACACATAGTATTTATGCAGTTTTTATCTGACCTTGCTCACGTACCTCTTGGCTATTTGCAATTCCTCCTATAAGCCATGCCAAGCTTCATACTCAAAAATGTCTCTCATGACGGGGCTTCCTAAATTATCCTTAACAGTAAAGACTTGATATTTCACAGCACAGTTCTGGCTGGAAATAATCTAGGAAGCACATGCCCTGAAATTCCCAGCGAAGACATGAGATTGCCCGATGCCTGGGACCAAACTTTTGCTGCCTTTTCCCACTCCACTCCAGCTGTCCCACTACACTTCTCAGATTGAAGTGGGAGTGCTGACAGAATACTTCTCAGATGGGAGCAGAAGTCATCCCGGTCAGGGCTCTTCTCAGATCCTCACAGGCAAAAGGCTATTTTAAATGTGCTGATTATCAGGCATGCGGATGCCTCCACAGGCTGAGCACTCCAGACTGGAGAAAGAGAAAACCCGCCTTCAATAAATTTTGGACCCTGCTCTCCCTTCAAACTCTGACAGACACCTCTTGCAAGTGCCAAGAATATAAGAACAGGGCACAAACATAGCGGTAGCCTCCATGGTATACAATCCCAGCCTCCAGCAACATGTGCCTCAGGAAATTCCCGAGCTGGAACTGGTATATTTATGTTAAAATGCTTTTATCAGATCTGCTGGAATAATATTGTCTAATTGCATTCAGCACCCAGCACATCTAACAGCAATAACTTCCTCAGGTTAACTAAACACAGTGTGGAAAAGTCCTTCCCTGTTTTGCATTTGCCACCTGACAGTTCAAGTGGTTGTCCTACAGCTTTTGTACCATGAGAAACTGAGAATAACCAATCATTCCTGCCTCATGTCTCCATGTTGTTTACGACTACATATCCACCCAAACCCTTTCCTCTGCCCAGCTTCTATTATCTGCAAAAGCATCAGCTCTAGCGGAAGGAACGGGTTCTCCAACACTAAGCACATTGTCTGCTGCAGAGGATTAAGGACATTAGTTTTCAACTTAAAACATATAATTGTGCAGAATTATAGAACCACAGAATTAGGAGAGACTTGAAAAGACCACATGGCTGACAGTAGAACAGGTCATATCTATGTCACCCCAGACAGACATTTACTTCATCTATTAACAAACCTGAATCCTTTATTCTGTGATTGCAGCCTATTACTTCTTACCCTACGCCTACAAAGAAGAGCTCTTCCCTTCCTCTTTCGAGCAGCCATTTACACGTTTGCAAAGTGTTATTAAATATCCTTAGCAATCTCTTATTTACCAAAGAACTCCAATTCATGCAATCTTCTGTTTAGATTTTATTTTGACCTTGATCATTCTCACTGCACTCGTATCAAATTGTCCAGTTGATCCACATCTTTCAACTGCAGCTCCCAAAGTCTGAACTATGTCCCAGCTGAGACTGTACTAAGTGCCAAAGGAATGGATCATTGCACAGGTCTCATGGGCAATATGTACTGGCATTGCATTGCAAGATGGCTTCGCCTTTTGAAGCAACACAGCATTCCCAACAAATTCACAATAAACCCCAGATCTTCTCTTATAGGCCTATTTGTACTTATACAGTTGATTATTTCTTAAGTGAAATATATTGCATTTATCCATTTTTTCCAGGCTGTTTTTCCAATTTGTCAACATAATTTTGGCTACCAAATGCATCTTCTCTATTCCCCCCCCGCCTCAGAAAATGAACTGAATGCTACTTGTAACAAAGTAGATGGGGATGCAAAAAACTTTCAGATTCTAAAAGAGCATTTTTAAAATTGAGCTATGAATCAGGGTCTGAACTACCTTCAAAATAGTTCCCTCTAAGTATCACAGGTGCAGCTCATCTCTAATGAGGTTTCACAGGATAATTAAATCCTGACAGCTTGGGCAAACATCCAAATCTTCAGTTATTCACCTTAGCTGTCAACTCTGGCAGATAGTTTGAAGTGTTGTAATTCCTAACAAAAAGGGCGCATAATATCTGGGGCCACTGACAGAATATTTAAGATACCTCTCATTGCTTTATCCACAGTAGGCGAAAATGGCATTAGATAAAGTGCTGCAGTTAGAAAGGACTTTCTCACGTTCTTGTTATTTTAGGCAGCTCTGCTATTGGTACAACGACACCAACAGTTTTGCCATGTCACTTCTTTAAAATACCCATTCAACTATTTATTGTGCGGTGCTGATGACTAACCTAACATCCTGCAACATATTTCTAACTCTTACTGAACGTCCCCAAAGGGGAACATCCAGTGAGGCCAGCACACAGGACAGGGGTAGGCAGAATTACAGCATCTATTCTTGTCCTCGGACTTCATACAACTCATGGAATATCCTTTAAACTATCCGCAGTCTATATTCACCCTCTATAAAATGGCATTAGTGAGAAGAACACACAACTCCTGTTTCAGAAGTACGATGGCCCTCTAGGAGTGGTGCATTGGCAGTTAATTTGGCAGTTCTGATGGCATTAGCAGTTACATTCGTGATAAATAGATTTTATTCCCATAGCACCTCTGTTGTAAAATCATCTTCATTGTACAGATTGGGAAACTGAAAAGCAAGAAAATTAGGTGACTCAATTCAATCAGCAAGGCTGAAATAGAATCCAGGTCCTGCATCCAAGCCTAGTGCCTTACACACTAAGATGTCCCAAGTAAAATAAAACTATACAGATTTAAAAATTCCTGATATTTGCAAATCATCCTGCAACTGTATCTAACACCTCACTAACTTAACTTACCACATGGAACTGCTTTGACTTCTGCAGTTTTATTCCTCATCTTACAGCAATATGCTTCTCACTTTATGAAGTTGTTTGTCCATGTGAGATTTCCCAAATTCACTTCGGTTACCTGTTACATATCAGCCTCCCAATGCGGAGCTGCATGAGAAAACAGTAAGCTCTCCTCTGAATATCAGCAACGTTCAGGGATGTAAGCTGTGCCAGCGCACAAGAAGAGAAAAAACAAAAGAGGCACAAATAGCTTTGGCAGTTGGTTTGCTATAGTAGACCACTGGTACACAACGCCATGCTAAGCTGTCGAGCCCGTCTAACATAAGGCCATCCAGCAGTACCTGGGGACAGCACAGCTGTAGGTGCCCGTGTTACGTGTAACGTGCAAGTGCCTGCAGCCGTACCAGGCACGCAGGGGTAGCACAGAGCAGATCAGCACAAGGGGATGCACTGAGAGTGTCAGACAAGCATGTGCAGCTGCATCCCAGGGCCTAGAAAGAAAACAGATGAATGCACCGTGCCTGGCTGCAAGGTTACCACGTGTGGATTTGCATAGGTTTGCCCTGGGCACTAATGGAACAGACAATCTGCACACGCGGCTGGCGTGGGTACTTCTAACAACATGGAATCTAGCAGCTCCCTCTGGAAGGAGGATCATACAATTATTCAACTCACAGGGCATGCCAAAAACTGCAGGAACATAAATTTCTCAAAGTCTTACTAGCAATGGCCGGGAGGATACATATTCAAAATGTCACAGGGACAAAAAAAAAAAAACCAAACACCAAAAAAAGGGGTTTTTTACCACTTTCAAAGGTAATGTTGGTCACAAAATCTTTGGTAGCATCCTAACAAGACTTTCAAGAAAAATTCCTGACTCTAAGTACAAAATTCACTCTTTCATGACATTGTGCCACTTTTTAAACCACTGAGAATAATCATCCATTTGAACTCTTGTCAAAACAGGATTTAAACCTGCATAGATCTCACGCCACAACATTGACAGAGTTTGAAGCTTTAGAGAGATCTTTCAGTTAAGCATTCATGGTTTAGGTACTATTTTTTAAAAGCACTTATTGCAGGAGGCCTTCGAAAGACTACTAACTATTTATATATCTAAATCCCCAGGCTAGAAAGTTTGTGGGAAAAATAAAACACCTGCCATGAAAAAATCAAGGACAAACACTTCCACAAAACAGTGTTCAGGTGGGAATGAGCAGCACACCCTTCTATCACAATATATCATTCCAAGTCTCTGGAAGCTTGTAAGGTGTGAAGCTACAAGTCTCTGTGAAGCTGAATACGCACAGAACAGACACTTTTTAAAAGTCATCTTTGGTTTAGTGGGAAAATTTTGCACGGTTCAGTAGATTTTTAATTATTCACACTCAAATAACTATACTCCTACTGGAAATCAAAATATTAATGTACAATACCTTGCTGAGAGTGTACAAGCAACACAGGTCCCTCCCAGAGTATCAGCGGTGCTGGGCTTGGACTCATCTCAGCTAGCTGCTCCCCTCCTCTGTCTGTCTGCAGAGCTCTCGCAGTTGGTCTCGCACAGACCGAGAGCTGAGCCCTGATTCATGATTTCAGGCTCCAGCCATGGAATGCAGGCATTGAAAACCCAGAACTATTTTTACCCCTGAGCAGCCGCAGCATTTCTAGCACATAAAGACTTCTAAAGCTAATGCCTTACCCTAAACACACACACCCCCTGAACCTAACCAGCTAAGATGCACGGTTCCCTGGCATTTAGTGTGGTTTTTAAACTGCACAGTTGCTATCAACAGGACAAAGCAGCTCAGCCCCTGACATTGTCAGCCCTCAGAAGTCAGACATTTGATCCCAGTTGTCAAAATTAGAAATTCCTCAGAAATGCTTTGCTCCAGGAGATAAGATTAGCTCAGAGCAATGACTGTCTATACAGTTTGTCTTGTATACCACCAACCTCAGCCTGCATTTAACAAATATGTAATAACATCTTCAGCTAACTGACAGACTGCAGACACAAATAAAAATCACTACGTGTCAACCGAAATCACTACACGTTTTAAGGATAACCACAAGGCCAAGGCAACCCCCAAAAAATTCACAAAACAGATAATTAATGGCTTTTTATATAGAACACCTAGAAATATGCAATTGTCTTTAATAATTAGCCTCAAATCAGAGCTAGACATCTGAAATAACTTTTCAAGATTATACAGAGAAAACTGACCACTAGAAACTTTTACAAATGTGCTATCTTGAATCTACAGGATTCTGTAAGTGTGCTTCAGAAATACAAAATACAATCTAGTCCTACTGTGGAGGAATAAATAACAATAAAACAGAGGCAATCTGATTTTTGCATAAACAACTATAATTGACACAATATACAAGCACTTTGGAAGAGAGCAGTCCACAAGCAAGTGCATAGCTGGAGATACATAAGAGGTCTAAATACCTAAGAACCAGTAGACTCAGTAACTTAACTTGCTTGTATATTGTTTTAGGCAATGAAAAATAACTGTAGGCATTTCTCAGAAATATGTGGTTAGAACACAAGAGGCATGATACAAAACTGACAAAAATACAACAGTCAATCAGTAGTTCTTAACCTTTGGAAGCATGTGGAGGCTTAGGTAAGAATTAACACCTGAACATCTTATATTAAAAAATGGTTCCAGCCATCTTAAGTTTTCAGGATGATAAAAGAAATAGTCTGCAAAGGGTGACACTGCCAAGTTCACAGGAAGACAGTTACAATTACCATTAAGCAGCAGATGCCCCAACCCAACAAGCTACCCAGTGTGTTTTAGGGGCAGCAACTCTTGTAAGGTCCCTTCAAAGAGCAGCTGCAATGGAACCTATCGTACTCATGTACACCTAGAGTAACCTTAATGCTACATGTAACTTAAAGACAAATTCTTGACCAGATATACCCAAAGCTGTGGCAATCGGCATTCTGGAGATACTCCAATTATGAAAAAGTTACACAATAATTACATGAATATTTCTCAGATCACCCACAACTGAGTACCTCTAGCATCATGCAGACTGATTCATGCAGCTCTGAAGAATCTGGCCCTTTTCAGCAAGACCTTGTACTGGGAATCTATCTTTTGCTGTTTCATATTCACAGTATCTATTAAGAAAGTGTAGGGGGAGCGTAAGGAAAACAGCAATGAAGGAGACCCTTTTGGTGAATGAGAAAGCTACAGTTAGAGTGTGTAGAAGAACATGAAACATACCTTAAGTGGGCCAGATCTGACATCAATGACCTAAAGCTCAAAAAAGGTGTTAAACAAATAAAGGAGCAATACAAGCTTGTAATGCCCAGAAGGCTGAGCCACTTTAGCCTGCTGCTGTGGGAAATAAAGCAGAAGAAATGCTGTTGCTGTGAAATCATGTCTCTGTGAGAGATTATTCTCAGTGAACAGCCTTCTGCTATTTCTGCAATGAGCTGACTCTCCAGAAGTCCTTTTCATTTGCAGTGAGACACCGGAAACCCCATCAGCTACAAAAAGTCAAGAGAGAGTAAGTCTAGCCAACAAAAACCCTATGCAAGTAGCTTCACAGTTTCTGTCACTTTTCACCTAAGAATTAGGAAGTACATGCTCCTACCAGCTGAATTATTATGAGTTCAAGAACAGACAGTGCCTCAAATTATTTGCTCTCACAAATAAGAGAAAGTGTAAAAGACTGGTGTAAAACCCATTCCTTTCCAGCAGAATATTTAAGGTTCTCTTTGCATATTACCAAATAGAATTCAAAAGGGGAAAAAAAACCCCTACATTAATACAAACCTAAGGCTGCCTGATAATACCTTCCGCTTTTAGTATCTCATTCAGCAAGCTTCAAACTTCTTGAAAACCAGAAGGTGAAGAGCCAAGTATGAATTTTTAACTAGGCTCCCTTGGAGACTGTCAACACCAGAGTGGAAATTATTCATCATTCTCACAGAAACAGAGAATCACAGAATGGCTCGGGTTGGAAGGGACCTTAAAGATCATCGAGTTCCCACCCCCCTGCCATGGGCAGGGACATCTCCCCACTAGACCAGGTTGCTCCAAGCCCCTTCCAGCCTGGCCTTGAACCTTCTCCCAGCTGAACTCATTGGTTCGTATAGCGATGCTGAGGAATGGTCAAAGGAGTGTCTAAAACTGGCAGTAGCAATATGAGGCCGTCTCTGAGGGCCTCAGCATTTCCTTATTTGTTCCTAAATGAAGAGTTTAAAATACCTATTTACACACTTGCTTTTAAAAGCCAATCTCTTCCTCTCTGTCCTCAATTTTATCACATATGGAAGTGGCTTGGGATCAATGGTCAAAAATAAAAAAATACCTACACGAAGCACACAAACAGGTTTTACAGATCAGAAGAAGAAATCACCAAAAGTAATGTAGCACTCACCATGACAATTACCAAAGAGGCTTTAATATGTAAAAAAGGAGGAAGGAGAGGAAACAAATGAAAAAAGTAGCAATTTTGGGTGTCAAATTCCAGCAAGTTTTAAAGTTTTTGCTCTTCCAGAAAATCCACACTACTCGTCTCCCTTCTGAGAATTAGCACCACGTGAGGCATCTTTTAAGACATTTTCAGGCATAATGAAGAAATCCCAAATCACTTTTTCATAAAGATCCTATATGCTTATAGGAGAAGAGATACAACGAAACTATCAATCATTGGTGTTAAACAGTCCATGCAACTGAAGACCAACAGAAAAGATAATTTGAAAGCAATTAATCAATTTTATAGTTTCAATTTTCAGGAAGAATAACAAATTATTATAAATAGCAATTATAATGCAGAAACTCAGGGGCATCTCCAGGTCTTTCTGTTACTTTTCAAGAAGTGAATACTTCTCAGGCTGTGCATCCTGCTTAAAAAGTGATGGGAATGACCTGACAGCTAATATAACTGCTGCCACTTTCTAGCACCACTCTAGAGAGATTGCACAGGAAGGAGGGGAAAGGAAGAGATTCCTAACAAGGAGGTGTGCTTCTAGCTTAGATCCCAAACTAAGTGCCTGATAAAGCTTTTCCACTTGCATGCAGACAGAAACCAAGTATGAGAAGACACCAACAACGTGCATTTCGTCCCTCTTCTTCAGCAGCCTCAAGTGCTAGCAATCAAAAATAGTTATCACCACTACCCATCCAAAATGCACCAGCATGAAAGAGACAAACACCTGCAGAGCTACCAGGAGCCAGGTTTGCAATTACAGTGCAGGACAGTTGCTAACCGCAGGCTTAATTTGTGTTCATCTCATTGCAGCATTATGCCCAGTGCCATAAAAAGTCTTACCCACTTCACAGGGGTGAGATGTTTACAGAATCAACCCCAGTCAAGAGGCAGAGGCCAAGAACTGCTCCACCTGCACTGATGCAAATCCAGACTGCAAACAAGGAAAAGCTCCATTTGTGACATTTGCACTTACTCCTGTTTCAAAAAGGAAAACTGGAAGTAGTATCTCTCAGCTTCTGCTTAGGGCTTGCACTGATGCAGCCACATTGCTTGATGGCTTCTAAGTACAGTCAGGACACTCAAGAATTATAACTATATGTCTTTTTTTTTTCTACCATTTCCTAAAGCATTTTCTCTCAGCTACTGTTGAAAAAGGATACTCTGCTAATATTGCTCTGACTTAGAACTCCTTGCCTTCATGAACTCAAGACCTTGCAACCCAGCTATTTAATATATAAAATTATCTGAATGTATTGCCAAAAAGAGGCGCAACTATTGAAACTGAATGTGCCTGTAATATTAAGGGCACTCATTTTTGTGTACAAAAGACCTGTCCGATAATGAAATCTGAGGATGTGTGTGTGGTGCTGTTGCATATGTCAGCAGCAAAGCTTAATTCTACTTGCAATAGAAACACAAAATTCCCTGCAACAATAAAATGTCAAATTAGCAACAGAAAATACCAACATTTTAAATTCAGTACTGAAGCCCACCTCCCATGTGTTTACCTTTAATTTTGGTTTCTTTTATTGTTAGATGTTACTTGTCAGATAAAGCAAAAATGCATCAAATCAGGGTTTTTTTTCCAGAAATTCTTGTAGATATTCTCCCTAAATTCTTTCTTAGATCACATCTTGGTTTTTCTCTCTTCATTTCTTCCCTTACCCCCTCTCTTTATTTCACTCTTCTACATCGAGAGCTAAAATGTCACCCACCTCCATAAAAATATATATATAAATAAGGAATGTCATAGCAGCTACTGAAAAAAAATAATAATCTCCTGTGCTGCTACATTCATGTAACTGCTCCTCGTCTGGTTTCTTAAACACAAATTGGGAGGAAATGGAGGACCAAATATAATCATAACAAGACAGTAACATAAATGTTCAGCATTTTAACTTTTCTAAATGGAATCACACATGCAGTGTATAACAGAAAACAAACAAAAAAAATTACCCTTCATCCTCAGATAATTAAATTTTGAACAGTGCATGTAAAGAATGCTATTTAGCTTGTATGACTTGTAAGCAGGTGCCTTCCTTACCATAAAGTCTCCTTTTATAAGTAGCAGTGGCTATGCTAAGACATTTGTCAGCACTTCCAGGCTTTCCAGAGAGGAAGACTAAGAAAGCAACACATTTTTTTGTATTTGTGAGAAATAGCCATTGATTCAGTGTAGCATTTCCATACTTTACATACTTAACTGTTTCCCAGCTACATCCAGTAGATTATTTCATATTTACCCAGGGCTGCCACACATCTGAGAGCCCTAACCATATCCAGCGTGCACAGCAAGTAGAGCAGCACGCAGTTAGCCCAGTATTTTTCAGAGTAGGCTAGAAGTCTGAGGACAGCTGTTAACTGTGTTAGCTCGAAGTTGCCACTTTTTTTGTAGCTTATCTGCTATGCTTCTAACACAGGACAGCTGATGCCCTCTGTTCTGAGGAAAGGGTACCAGAATGGTACATGGTGCAAGAGGCTCTTCTCTGGGAAAGCTAAATGGTTTATGAACAGTATCGCCATAGGGATCAATAACTGAAGCTGTGATCAAAGGAGACAGCCGAGCTTGATTAAACACAGTGGGACATCTTTTATCTGATGGATCAAATCTGGAAAGGGTACCTCTCCAAGGGGATAGGTTGGATTCCACCAGTTTCTCAGCAGCACACAATGTTACGCTTACTACCCAAGCAATAAATTTGAGAGACATATCCAACATTCTTCAGGACTCCGCAAAAGTCTCATCACCTAGAGGTGGGATGCAAGACAGATCCAATAGCAGTCAGTTTAGGTGACTGGATGGGCAGCTGCTACCTGAAGACACCAGGTCCCTGGAAAAGAGCAGCTCATGGGAGAGGCAGATATTGGAAGGAGTACCTAAAGGTTAACAGCACCGCACACACACCACACCGTTACAGGGCATGACAGCCTTACCTAGACATACACTGTAGCTACCAGCAAAACAGCAGCTTAAACATGTATGTATGCACATGCTCTTGTTTTCCAGGTGTTTACCACCTGCACCAAAGTGTTCTTAGAAGAAAATTTCTGAAAGTGCTTATATCACAATTACTTGTCACCAATTTTTTTATTCCCTGAAGTTTACTGGTTCTCGGAGATTGACTGTTCTCTCTAGGTGTATCAGCTGATTTACTAAAACATAACACCCTCACATATGTCTTTAGACAACCAAAGCTACCAAAATACAAATACTAAGGTGTTGGTAGTAAACACTATTGCTAACATAGGGATTCCAAAAGCATTACGTACCTAGCTTATTTATAATCTTTGGAAAAAGCTACTGACTAACAGGTAACAAAATACACATTCAATTTCTTTAGTTTGTGTGGTCATACACCTTCTCTGCAAAAAATACAAAGTTTTCACAGGAGTGCAGAAAATAATTTATTATGACATATTACTATTTCTTCATGAAAGTAATCTACAAAGAAAGCTATGGATTCAGAAAAGAACATTAGCATATACTTAGTTAAGCAAACGAACATCCCCATCTCATACACAACCCTGTAAACAAGAAGTGAGAATCAGGGGGCTCTCTACTGCTGTCTGACGAGACTTAGCCAAGGCTACGTTGCATTTTTTCCTGAACTGAGACACCCAAAGATAAAAACCAGGATATTTCCTGCTCTTCTAGACCAAATTTGCTCTCTTTAGTATGAGATAAACAACCAACCTCTATTGAGTATTAGAAGTCCACTATTTCTGGGGTGTCCTGCATACTCAGCAACATGGTTTCTACAGTTACAAAGATGATAATGCCACCTTGAGTTCTGTGCAGGTTCTTGACCTTAGGAGAAATTAATTACTCTCCTTTATTCCATTTTTGTATACACAAAAATGAAAAGGAAGTAATATTTCTGCAGGCCAGAAGAGGAACTTCCACACGTACATATTTCCCCCCACTTACAAAGCCCATCAGGGATCAGTGAAAACATGCCAAGGAATGTTCAGCCCCTGTTCCGGAGAAATAAGAAACAGAATCAACAATTAATGAAAGCCCGAGCCATCCAATATTAAAGTTTCTGCTACTGAGCCAAGTTTCTGCTACAAACTGAAATCAGAGCTACACAGAGGCGAACACACTTTCCCACTGCGTGGATCATTAATGAACAGCATTAGTCATTTTACCATTTGGAATAAAATACTTCTGTGCATTTTCTCAACTACTATTGTTCTATCATTATCACAGAGGCTGTTATTTAGATTTTCCTTGAGTTTCTTGGCATCTAACAAAGATCTGTCAAATGTAACTTCTGGCCCTGCTTCACAGTTTAGCTTTAACCCATGCATGCTTGATTCCTTGTAAATACTAGTTTTTCCTAAAAGTAGTAATTTGCATCAAAGATGCATCATTGGGCTCAGTCTTCAAGTACTGTAGATTGGCACAGCTCCAGCCACTTCTGTGGAATGCCACGGATTTATTCCTGCTGAGGAGTCAGCCTGTGTATTTAAAGGCTATGAGGACTGTAAGGCTCATGTTGTTTGCATCACACCAGCAACTGAACTTAGCAATCCACAGCCGTACACTGGATCAAGTCTTTCTTGACAGAGTTAGACACGAATAAAGGTGACAACAAATGAGCATGGCAGCAACGTCAAGGTGGTGAGTAAAGAATGTGAGTGGATTTCATAAACACTGCCTACCTTTTTCTCTGGCACAGATAAAGACTCACTACCAAGATTTTCTATTAAACCTTTACAACACTAAGATCTGGATGTGCTGGAAATAACCCAACGCAGTGCACTGGAAAATTGTTAAGCCATAATCATTTTAGCTAAGAACATTGTATATATGACAGCTCCACCATTTTCATTACAACTTTGGCAAACATGGAAAGCTTTTTACTCCCCATTTAACAGCTATTTTTGTCAAGGCCAGCATCACAATTAATACCACAGTATTAGAGGCTCTGGCTGCATTTTAATCAGAACTAGTCTCTCCTTTTTCATTTTAGGCAGAAGAAAATTATTGTGACCTACCAGTTTCTCTGGCTGCAGCTGCTGCTGTGAGAGTACAAAGGGCACCCAACGGCATCCACAAGGGCAGTACAAGAACAACGCAATTCTATCTGTGGTATTTAATTGACAGATTTTTCTCTCAAGGCAACAGAGTATCGAACCAGGTAACTGAATCTGGGGAAACCAAAAGGCAAAAAATACAACAATCCCTGACTAATGTGCTACATCTGCTGCAAAAAAGACCAGGCGTTTAAGTGGAACTTGAAGTCATGCTGGAGTCCCTGTTGCTGTCTCTCTGTGGCTTCCTACTTGCAACTGGCTACTTTTTCTTCTCTCCTCCCTGTTGTGGGCAGTGACATTGGAAGAAACAGATGCGCTCAGTCTGTTAAAACATGGGTCTGTGGCTGGTGTCAGTGCCACAATTTTGGGTTTTTTGAGAATGAGATGGCCTACACGGCACCAGGCCTGCTGGGGTCAGATGGGGTTCATCCTTCTTAAAGGGGGAAGAGAGTCTTTGCCCACGAGCCAGCAGGACTCATTGACAGAGCTTTAAACTAGACTTGATGGGGGAGGGGGATATTATCAGGCTTGCCTGTGACAAGCCGAGGGACAACCAAGGTTAGAGGGCCAGGGTATACTAGCAAGGGTCCTCAGCCCGTTGCTCTGAGATGTGGTGGGTACGCTGCAGAACACTCAAAGTCTTATGGAGACAAGCCAGGGGCTCCAGAGGCAATAGGAGCCAACAGGAAAACACCTCAAAGGTTGGCCACCTGGAGAGCACCACAAAGGAACTGCAGCCACTCCAGCCAGTAAGTCACCTTCAACAGGGACCCAGCTTAAGTGCCTCTGTGCAAATGCACATTTGCATGGGGAACAAAGAAGAGGAGTTACGAGACATATGCATGTCTCCAGGGCTATGATCTCATTGCCATCATGGAGATGTGGTGGGATGATGGGTATTGGAATGGAAGGATACAGACTCTTTAGGAAGGACAGGCAGGGTGAAGAGGAGGGGGTGTCACCCTCTACGTCAATGACCAGATGGAGTGCATGGAGCACCACCTGAGGATGGATGGATGAAGAGAAAACCGAGAGCTTATGAGTCAGGATTAAAGGGAACACAGTGGCAGGTGACATTATAGTGAAGGTCTGCTACAGGCCACCTGACCAAGACGACAGAGCAGATGAGGCCCTCTACAGACAGATAGGAGCAGCCTCATGTTCACAAGCCCTGTCCCTCCCTCATGGAGGACTTCAACCACCCCAATATCTGTTGGAGGGACAACACAGCAGAGCACAAGCAATCCAGAAAGTTCTTGGAATGCACTGATGACAACTTCCTTCTCCAAGTGGTAGAGGAGCCAACAAGGAGAGGAACTATGCTGGACCTTTTCCTTATCAACAAGGAGGGGCTAGTGGGGAATGTCAAACTCAGGATAGACTTGGCTGCAGTGATCATAAAACAGTTCAAGATCCTTAGGGCAGCAAAGGGGGAGCAGACTTTGGCCTCTTGAGGGATCTGCTCAATAGGCTACCACGGGATAAAGCACTGGAGCTTTGGCACCAGCCCAAGGAAGCTGCTAGTATTTAAGGATCACCTCCTCCAAGCTCAGGAGCGATGCATCCCAACAATGAAGTCAGGCAAAAAAGCCATGAGGCCTGCATGGATAAACAAGGAGCTCCTGGACACATTCAAAAGCAAAAAGGAAGCCTACAAAGGGTGGAAGCAAAAACAGGTAGCCTGGGAGGAACACAGAGAAACTGCCTGAGCAGCCAGGGATCAGGTTAGGAAAGCTAAAGCCCTGACAATTAAATCTGGCCAAGGACATCAAGGGCAACAAGAAAAACTTACATGTTAGTGATCAAAGGAAAACTAGGGAAGGTGCAAACCCTCTCCAGAAGGAAACGGGAGACCTGGTTACCCAGGATATTAGAGGTATTAGAAAGCAGCCCTGAGGAAAGGGACTTGGGGGTGCTGATGGATGAGAAGCTGGACATGAGCAGGCAGTGTGCACTTGCAGCCCAGAAGGCCAGTCACATCCCGGGCTGCATCAAAAGATGTGTTGCTAGCAGATCCAGAGAGGTGATTCTGCCACTTTGCTCTGGTGAGACCTCACCTGGAGTACTGTGTGCAGGTCTGGGGCCCTCAATATAGGAAGGACATGGACCTGATGGAGCGGGTCCAGAGGAGGGCCACAAAAATGATCAGGGGGTTGGAGCACCTCTGCTACGAGGAAAGGCTGAGGGAGCTGGGGTTGTTCAGCCTGGAGAAGAGGAGGCTCCAGGGAGACCTAATAGCGGCCTTTCAATACCTGAAGGGGGCCTACAGGAAGGCTGGGGAGAGTCTGTTTACAAAGGCCTGCAGTGACAGGAATGAGGGACAATGGCTTTAAGCTGGAGAAGAGCAGATTTTGATTGGATATTAGGAACAAGTTCTTTACTATGAGGGTGCTAGAACACTGGAACAGGTTGCCCAGGGAGGTAGTTGAGGCCCCTTCTCTGGAGATATGCAAGGTGAGGCTTGACGAGGCCCTGGGCAACCTGGCCTAGTTGGGGGTGTCCCTGCTGACTGCAGGGAGGTCGGACTAGATGACCTCTGGAGGTCCCTTCCGGCTCGGACTATTCTATGATTCTATGATATAGAGAAGGGTGAGGTACTCAATGACTTTTTTGCCTCAGTCTTCACTGGCAAGGGTTCTAACCACACTGCCCAAGTCACAAAAGGCAAAGGCAGGGACTGGGAGAATGAATAACCACCCACTGTAGATGAAGATGAAGTACAAGACCATCTAAGGAACCTGAAGGTACACAGGTCCATAGGATTTGACAAAATCCATCCATGGGTCCTGAGGGAACTGGCAGATGAAGTTGCTAAGCCACTTTCCATCATTATATTTGAAAAGTTGTGGCAGTCTGGTGAAGTTCTTACTGACTGGAAAAGGGGAAACGTAACTCCCATTTTTAAAAAGGTAAATAATGAAGACCCAGGGAACTACAGACCAGTCAGTCTCACCTCTGTGCTCCTGGAAACTCTGCTAAGGCACAAGGAAAATAAGGAGGTGATTGGTGACAACCAACATGGCTTCACCAAGGGCAAGTCATGCCTGACAAATTTGGTGGTCTTCTATGATGGGGTTACAGCATTGGTGGATAAGGGGAGAGCAACAGATGTCATCTACCTGGACCTGTGCAAAGCATTTCACACTGTCGTACATGACATCCTGGTCTCTGAATTGGAGAAATATGAGTTTGATAGGTGGACCACTTGGTGGATAAGGAACTGGCTAGATGGCTGCACTCAAAGAGTTGCGGTCAATGGCTCGATGTCCAAGTGGAAACCAGCGATGAGTGGCATTCCTCAGGGATCAGTACTGGGACCGGTGCTGTTTAACATCTTTGTCGGTGACATGGACAGTGGGATAGAATGCATCCTCAGCAAGTTTGCCAATGACACCAAGCTGTGTGGTGCAGTCGACGCACTGAAGGGATGGGATGCCAACCAGAGGGACCTGGACAGGTTTGAGAGTTGCTCCCATGCCAACCCCACACACGGGATGGGGTACTCCCCAAGCCCAAATACAGACTGGGCGGAGAATGGATTGAGAGCAATCCTGAGAGAAGGACTTGGGGGTGTTGGTGGATGGGAAGCTCAACACGATCTGGCAATCTACGCTTGAAATGCAGAAGGCCAACTGTATCCTGGGCTGTGTCAAAAGAATCATGGCCAGCCCATTGAGGGAGGTGATTCTGCCCCTCTATTCCACTCTGGTGAGACCCCACCTAGAGTACTGCATCCAGCTTTCAAGTCCTCAGCACAAGAATGACGTGGACTTGTTGGAGCAAGTCCAGAGGAGGGCCACAGAGATATCAGAGGTCTGGAGCACCTCTCCACAGGCTGAGAAATTTGGGGTTGTTTAGTCTGGAGAAGAGAAGGCTCTGGGGAGACCTTATATCGGCCTTCCTGTATCTGAATGGGGCCTTCAAGGAAGCTGGAGATGTTTTACAAGAGCACGTAGTGATAGGATGAGAGGTAATGGCTTCAAACTGGAAGAGGGTAGATTTAGATTAGATATCAGGAAGAAATTTTTCACTATGAGAGTGATGAGACGCTGGATCAGGTTGCCCAGAGAAGCTGAGGATTCCCCATCCCTGGAGGTGTTCAAGGCCAGGCTGGATGGGGCTTTGAGCAACCTGGTCTAGTGGGAGGTGTCCTTGCCCATGGCAGGGGGTTGGAACTTGATGATCTTTAAGGTCTCTTCCAACCTAAACCATTCTATGATTCTATGATAACTGCCATTTGAACAGCATCTCTCAACCCAGAGATTCAGCTGACAAGCAGACCACACAGTTTTAAGGTTTCCAGAGTCTGAAGTTTGTTAATCACAGTAAAAAATTTAGTGTCAAAGTCGGCACCTCCAGTATCCCTGCTGGGGGATCCTAAATGACAACATATGACTTTAGATCTATGCAGCATGATGCTCCTGCATAGTAAACAAAACTCAAAATTAAATATTTTCAAAGGAAGGAAGCAAGCTAACTGGAACAGCACTTGTTGATTTCTGCCTAGCTAGAAATTATTCATGACATTCATGTTTAGGGCATCAGATGAGTCATCTTTGTTTCAATTTGCCTCTATTTATTCCCTTGTTACCCTCCTCACATTCTTCAGTGGCTCTTAGTCACAACTTCATAATAATATATCCATATTTGACATGTATACATCTCTTCAGCCTCCCTAACACACAGATAATGCAATACTACAAAGCATAATAATACAACCAGTTTTAAGATTCCTAACTTGCAAAGATCCTCCACAATGAAGTATTAAGCCTGAAAACATGTTCTTCATTCTGTAGTCAAGTCATTAGCAGCCTTAGGACTCTGGTTATCTCACTATGTTCTCAAAATTGGCAACAGCCGACCCATACTTCACTTCAGTTCTCTCTCCTTCTCTTCTCTCTCTTCTCTTCTCGTTTTTCTTTTCTCTTTTCTTTTCTTTTCTTTTCTTTTTTTAAACTACAGTTCATGAAAACCCAAGCTTTCCCCATAAATTAATCTGAAATATTTACAGATATCTGGTTTACACAGGCGTGCTTTGGTAAGACAAGATTTCACGTAACCTGCGGCTCCAAATATATGGGAAGCATCAATTTTCAGATGGTGGGTTGCCTTTGTAAATGTTTTCAAAGAGATGCCTTTCCATCATCCTGGCATACACAGTAGAGAGGGTTCTGATAACTATGCATTATCCCAAACAAGAAACAATAAGGAAAAGAAAATATAAAAATAAAGACAGAGCTAGAAAGGCATACATTTTCAAAGGGAAGGGAAAATATTCACCTCTGCTTCTCCTGCTTGCTTATGCCTTGCAATATGTTCTATGCAAACCTCTGTAAAAGGACAAGGGGGGAAATAAAAAAAACAAACTTTAAGACACCAAAAATAAACAATATGCCACATAAGAAAATTTCAGACAGGTCTGAATATGTGTTCAAGTTTTGTTCACCTGGATATCTACACTGATGTGAAAAGTACTTAAAAGTTATGGCCATTTGGACCCAGTCCCCCAGTTTGAATTTGTGTATCAACTACTGATTTCCTGCTCTGTTTGAGAATAATCGCATCCTTTGCCATGTCCTACAGCTGTAAACAGCTATAGCTTACACCTCAGGTAGGGTGGGGGAGTCAATGCCTTCCTGCCTAATGTAGAGCATGAGAGATGTAAAATGCTATCACCTTTCACAAAATGCTTTTATTTTGGAGACTCACTTCATAGGCCAAACCCATTATTTGAAAGCCTGTTTGGCAAAAATCTATCTTTCTCCATGAGCTGAAATTCCATAATCGAAGGGATTAGGAAAAGATTACAGAATCATAGAATCATGTAGGTTGAAAAAGACCTTTAAGATCATCAAGTCCAACTGTTAACCTAAGACTGCCAAACTATCACTAAACCATGTCCCTAAGCATCACGTATACATAGCTTTTAAATACCTTTGGGGATGGAGACTTAACCACTTCCCCAGGCATCCTGTTTCAATGCATGATAACCCTTTCAGTGAAGAAATTTTTCCTAATATCCAATCTAAACCTCCCCTGGCTCAACTTGAGGCCATTTCCTCTTGTCCTTTCACTTGTTACTTGGGTGAAGAGAACAACCCACACCTCAATATAACCTCCTTTCAGGTAGCTGTAGAGAACAATTAGGTTTCCCCTCAGCCTCCTTTTCTCCAGTCTAAACAACTCCAGTTCCCTCAGCTGCTCCGCATAAGACCTGTCCTCTAGACCCTTCACCAGCTTTATTGTCCTTCTCTGGACACGCTCCAGCATCAGGCCAATGGTATGAGGTTCACCAAAGCCAAGTGCCGGGTCCTGCACTTGGGTCACAACAACCCCATGCAACACTACAGGCTTGGGGAAGAGTGGCTGGAAAGCTGCCTGGTGGAAAAGGACCTGGGAGTGGCATCCAGGAGAATTCAGTGCATCTTCAGTTTCTGCTAAGCTGGTCCAGATTGTCCAGGTTAAGCACAACCTAATACATTCCCAGCTCCATCCTACTGCTATCTCATGTCCACCTCCAAACAGGGAACACAAGCTTTCTTTAACTCACCAGGGTGCACCAGCTTCTTGCTCCACAAACATCAGAGCAGCAGGGGCCACCCACCAGGAAAACATGAAGAACCAGTTTTCTCAGGAAACAAGCTTCTCCCTTCTTTATCCCCACAAACAATAAAAGTCACTGATAAAGCCAGGGAGAACAGTCAGACTTCTGCATGAAATACATCCTGATATGTAATTAGCAAAGCAAGAGAAACCATTCAAAACCAAATGTATTGAAATGAGCTCAGCCACCTCCAGCAGCGTTCCAGCAAGAAGCAGTATGCAGAGCAAGGCCTGGCCTTCTTTTCCACCTAGGTGATTCAACGTTTCCAGTGTTTCTAGAAGTGCAAATTTCTCTTGACAGCCATAAATTCATTTAAAGAGTGATGACAATTAAAGAAACGTAATCTGTCACGCTGTGGGGTTTTATTTTACTTGATAATGCATAGATATATATATACACACAAGAATGAAAAGTGTATTTTGACATTTAAAGCCATCCTAACTTGTCTGTGCCACACAGCCCAAGCTGTCAGGAGACATGTGGGAGTGCTGCAAAGTTTTTAGGTAACAACAACTTCTAATTAAAAGATGAAATTGAATTTTTACCAAATTAGAGCACATACAGCTTCTGTCACACAAACACAAAAATGAAAAACATTTGGCTAACACTCATTTTTCTGGCCGGTCACTTCCCCAAAGCTGCAACTGTGACTGACTCCAGGCTTTTCTTCTCCAGAACAAGTCTACTTCAGAGACTACAGCACCAGCCTGAGATTCAGATGATTATGATTCAAACTCTGGCTCTGACAAAAGCTACTTCTCTAACTTTGGGTAAATCATTTAACTGACACTTACTCTTCTTCCAATGTAATCTGTAAAGTCAAGATAATGCTATTTCCTTTTCTTACTCTTCAGGAATAGGGTAGGATAGCTTGGATACTAGAAATGATCTTGGGCAGCACATAGCTCTCTGGAGGCTAATTTCACTGTCCACAAAGAGTCACTGCCATGTTTTGAAGCTGCCTGTGCTTTTGTGGATTTATAGCAATGCTCATCCCCCTCACCTGCTAAGATGATCGTCATGAACGGATGGCTCTAATCTTCAGAATTATCAGTGTACACATTAATACCCTTACCAAACTTGTATGAAACTTCTGTAGGAGGAAACTATGGACCTTTCTCCCAAGGTACATTGTCCAAGGATACAAGATGGAGGAGGAACATGGTTGTGTAATATGGATTAGAGACCATCCACTACAACCACATTTCTTAAACTGGAAGCATGACGTTATGTGTCTGATGAGAATATGATAAAAGGATTTGAAAAGCACAGAGGTAATCCCATGCCTGTACAACCGCAAGAATAGAATAGCTGGCAAGAGTAGTTATAATTTGCCTGCACCTGCCAGACAGCATCTGCAGGACCATACACAGCTATGGACAATTCCACACCCTGAAATGGGAAGGAGTAAAACGTTGCTAGCTGTGTCATGACTGATTATTCCTGTCAGCTATCATCATCTCCAGTAGCAGCTTAGTTAGTAGGGGAAGTACAAACAGTTCCTCAGGTTATTTGCTGCAGGACAGAATAATGGGAGGGGGAAAGAAACTACAGCCATGTCCTCCTCCTCTCCCTTTTTTCTCTCCTTCTTTCTCAGTAGTGGAAGAGACAGAAAAGTAGCTGCTCCCTCCCTTTGCTCTTTCTCTCTCTGCCTTACCTCTTCTGTATCACTTATCTTGAGAATACCTGGTCATATATATAAATAAGAGTGAGGTCAAAGCTGTTACAAAAAAGATTGATATGAGCTAAAATGTTTTGAGAAGTACAGTACCAAGATGCCTTTGGAAAGTACCAGGAAAGACCAAAGACATAAGTGCTCTTTCCCAAAGGGGAACACAACGAAACTTGGAGGAAGCATTTCCTTCGCTTCCTGCCCCTCTCCCCATTCTGAAAACCATCTTGATACTAAAAGGGTCAACAAATGGTACATTTTAGTCCCAAGAGTTTTTCAGCATACAGAATAAAGAGAAGCAATCACAACCACACCAAATGCATAATTACTGAAGGGTTGATTTCCGTATATAAAGGAAAACAGACTTTCTCCAAAGCAGTTCCCTCCAAGAATTTATGCAGACATTGGCAACTTCTGCAGCCTCACTTACAAAGTACAGAACTTTTGTTGCAGGGGATTCTGTGGTGTGAAGTGGGGTATTTTTACAGATTATATTTACTGACAGTTACACCTTACAGTATTACAAAAACAGTTTGGGTTTCAAGCCACAGTGCAAGAGAGGTGCAGGGATTAGGGTTTTAAATGCATGCTTCAGTACTTGCAATAAACTGACTCCTGAATTAGGTGGTTCACAAGACTTAGGATGCTGGCAGAAATCCCAAGGAATTAAATAGCAGTATAGGAAATTAATCCGTCAGTTATTCTGCTATTTGTCTAAGGGCACTATGAGGCTGTTCTAAGTCCCTGCTCCATCATTAACTTCCCTGTGCTGCAACTTAGCACCTTAATTATGCACATATAAATGTTTGTGGGGCCATGTGATAAACTGGGTCACTTAAAGACCCCTTCCCATTTCTGCCATGTGTCCAACTCTCCAACATTTTGATGTTTTGATTTCATGGTGCAGCCCCATTGACGGTGACACTGATGGAACTGGTAGGACAGCAAACAGCAGTGTAGGACAGGTAAGCGCTCAGGTTGACTTCTTTGCTGATACCAGTATTTATCACAGCTTTTACAATTCAGAGTCCTCTGAAGCCACCTGGATACAGTAACACTTTCATAAATCAGGAGCCACAGCGTAACCTGCAGACAGTGATTTCATCCTCTGGAAACTATACAGAATTTTCAGGAGAGGTGATTTTCACCTCACGAACTCTGCAGCTGGAGAAGATAAAGCTTAGAAAAGGTCTGGACAGTGACGACAGTGTGTCAAGAAGTCTCCCCTTGTCTCTCTTTAAACTAGCAGAAAGTAACAAAGCTCTCTTTTGTCAGCCTTGGGTTTGTCTCATTGCAAATTAGCTCTCATGAAGTGAGAAGCAAGACAAAATACCCATGAAGGGATGGGGTGGATTTGTTTTTACAATGGCTTTTGTTCCATGCAGCAATATGGAAATGCAAGATAAGGGTTTCTATTACCCAGAGGCTGTGGGTACATTGTACTCAGAGCACATGTGGAAGTCCCATTAATGCTAACAGGTGCTGAGCATGCTCAGCGAGAGCAGAACAGAGTCACCGTGTTTTCACAGGGGTGTTTATGACAGGAAACACTTGCTATCTACTTGTCTTCCGACAACTTCAGGGTCAGTCCATTACCGCATTCGCTTGGAGAAAAAAAGGAACAGAAACACAGGTGCTAATTAGCTGAAACCATTCACATTCTATCATCATTCAACAAGTCCCCATCTGTGTCAGTATTAATGCAATGCCTCAGTTGGCCCATGTGAACCCAGTACGCTGACTATGTTAAGAGGTGATTAAAATTTTGGTTAAATCTCTGCAAAACATACGTTGAAAAGCACATCAGCAAAATAAGTAATCTAACTTGCACCAGTGATACTGCACAAAGGAGTGCAAAACTAGCTGAGAAGAACCAGGAGCACATGTCTCCTGGGTCACAGAACAAGCATTCTAGGCTAAGGCATGAATGCATGCCTAAGATACCAGAAAGGCATGGAATGATTCCCAGATAGTTAAGAGCTTCATGTGGCTTTTGCAGCAGCTCAGCCTGTCCCATGCAATATTTGATGCGTGACATCAAGAAGACACTGCTCTCACCCTACTTTAGCCCTCAGAATCTCACGTACATGCCCATCATGCCTTCCAAATGCCAGAATAAACAACTTTTAAATGCACCCTAGAGTTAGACATACATTTACTCAAATGGATCACAAAAAGTAGTCAAACTTATAGTGCCAAGTTCTCTTTAGTCCCTCCCATCTTGAAAAATCCATGCCAAAACACATAAGCTACTCTGAGATCACTACAATAATTATCTAGCATTCCTTTCGGATAAATCCAGCCTAGAAACATTTGTTTATGTTCTTACAATCAATGGTAACAGACTTCTAACAATACCTTCACAACTTCGTAGTTAGGCCTTTTAGTAACTTTGGCCATACTGCTGCTCTTGTGCCGTTTCTTTTCATGGCTTCGGAGATACCATTCCCTGAATCCTTCTCCTAGTTCTCCCTCAGTGTGCTCTCCTCATACTCCACACCTTTCAGTTTTCTTCTGTCGTTCCGTTGACCTCTGTCCTTTTTGTTCCTTCTCTTTCTCTTCCATGTTTCATTTCATTTGCAAACACAAATTCAGTTATCCTGATCATTTACTGAATGACACACCTTCTGTTCAAATGGGACTCTCAGCTTGTTTTCTTATATTTTTATGTACGTGTTTAGCAATTACCATGAACTCATCATGGCTAAAGCAGATATCTTAATTTTCTTCCCAAGACTCTCCTGTTCATCATCATCTTTCCTCATCATTTGTGAAGAGTAACAGCATCTTCTCGTTGCACCAACCCATAACTTGAATATCATCTCCATCTTGGAGCTTGTTCTTGATTCTTGTATCTAAGCTATACCTCAGCCTAGGAGATGGTTTCCACATAGTGTCACTAATAGGCATCCATAGCACCCTTATCTGCAGAGATAAAACTGTTGACAAATGCAATCTTTTTGCACAGCTATTTATCCAAAATGCTACTTTAAAGGCCATTTTCCTATACCATCCCTTTGGCAACGTTATTACTTTCTATGTAAGTCTCTGCTCATTCCTTTATCTTCTTCACTTCAATAATAACTTACACATTGTTGCTAAGTTTTCCACAGTTTACCCACAAGTCCCTCTCACCTCTTCTTCAATATCGAAAGATCAATTTCTATCTCTGTTGTAGCCCCAGGGATTCTATCAGCTCTAGTCCAGAGTTTGAAAATGTTTAATACCCCATGGGTGGCTTCTAGCTCCGCTGAAGTCTGTGGAATGTGGCAGCCAAGATTTTGTCTTACAAATAATTTTTGAAATCAGTGAAATTATTTGCAGTATGTAAAGTTAAGCATGTGCCTCAGGCAAGGTGTCTACTTCAGAATTGGTTTGCTGGTATTGTTACACAAGTACAACCCATCTTGGCATAACTGAAGCAGCTAATTCTATCATAAGCACAGCCTATAGCAATGACATTGTCTTTTGTTAGTATGATTTACATTAGGGTGTAGAATTTTTTAAAAAGTCAAACAATTCTTTCAGCAAAAGCATTTCTGGCAATAAAAATGCAACCATATTAAGGCTGCTATCAGTTTAGAAGAGCCCTAACAAATGAGTAAACAAACAAATCACAACAAAACTCTCTCAATCCAAAAAACCTTTCTGACGAGATCTCATCTAAGCTTTTTTTAGGACTGGGACACGGGTATGAAAAGATCAGCCAAATTATAAAAGCTAAACTAAACCTCACATGTATATGATCTATATATGTATGCAGATATATAGAGATAACTCAAAAAAATACAGTTTTTCTTAAAAAGTATTTATTTCTACTGCTGAAGTTGAAAAATTGACAGCCCAAGGGAAAAAAAAAATATAGCTTCAGTGTGGACTGTGATTCTGCACGCTACTGCAGAAATGCATGTAAATGAGGACATTAAAAAAATACATCCAGGATTAAAGGACTGCTTAGACATGACATCATCCTTTGGCTTCCCCTGAGACTCTCTGGAAGAGCAATGATATCACTTAATGCTTATTGTCAGAATTACTCTTACCAATACCGCACCAGTGATGTTATATATGTAACAATAATGTAGAAGTGTCTAATTCATCAGTTAGACACCAACACTAGATTTCTATAATGCTAAGGATACAAAAAGAAGTCAGAGTGGTTTTATAGTACTCTAATGTTAAAAGTTTTAAATACAAAATTTTCTTGTTGATAGACCAAAAATACCTAACTTAATGCTCACACTAAAAGTTTAGCTCTGAGTTAATAAGTAGGACCACTATGCTTATTTCCATTATGTTATACTTACTTTACAGCACTGCATTGTTACTGATTTCATTAGAATTATGTTAGTATAAAACTTTTATAACGTACTAAAAGGATGAAAATATATTTCTTTTTTTGCTTGTTAAACTAAGAAATCATTGGGAGGCAGTAAATATAGAGCATCTTGCTGTCATTTTTGCAGCTACTTATAAAAATCAGAGCTTCTCTTTAGAAGTACTTCCTCTGCCTACTAAAATCTGCAGTCCGCATATAAACCAGTCTAGTTGTTTAACTTGCAAGAAACATTTTGCATCATATGTGCAAGGCAGTGGGAGGGGCAGAGAAACTACAGAATGATGAAGTGCTGCTCTGAAACCAAAAGCATCACTGGTACACTCTTCAAAGGACCAGAAATCTGAGGTTTCTGGAAGTGAGACAACAATACAACTAAACGTAGATTAGCATCTCCTAATAAGAATTCAGGACAGATGTTGCTGATAGCACATTCTCAGCTTTTTAATGAACCTAGGACAGGAGTGGCAAAGTGTGTGTGTGTATTTCTGTAGCATTGTTCTTCGGAGGGGCTTTGTAGATATTTATTTTCTGATGTTTATCTTATTCCTACAGAGAAGTGCTACTTAACGTTAGTTAAAGTTGCTTTGTTCTACTTTAATAGCATTTTTAATGTTCTTGAAAGGCTGGCAAATACACATTTATGTTCAGTAAATGCATATCTGTTCCTTTACCTACATTAATGGAAAGCTTATCTATTCTTCCATTCTTCTTCCACAATTCATTGTAAATATTCAAGGCTTCAACAATTACTATTCAGCCCTCAAGTCCAATACACACAAAAGGAGAGTACTCTACCCCACAGGAGTCTAGGAAAAACACTATACTTTATAGAGGACAATCTTTCATTGCAGCAATTCACAAAGCTTTGCAAACACCCATGAAGTTCCACGGCTCTGTTTATTAACATTTTAAGACAGAAGAAGGGCGTTACAACTGGTTCAAGGGAACAAGCCCTGGCTCTCAGCTTCTCAAGCAATGGATCAGACCACCTCCTAGAAATTATTAGCTCCATTGATTCTGTAAAGCCTAATGCTGCTGCACATCAGAAAATCAAGAGGGATTGTATGGCCTTGCGGCATTTTTAAGCCTCATGAAACTAAAGGACCTCCTTTATTTCACTGCTATTGCTTTATGTCTGCGTAAAACCCGTATCACTGAACTTTACATGCCTGTTCCTGGATTTGTAAGTACCCTAGCAGCTGTAGACTGACTCTGCCTCTAGAACGTATGCTAAGGGCAGAATCCCTCTGAGACAAATAACCCAACAGGGGCTAACTTGCCCCTGTATAAACATATATATATACCATCCAGCACAACGAGCTTATTCCTTTCCTAACTTTCACCCACACTTCCCCATGCATATCTTTTTATTGTGACTGCTGAAAGTCATGCTCTGCAACTGCCTCCTTTACTCAGATCTCTCCTGTTACGGTGGGTAACAATAACAGCTTCTTGGTCTTTACTCCCAAATCCAGCACCCTCCAGACGTATAACAAGAGGAAATTTTTGAAACATGTCCCAGGGGATATCACCAGTGAGCACAGCATGACTAATTACAGTGATTAGACTAATGGCAGATTCTCTCATTGAAACAACAGGACATTTGTCACATCCTGCCCACGGGGAAAGGCCCCCTTCCTACCCCCTGGGCTCCTGTTTACCTGCCCTACACAGCTTGCGCCCTGACACTTCTGCCTGCAAGCGTTCCTGCAGCTGCTTCCTCTGCAGAGAAGACAGAAGAAGCCCTGCGAGGTCAGTCAGGGTGCTGCAGGACAGGCTGTTGAGTAGGTCAAAATCATCAGATGTGTCATTCACAGTAAGGTGTTGAACCAGCATCTCCTCTCCTCTGAAACTCCATGGAAGACCCACTGAAGCCCCAGCAGGATACAGTGCAACGCTGGCAAATGGAATCAAGCATATTTCCTTCTGCCACACGCTTCTCCCATGGCTTTCCTGCACATTCCCTGTATGGATCTACCTTCATGGCTCCTCTTGGGTAGCTGTGCTGCCTTCAAATCTTTCTTCTGCTCCAGGCAGTTCAGCTTCTCCTATTTTTGTGTGAGCCCAGCCTTGCAAAAAAGCTTTCAAATATAGAAGCCAAACCTGATCTCCTTCTACGATGTGATGACCCACTTAGTGGATGAGGGAAACATTGTGGATGTTGTTTACCTGGACTTTGAAAACATTACCCACAGCATTCTCCCGAAGAAACTGGCTGCTCATGGCTTGGACGGGCGTACACTTCACTAGGTAAAAAACTGGCTGGATGGCCAAGCCCTAAGAGTTGTAGTGCATAGAGGTTAAATCTAGTTCGTGACTGGTCACAAGTGGTGTTTCCCAGGGCTCAGTATTGGGGCCAGTTCTGTTTAAGATCTTTATCAATGGATCTGGACGAGGGGATCAACTGCACTCTCAGTAAGTTTGCAGATTACACCAGGTTGGGCAGGAGTGTTGATCTGCTTGAGAGCAGAAAGGCTTTGCAGAGGGATCTGGACAGGCTGGATCAATGGGCCAAGGACAATGGTATGAGGTTCAAAAGGCCAAGTGCTGGGTCCTGCACTTGGGTCACAACAATCCCATGCAATGGTACAGGCTTGGGAAAGAGTGGCTGGAAAGCTGCTCATCAGAAAAGGACCTGAGGGTATTGGGCGACAGCCAGCTGAATACAAGCCAGCAGTGTGCACAGGTGGCCAAGAAGGCCAACAGCATCCTGGCCTGTATCAGGAAATTTTATGAGGAGCGGCTGAGGAAACTGGGCTTGTTTAGCTCAGAGAAAAGGAGGCTGAGGGGAGACCTTATTGCTCTCTACTACTGCCCAAAAGGAGGTTGTAGAGAGGTGGGGGTTGTTCTCTTCACCCAAGTAACAAGTGACAGGACAAGAGGAAATGGCCTCAAGTTGAGCCAGGGGAGGGTTAGGTTGGATATTAGGAAGAATGTCTTCACTGAAATGGTTATCAAACATTGGAACAGGCTGCCCAGGAAGTGGTGGAATCACCACCCCTGGAGGTATTTAAAAGACGGGCAGATGTGGTGCTTAAGGACGTGGTTTAGTGGTGGTTTTGGCAGTCTTAGGTTAACGGTTGGACTAGATGATCTTACAGGTCCCTTCCAACCTAGACGATTCTATGACTTATCCCAGTCATGCACCATCTGAAGCTCACCTAATCCTCTGAAGTCAGGCAATGACTAAACTAAATATCTGCCTGACATCACCTAATGCCCTCCAGCACTTAAAATTAGCAGGAGGAATGCATGTTTAGTATCAGCCAGCTCCAGATGGTTTGCATTCAAATCAAAACTATTTGGTCTGAGAAAGCTTCATTTGCTCATTCAGCCATATTTTTCTTACTCATATGCCATGTCTACACACAGGTCCCTCTGGGATTTTCCTTCTTTCCTTGATGAATCTCAGCATTCTGGCGGTTTAGCATTTTCCTTGATAAAAGCCAACTGACCCAGTGCACACCACTGGGTAGTTTCCCACTCCAATGCATAACACTTCTCACAGCTTCCCCATGAGCCCCAGTCCTTTGATGCAAGTCTTAGACCTGCTTTCAGCGCATCACCACACTTACATAGCCTAATTGTTCCCATTTCTATAATAAATGCAAGTGCAACAGCTACAAAAGGGGTTTACGACTTTGCTTTGTAGCCTCACTTTAGCGGGTGCTAACTTTGCATGTTTATATTGTTTATTTTCTTCCAACCCAGCATGAAGAGTCATGAGTAAAAGTGAAATTACACATTCCCAGAGGGACTTTCTTTTGCTTATTACTTCCCTCTTTTAATGCATTTATTAGAGCTTCTGAATTAACAGTGGCAGATGCGGGCAAAGAAAGAAAATTTTAATTTTGCAGATAATAATGGATTACAATATATTAACATTACTGTAAAACCCACAAAGTGGAAGCACTCAAGGGATGTAGGAGCAATTAATGTACTTAGTTTATTTACCTAACTCTGACACACTGCTAGGGCATTCAGAAGCAACTGGAATTGTGTTTACACGGGCAGAGCTATAAGAGAAACATCCTGTTCAGGATTCAGGGGGCCATCAGCTGCTTCAGGAAAAGGAAAATATGAAAGTGTATATTGAAATAGTAACTTTAAACACAGATCTTCTCCATTGAAAGAGTGGGCAGAGGAAAAACATTAATAAGGACCTGGTATAAAGACAGTTCTCAGCTCTCAAGAGTCCAATAATTCTGGTATTTTGAGAAATATTCTGTTACCAGAAAAAAATCTCTTATTATACGCTTTTATAATTCTAAAATAAGAATTTTCAGGAAGAAATAAGCTAAAGGTACGCACAGATGTCCGAACAAGTTAAAATAAATATATATTAACACAAGTGTGTCATTACAGGGCAAAAAAAAACCCAAACACTTAAACCCAAAGCTACCATTATGGTTGGGCTTTTTCAGCAGTAGTGAGAAAATTAGCAAATACCTCATTTAAATGCAATGTCGATGTGTAACTCACAGAGCTGCCTCCCAAATATTTCCAATACTGATCAAAAGCCCTAATTCCTGTGCTTTGAACAGAGCCACAGCCTATACATTGGAAACAAAAGTGCGCAGTGGCACTGAGTGTCTAAGTGGCAACCACCACCTGAAAGACAGGGCATCTTTATAACTCCCCAAATTAAGCTATTCCAAAACACGAGATTCACATGCATGTGGAATTCAGCCTGTCCAAATGACCAACGATGCTGAAGATTTAGAGAGTCCTTTGTTGCAATCAAAACGGGTTAAACTAACTTCAAGTCCAGCCAGACAGCCTCTGCTGATCGCTGAAGGGATGCATATGTCATCCCATACTAGCAATGTACACACTGGAAATTAATTTCTAATAAAACTCCAGCAATTCAGCTGATAAAAATAAATCAGCAACAACAATCAAGCCTCTCCAGCAGTAAAAAAAACAACACGTCTCTCACGTGAGCAGAGACACACATGCTTTGATTGATTTATTATGGAATTCAGTTGATCCAAGAAAATAGTGAAACTGAAGTCTGACAAAATGACCAAATGAAACCCTTGGATGTTTTGAGAATGACAAAGTACAGCAGAAATCTCCAGCAGCTGCAGTCACTTCTGACCAGCACAAATGGCCACCACTACGCACAGTAACTCCAGCAGCAGCTAGACGCTCTGGAGTAAAACCAGACAAAAGTAGGCTTGAATGGCAATATTCTCATCAAGTGTTGGGCAAGAAGTTGGGAGGGGACACAGCCAGGACAGCTGACCCAAACTGACCAAAGGGATATCCCATATCCCATGATGTCATGCTCAGCAATAAAAGTTCAACAAAGGGGGTCATTTGCTGCTACAGTGTTCAACTTCCCAAGTAATCATTATGGTTACTGTGGCCCACCTGCCCACAGGAAGTGGCTAAACATCCAGCTGACAATGGGAAGTAGTGAATAAATACCTTATTTTGTTTTGCTTACACACAGAGCTTTGCTTCACTTATTAAACTGAATTTTTTCTCATTATTGCTTCTCCAATTCCGTCCCCCATACTACTGAGAGGGCAGCGGGCAATTGGGTGGTGGGTATTTAGTTGCTGGCTGGGGGCAATCCACACATTTCCACTGTGTGTAATTGGACTTCAATGAACAATATAAATTTAATTGACTGGATTTTTTCTTGTAATAAAAGATAATGGACACACGCACAAAAATGTATTTAAAATATTCCCATTAATCTGCTCACTCTTTCCATCTGCTTTCCTTACTGTGAATGTTGCACCTCTTGTTTTACTTTCTACTACGAGCTGATGGTTTGTTTTAATACTATGAACCTGGTTCAAACTGATTGATTTTCATTGCTGGATGCTACAGTGAAACTATGAAATCTCATTTATTTCTGGTTTTAGTGCTTATACAGAGCTAGCTGGAAATGAGTTCAATTTTATTTTTAGCTCTCTTTCATTTATATTATTCTACTTTCTATTCAGAGGCTGTGCTACACAGTTTGAGTTGAAATGCAAAAAGAGAAA
>KZ505696.1:157718-285527 GCA_002844005.1 Limosa lapponica baueri
TCAATTTTATTTTTAGCTCTCTTTCATTTATATTATTCTACTTTCTATTCAGAGGCTGTGCTACACAGTTTGAGTTGAAATGCAAAAAGAGAAAAGTCTCCACTTTTTCAGCTCAACCAATGAAATAAGAAGAAATCCAAACATTTGTTTTAGGCAAAGGAAATAAGGAAATCTCATCCACATTCCAGTTTCACAGATCATACCATCACTCCTCATTACATCACAGAGAGTTTTCCCCATTGGTCTTAAACTTTCTGCTACTATTCTAACCGGACACAATTTTCACTTTTTCTTTTTCAGAAGTGTCTTAAATGTACAATTTCCCGAAACAAGTAGAGCAGTAGTATGTCTCTCTATTCTTCATGTGCAGTTTCAAATAGTTTACACGGTTCAACTTTGGAAAGTGCTACTTCCTCTCTACTTAGAAAATTGGGTCTCGTTAAACAGATTCAGGCCAAGTGTCAAAATAGCTAGATTTAAAAAAAAAAAAGAAAAAAAATCTTATCTTTTGAGGCCATCAATGACATTTAAGTGTTAATTCCACAAAATATCTGCCTTCAAGTTTACATACTGCAGTTTCTTCATAAATCTGATCCTAAGTAACTTTGGAAACCTAGCATTAACACTTATAATTCACATAGCTCATTCAAAACTTTATCCACTGAGAATGCTCTCCTTATTTTTAAACTGTCTTTATAATGACTGGCCCATGGCAGCCTGAGACTGAAGTTTTAATTCCAATTCACGTTTTTCCTCCCATAAGAGGTGGCTGCAAATGTATCAGCCAAGTTGCTCATTAGAACTCAGCTCCTGTATCAAAACAGGGTTTAACAAACAAGCAGAATTGAGTTAGCATGTCAGTGTTTTAATACCAAAATAAAAAATAAGAATAAAACCAGACTTAATGGTAACTCTGCGGACTACCTCATACAAAGGTATTAAACCAACTGGACCAGACCTCCTACTATAGTTATGTAGCCATGTAAGACACTGGGGAAAGCTGAAAATTAAAGCAGCAAGGCCAGTTAGTAGAGCAGAGTCAGCTGGATGTAACTTGCCATCCTTTACATGGGTCTAATCTCCATGAAGTCAGCAAGTGAGTGTCAGAAGTGACTCCAAAAAGTCACTCCAGTTACTTACTGGTGTAATTTTTGTCACTTGCCTGTTCCTAAGTCTGCACCATCTCTTGCCTATGATGAAATTCCGGCACATCCATTTGTAGCTTCCCCTGTTCTTGCCAGCAGTCTGCCACATCTGAGCGGATGCAGAAGCAGAATGTGAGACTGCGATGATCTCACCCCTCTGTTGAACATTAGCTCTGCAATTCCAGTAATAAAACTGCTGGAGTGTTAAGCCACTTCCATGATCTTCTATTAACCTAATGCGAGGTCCTGTAATGACTTGATCTGCACCAGCCATCTCAATCCTTGCTGAAGAACAAGGAGACTTCTTCCCAGGGAAACCAAATTTTGGTTTGTACATCATTTGTTGATGTATGGGTGAATAAGAACAAAGGTATTCAGCAGCATTTCTCTCAGCCATAATGTAAAAAGGGGCTGAAAACGGAAAACCTGCAATGCAAAAAAGTCGCTCATGCAAGGCATTAATGAAGGCCACAATAATCGTTTCTCAGTGCATTCTTGCTGTTGCCCCTGTGTTAAAAGCTTTCAATCTTGAGAGAGAGAGATATATTTATTTTTAAGAGTAGAAGTGGAAGGACAAAATATTTTTGCAGGACAAACAGATTTTGGATGAAAATTAGACATCCCTAGAAAACAGGAACAGAGAAGAGCTTTCCAGCAGATAGCTCAGTAACTAATCTGATGCAAATATAATAAGTTTTCTCTGAAAATTCTCTCTTTTACATATTCTTAAGGTTTTAATGTTCTCTCATAGGAAATGAATAAATCCTGTTGACTTCTGTGAAGGAAGGCCAAAGTTTGCAGTAGTTAAGGTAGCTGCACTTTGTTCCCTAGGAATATGAAACTGTCACTCTCTTTAGAAAAGCTGCATTCAAAATGAGTAATCTGAAGTGCAGAAGTCCTGGTTATTGTCCCATAACATTAAATACAGTGAAATCACAGCACTGTCATGTATTACACACTACAGAGACTGACATTTTCATTGCTAATGTCACCTACAGCTTAAGGCTTTTTCCTCCATAAATCAAGCAGGTTTTTTTTTCCTCCCTTCAAAAAGAAGTCTAAGGGCTATATTTCACAAAACAATGCCATAGTTGTCACACACTAACCACATTAATCTAATAGAAAAGAGAAGATTCTTTGGTCAATAAGCAAAAAGATGATCCTAAGCCACACGCCTCTTTTTCTGGACTGGGTTTCTTTTTACTTCTAGAATACTGCTAATTTTTAAAAAAAGCAAACAAAAACAAAAAACTCAAACAAAACCACACGTGAATAATCCTGAAAAATCTTATTTTCCCCTTAATTCTGGATCTCTTTTTGTTTCTGTTTTTTTTTTCTTTAAAATAAATTGTTAAACAGAACTGATAACCAGTTGAAGAATTGTTTCTTTTCCCCAAAGCAAGCAAAGAGTGATTAAGGTGTAATGACTCTCCAGCTCCCAGCTGACGCTATCTCTATTAGACTCTTTCATGTACCAATAAGCTTGGGTTTACAAGGCATGGAGGTGTTTTCACATTTCAGTCCAATTCTGGCAGATTTTTCCACAGATATTCTTTTACATTTGTCATTGCACTAAAATCACTAGATTTTTAGCCAAAGCCAAGAATACAGCAGAGAAAACAATGAACTATAACTCTCTAGAAGATTGATACTAAAATATTGACAGAGGAAAGGGGAGAGTACAGGTTTTTCTCAGAAACATTTGCTGAACACATAGGATTAAAATCGTCCAAAAGGTATCTTCCTCCAAGAAACCTTGATCTCTCATGTCTCTGTGTTACACTAAGTCAGGACAGGTCTGGACAATGCACTTACTGCTTCCGCTGGCACAGCCTTCATGTGTGCTTATTGTTTGAAGAGGATTGCCCAGCTGCTGAAAGGCATTTGGGTGACTCTCCAGACAAACAGCATGTTTCAAGGATTAAAGCACTAGACTGTATTCTCTCAAACCATGGCTCATTTGGTGACTGTGCACGTTGCCTCATTGCTTTTGTTTTCTTTTCCCTTTTTTCACCATCTTAATAGTGTCTCAAAAAACAGAAAGGATGAGTCTCCTGTCATCTAACTTCTGATGTCCAGTCTAAGCTTTTCCCTGCTATTCCCCTTCCTCTTGCCAGCACTGAGAAATAAACACCTTTCAGACAATTCATCTGCTCTGTTCTTGATACTGTCTTTAAGAAGAGAGAGATAACATAGAAGGGGGATAGAACAGAATAGACTATTTCAGTTGGAAGGGACCTAAAATGATCATCTAGTCCAACCGCCTGATGACGTCAGGGATGACCAAGTTAAAGCACATGTTGTTAAGGTCATTGTCCAAATGCCTCTTAAACACTGACAGGCTTGGGCCGTCAAACACTTCTCTAGGAAGCCCGTTCCAGTGTTTGATCACCCTCTTGGTAAAGAAACGCTTCCTGATGTCCAGTCTAAACCTCCACTGGTGCAGTTTCAAACCATTCCCACACATGCTATCACTAGATACCAGGGAGATCAGCACCTCCCTCTCCACTTCCCCTCCTCAGGAAGCTGTAGAGAGCAATGAGGTAACCCCTCAGCTTCCTTTTCTCCAAACTAGAAAAACCCAAAGTCCGAAGCTGCTCCTCCTACAACATTCCTTCCAGCCCTTTCGCCACCTTTGCTGCCCTCCTCTGGATGCCTTCAGATGTGTTCTGGATCCTTCTTAAATTGTGGGGCCCATAACTGCACAGATTACTCAAGGTGAGGTGACACCAACACTGAATGCAGTGGGATAATCACCTCTTTTGACCAGCTGGTCATACTATGTTTGATGCACCCCAGGATGTGGTTTGCCTTCTTGGCTGCCAGGGCACACCGCTGAGTCATATTGAGCCTGCTGTTGACCAGGACCCCCAGACCTCTTTCTGCAAGGCTGCTCTCTAGCCATTCCTCTCCCAATTTATACTTGTGCCCGATCACTGTGGCCAAGATAACTTCTTGTGACAGGTAGGTGGCCATCTCCTACAAACATCAAGAATTTCCAAGACCTGCTCATCACAGCAGTATGATGCTCCCAGTTGATATCTGGGAAGCTGAAATCTCCCATAAGGAGCAGGGCTACCAATCCAGAAATTTCTCATAATTGCCTATAGAATAATCAGTGATTACATCACAACCACACCATCACTAGCTGTAAGGGCTGTACAATCAAACCTCTTCCTGACCTATAACGCCTCACCTCACCTGTCCTGCCTATAACGCCTCACCTCACCTGTCCTGCCTATCCCTCCTGAACAAAGTGCTCGCTTACTTTGGCAGAGGCTATACAGATGGCTGAGATGTTTTCCATCCTGTTGATCTTTGTTCAAAATCACACAAGAATCCAGGAAATCATAGCATTAGATATCAGTTGAGTGAGTGCCCTAATCTGCTCACAAAAAGAGATCTCTGAAGCAAAGCTCTTCCATAACTTTATGTCTGTACAGTCCCTGGTACAGAGGTGTCTAGTACAGTTGGGAGCTACAGCTGTCTTTGTAACCTAAAAGGCTAAAAAAGTTGACAGATTTTTATGTAATCTCAAGAATAAAATGATAGGTGCTTCATTCTAGAGATCACATAGGTTTAACAGAAAGGAAAAAAAAAAAAAAAAAAGAAAAAGGATTCTTATCTTATTAGCACTACAAATACCCAGACTGTCCTGAGTGTCTATGCTAGGAGAGAAGACATGGTTTGCAGAAGAAGCATCTATTTCCTTAGCCACCTCCCTCACCTCAACTCTAGCTATCAACATAGGTCATTCCCTGCAGCTGCATCCCCAGATTATAATCCCTACACAACAGGAATGGTTCTTCAATTTAGCACTGTAAGAGCTACTAGTAAGAAACCAAAACACCAGGAGCCAACACAGCCTTTTATCGCAAGCCTTATAACCAAACCGATTCTCAGAGAAATGGGTAGAAACACCAGATATTTTAAACTTTTTTTTTTTTAATTGTTGCAGTGAATCTACTACTGATTTGTGGTGGTTATCCCATACCTTCTAAGTGTTTACCAGCCCTTAGAGGAAAGTAGCAGAAGAATGCACAACCACTTTTTAAACCATCTCACATAACCCTCTTCCAAGCACACTCCCAAGTACCACAAATTAATAGCTCTTTCCCTCTTTTTCCCGTCCTGCACAGTTAGCCTATGAACAACAAACCCACTTTGTAGCTTCTATATTCACATCAAAACTGGAATGAGCTGCCATGCTCAAGAGGACGCACAACATGCTAAACAGTAAAGCAAATTAAAACCCATAGATTATAATCTGATCCTGACAAATTTGCTAGGGTGTGATCTCCATCAGAAGGAAGGTCAAAGTGGCAGCATACAGGACTGGAGTCTTGCTTTTTACCTAAATCTACTTCATGAAGGGTCTTTTATATCCATATTTTAAGTCCTGTTTCACTTTTTCAGTGTCACCTGCACCCACAATGATGCTGCATTTAAACACCCAACTTGCAAGACAGAGCTTGAAAAACACCTTCCCCCGTAGGGAGTAGGAGGTTTTTCCTGCTGAAAACAGTATCAAAATCAAAACATAATTTAAACTTCCACTCAACACTGCTTTCCCCCACCCACCCATTTCTCTTCCTTTGTATTTGTCTGCTTTGTTTTGACTTTTTAATGAAAAACTAATCTTCTAAAATGTCATTTTTAAAGCATTATCGGAATTCGAAATGGAACCACCTACATTGCAAGCAATTACTCCGTACTTACAAGCGGGGATATCACTGGAGACAAGACCCCAGGAAGCCCACACTGGTGCACAATCGTTATCCTCAGTGCAGCTATGCAGTGGCCAACCTGGCTTTTTGTAGGTAAACCTCTCATTTCTTCATAGAAGTCAATACTTCAAGGAATGCGATCGGCAGAATTAGCAGGCTTGCATGATTTTTTGAGGCAGACTGTGACTGTTTACTCAGCTCCTGCTCAGGTTTTGGCTTAACACACAGCTCATGCCAAGGCCTGGCACATGCTGGGAGCAGCGCCATTGGGTCAAAGCGAGAGCAACACGTCTGCTGGACACAGCAGGCAGGAAGAGGTAAGGGCCATTCTGCAGCTGCTCTTACCTGCAGCGTGCTGTCCCCTGCAGCCATCATCTCCTATATCTCTGCAAAATACCTGCCTGGCAATTTCTTCAAAATCCCCTAACTGGTGGAAACGGTACAGACCCAGCTTCCAAGCTGGGAGGTATAAATATGCCAGCTTCCCCAAAAAGCTTTTGAAGCAAATCCAACACAGCAGCTGCACTGCTGAGTCCTTAAAAGAAAAAAAAAAATTGAAAAAAATAAAACCAAACACACACATCCCCCCCAAAAAACCCCAACCAAACCAAAACCCCAAAATCCTCCCTCAAAAACACAAATCACAACCAAAAAAACAAAAACAAAAAAAAAACCCCAAAATCGAGGTCGTGTTTGTAAACTTTGATCATCGTTTTTACCTGTTCTGGCTTTACCAGTTAATGAACCTTTCCAAACTTGTCAATTTTAATTCTAATAATCAAAGCACTATGCAAAGACTACAAGAGAGTATATTATATCTCAACGCATAATATCTTTCTCAGCACTCAGCTCTTTTTTTCCCCCCCTCAAACTAAATTGGAAACACCCTCAAATTGGATCAGCATTTGAACTGAAACATGCTATTAAATGTAGAAGAGGGTTTTCACACAGAAAAGAGGAATGTGGTCAGTTAAAATTCATTTCTCCACATCTTATAAGATACTTATTTCAACATCTAGGCTGTAAGTCCTCTCTATAGCAAAGTCACCTTTATGGATGCCATTATTTTACTTTAGGAGATAAAAACAACCTTGCAACACAAAGGCCACTCTTCTGCATCATTCAAATATGTGTCTCTGACTTTTGGGCTCCACTGAAGCCTCAAGCCTCAGAGAACCTGGTGTTCATTTTGTTCAAAGTTAATGCCACGTGTCTGACAGTTGGTAAATTGAGTCTCTCTTGTTTCCTGGGCAGGATTTCTCACTTGTTATCTTCCACTGCTCTGAAAAAGATTGCTTTCAAAATTGAACTTGTCAAGTCAACCGGTTCACTTCTGAACAATCTCAAGAACGTGTGCCTTCTGAGTCGATGCATTTTCATTCGTTCATTTATGGCACCTTGAGAACCAACGCAATGAAAGAAAACAGTGGTATCCCACTGCCACAGATAACGGTAACTCATAACGTAATAGAATTGTGTAAGCATTTAGTATGTATACATACACGCACTTAAACACGCGTATACGGCTACATGGCTATAAACACTTATGGCTGTCATTACTACTTGCAGACCAGGTGTTAGCAAATCTGAAATGAAATCAGAAAACTAGATGAAGCATAATAAAGACCAGTCAGTGAGACAACTGGATGGCATTTCTGTTGTGAAGCCAGGGATTTACATGGCAGCTTCTTCACCATCCAGAATACAGAGCACAAGGGGATATGAGGCAAATACAAGAGCTGGGACCTGCCAGTACTTCATTATGTCTAACAGATTCTGTCATTGTAGTCTAAAGCCTGCAATGGAAGAGGTAAGTTAAAAAGCAAAATTAAAAGCAATCACTCCCCCATCCCAAAACTTCCCCCCTACCCCACCATTATTCTCTCAGAAACGTAAATTCCTAGAAAAGTACGATTTTTCCTTAAGTCTAGTAAAAAGTCTTATACTTTCAAGATACTGATTTTAGGAGGAAAGTAGTAAATAAAAATCTGCCCTTCAATTCTTCTTAAAATTGACACAGCACTCAATCTGATTTGATACAGCACTCAAGCCTACAAGCATGTTCATAAAGTTAAATGCCTGTTTTTGTGCTCTGTTAGGGAAGTGTAAGTTTAAACTTGTACTTCAAGATTACGAAACTGCATATACAGCTTCACTGAAACCCAGATCTGAAGCCACAGGGATTTAAAAACTGTCTGGAGACTAAGGAACTCTAAGTCAAGTGAGCAGTTAGCTCGTGGACGGTACATGAGAGACTGACAAAACCTGTAGGAAGCTTTATTTACTCCTTCAGTGAGCCTAACTATGCCCAAATGCCTCATCACACCAACAACTGTAGGTGGACAGAGATGAACACGACATGCACCCTGGGAGGTATCTAAACCCCCATCCGAGCAAGAGATAGGAATTAATACTATACAGAGAGAGAGCAAGTCTGCAGCTGTGTCCAAGGGAAGGAACTAACCAGCCAGAATGTGCTATCTGGAAATGTATTTCCCTTTATACTCAGGGCTTTCCAAGAGGAAGCTAAGACCGGATAGGAGACCAGCATTTGTAAGGAAACATCGTGCAACAAGTCGTTAACCATTAGCAAACACAGTTCTCTTGTTAGTAAATTGGATAAAACAGCACATTACTTGCTCTTTGTAGTCCCATCTTGAGAGGCATTTGAGGGTCTCAACTTGCTCAGCCATGTTCAAATTCAGGCTTCACTAGGCCTCCTGGAGACATTTACTGCAAAGCGTCTTTGTACTCGTACTTCACAGCACATGTACTTCACAGCACTAGGAGATGCTGCAGATCTTCCCACTTGGAAACCAATTCTTCTAAATTGGAAAGAAGGCATAACACCTTCCCATCATGCTATCATATGGGAGATTGAACTCTTTTTGACACTAAACTGTGTCAAAAAGAAAAAAAAAAAAGGCAAATTGACAGCTTCTGCAAAACTTCAGAACTTTCTTTGAACTCAAGTAACCTGGTTTAGAAACTATCCCATAACACCACCTGACACACAGCAAAGAAAAGAGGTTCTTAAAAGGAAAGCGGCTGCTGCCAAACTTGGCCTTTGCTCTTCTACCTTAGAGGCACAAAAAGAGTATGAAAAAAAAGAAATAATACACCCAGAAACCATAAGGGGTATGAGGAACCACTGTACTCAGAGTTTCTATGAAATGAATAACATGTGTTCACAGTGTGCTTTTCTATAGGAATAAAGATACCTGTATACACAAGCATAAGTACAGATATACTATGAAGAGAGTATGCCATCTTATACAAAATTTTGCACAGGGCTTGCAAATAAGGCTGTAAAGCATCTTAACTTTTTTCCAGATGTGATACTGTCGTGGTTTGGGCCCAGACGGCCACAAAGAACCACGTGGCAGCCGCTCGCACAGATCGAGCCCCCACCGCCGCCGCGGCCGGGAGGGGAAAATGGGAAGAAAAAGGCAACACTCGTGGGGTGAGACAAAGGCAATTTAACAGAACAGCAAAGGGAACAAGAAACAACAACAACAATACCAACAGAGGAATATACAACCACGAGTACGACACCGCCACTCGCCGACCGGACCCGGGACGCCCCCCGACCGCTCTGCTCCCCCGGGGGGACTTCCTGTCCCTCCCCTTCCCCGGCTGGCTCCGGCTACCCCCTGAGCATGGCTCCCATGGGATGGAATACCGGTATCCCTGCTAGGTCCTGGGGAGAATTAACCCTATCCCCGCCAGAGCCAGGACAGATACCAAATCGATAAAAAACTTGGGTTTGTTACAATTCACTCTATCACAAACTTCCCGTAGAACATGGAGACAGAGAGAATACTCGGACTTTTCCCTGTTCAGAATGACTGATCTTGATGAGTACATTCAAAGGGGTTTTTTGTGTCCTTGTACTAATAAATATATTTCTGCTAATTCGTATCTAACAATATGGCCCAGAAAGATTTTAAAGGAGGTGGCTGAGCTGGCAGTAGCAGCTCCATGGGCTGCTCTCCATGGATTACGCGTTACCTTTGCTGATTTCATTGTCCACATGCATTAGGTGAGATTAGACAACCTGCACCCTCCTACACATGCTGTATCCTCTGTTATCCAGACAGCATAAGAGAGCTCTCCTATGGCTGTGAAGACTTCTCAGCAGTGAAAGTCTGCCCTTCCATGACCTTTTTTGTGTCAGGCATGGTATGAAGATAGCCAACATAAAACACTCCCTGCTAAATAACCTGGCCATCCTTTTCTCTCTTTCCAAAGAAAAGCCATTCCGCTCCTTCAGCTCCGCTGGCAGGTCACTTCATTTTGACCTTGGCAATAAATACTTCAAAAATTATAGAGATTACCTATTGTGGTCAGGAGATAAACATTATTATATGCGTGTTTGGCAAGAGACAGGGCAGAGAATCAGTGACCAACCAATATGTATTAACATCTGTGAGGACACTTTAAATCCAAGGACTTTACAGATGCACATCAAGGGACATGGCTAACATATGTCAAGACAATCTCTGTTTTTCTGTCCCTCCACATTTGTAACAGAACTATACAATGGCAAAACTGCTTGTACTTAGCAAGACCTTGTTACTCAGCGTGCTTTGGAGGATACTCTTTATCTCCTTATACAAATGGAAAGCTTCATACCATGCCTGCAGTTTATTTTCTGTATTTTTTATGTTTGAATATTACGCCTTCTCTAGGAATACTACCCCAAAAAAAAAAAAAAAAAACAGCAACTGTTAAGTAGAATTTCATTTGCTATAACTTATCATACCAGGCTGCTTTTCAAAAAGCAGTATGAAATCAAGCTTGTTGAAGCTCATCCATACGACAAATGCCTATTTCCTGTCTCTGCTTCAATTTTATAGTGACATGCCTGCCCTTACTACATTCAATACCTGCTGAAATCAAAAAGAAACTTAAAAGAAATTCAAAACAGCAAAGAAGATGCAAATCTTTGCCACAAAGATGTCTAGAAGTCCTAGCTAAGGGCTGACTAGACACCAAAAACTAGGAAAATCCTTCATCTCCGATAAAGTATCTTTCACTTGCACAGTATCAAAACTTTTAAAAATGCTGTTATCTGAAGCTTTCTTCAGTCCTTCAGGAAGCTTCTATGAAACTACAAAGCAGTCAATAAAGTTTGGCAAAATCAACCAAAAAATCCCCAACCTATAGCTCATAGACACTACAAGCATTATTCAGCTGATATGAAGGAATTGCATAGATTTAACCTCAAACTAAATTTGAAACAGCTGTATAACAGAAAGACATGTTGAGACTGAGCCTATAAATAGACCTTCATCTTCCAAAACCATTACAAACAGCATCTCCACATTTCTGAAAAGTTAGGCTTAAATTATTTAAGGTTAGGCTTAAAAGTTACACTTAAATTATTGAATTCATAGAAATGCAATAGGAACTTGCACTATGGAAGGGACTTCCAGAATGCTAACTTCCTTTTATAATTCCACTGGCAGGAGATAATTGGCTTGTGAATTCATGATGACTATATGACTTGCTCTTGGCCTATCGTTAGTGCCCTCATACTCATAACTCTTAAGACCATTTTCAGATGAGAGGAGCTTTCATGATTATGCTGCTCAGCATGAGGAACAGGGGGTAGTGGGTAAATTAAAGTTTAGCTACAATTTACCGGTCACATCAGGAGCTGGTATAAAATTACATCACTCTATTATGGCTGTAGTTCCACATAATTATTTTTACTGACAGTACATCTGATTTAAGAGGGCTAAGTCTCCTGCCTCAGTGCAAATGTGCTCTCCTCACAGCGGAGTCCACTGTCACCTTACTTAAGCTCATTCAGTTACTTGCATTGCCACAGTCTAAATTAGAGCTGCGAAATCAGGCAGCTAAAATAATGCAAACATAAATAAGTGAAACTTTAATGAAGCTATGGTAACGTCCACCAGTTTCGAATCTGATCCTGTGTTGTTCATGAACTGTAACTACTTCTTGATTTCAGGAATTTGTGTTTCTGTCATTTGGGTCTAAACGGTGACTGCAGGGAGACGGCAACATCTAAATAGACCATCACGTTCATCAGCTGCTCACTGGGTTCAAAGTGTTTGAGCTATTTTTGGTCAGTGCTACACTCTAATATATGTATCATATTTCCCCCTTAGCATAAATGAAAGGTGAGGGTGAACTCACATCTGTTTGCAGGCAGTTAGTTTTAACCATCTCCTATCCAGCCAAACAGTCCCGGACTAGGGAGACCTTTTGAAGCAATCAGGACCTCAGAAAAGGGACCAATATCAAGCTCTTGGGGCTGACCTGAGACCAAGACCTTCAGTGAGACAAAGTGCTCCATTTTCCACCTGAAGTCAAAGCAGATCCTCTGAGATCTGACCACAGGCATTTGCACATAGCCAAGACAGGTCAGCTCTTGGCCAAGTAAAGGATGCTGGTTCACCAGAAATGCAGGCAACAAACTGAAAGCAAGCAGAACGTCAAGAACATAAGGAAGCGGTGGTGCAACACATCAAAGAACACAAGGCTGTTCATGAGCTCCATGCAGAAGACAGACTTTTTTGATGAAGAAGCAACTGTGCACACTGCCCAAGGTAAGGGATGAGGACCGTGTGCTCAGGCAAGCTGAAAGTTATCCCTAGTTCTTGCTTATTCAGTAGATATTTGACTTTGATATCTTTTCCCATTCCTATTAATCGGAAATAACTGAGCTATCTCACAAATCTTCTGTGAGGCTTCATCCAGACAAAAAAAATCCTGTAAGATCACAGAGGTGAACAGCATATTATTTTTCATTTTAAATACTGCTACTTTGCCCATGGTCTTGGCTGCAGCGCAACTGAGAGCTGCCCCCTTCCTTTGGGGATCTTGGAAAGAGCTGTAGGAGCTGCTTTTGGGCTTTTAGGGGGGCTAAGACTACCATATGGCTATGGCATCAGTCCTGGAGTGACAGCAGGGTTCACGCATTCAGCAGTTAGTGTCTTTAGACAGGCACAAATAATTCATAGGCCAGTGGGTGGCTGTGACAGATGAAGTGATCTCTGAGTGATGAAGGTCAAGTTCTCTGCTGAAGCGAACTGGGATAGCATGGCAGGGAAGCCAGCAGAGATCCAGCTCTGAAGAGTGGGGAGCCCAGCCTATCCAAAGTCACCGAGAAATTCCTGTGTATTGACAACTATTAATTTCATCAGGATCTTGCAGCTTCTCTCTGCATTTTCTCCTCTATTTTCACTCCCTTTACTTCTGTTTTTCTCTCCCTCAGTACTCTTCCCTTTTCTTTCTCCAGTCTTTTCCATTAGACACATCTCACCCCCTTCATGTCTTGCTTCATGTGATGCACTGACGTCCTCCTCTTATTTTCTGAACCATCCTTGTCTGACTTAAAGAAATGTTTCCACATTTAAACTCTACTGTTATGAAAGAGATGGAGGCAAAGGGTGGAAGGGTGGGAGTTTTGGGGAGTAAGCACACAGATACGCAGTGCAGCGTTTCAATCCACAGTGCACATTTTTAGATGAAGAGTCAAGAAGATAGTTTGCTTCTGCTAGTTTAAATAAAATGAAAGGGCACAATTCTGAACCTGACTCATTACTGGGGACACTCTCTGAGCTACTTTAAGCAGGCAGTGAGGTATAGAAGCAATGCCAGCTGCAATCGCCATAGGACCTGGTACGCTTAGAAATTAATCAAAGTAGTTACTGCAGAATAAGTACTTTAAAGTGGTTTCAAGAGATCAGTTTTTACACAGACACTCTTACTCCAGAGCAAATGTCCTCACAGGGGATTACATCTATATAATTAACCTAGAATAGTTTATCCCAGGAAAAGTCCAGGAGCAGACAGATCTTAGGATTTGGCTGATCATACAGAGAAATCTTTCCAAACAAATTCACTTTCCCTACAGATTTGCTCATTTTCTTTCAACTTCATTTCAAGTCTTTACTGCTTACTTAGGTCACTTCCACTACAACCTGTGATCTTACAGAAGAAACCAGAGAAAGAAAATTATCCACTGCATTGAGGAAAAACAGGGATAGGAATGGGCAGAGCTATAAAAAGAATTCAGAATTTCCCCCTGACAGTAACCAGCAATAACAGTTTGTGGGTTGAAACCACAGGAAGATTTCTCATTACACCAGGCAAGGAGCTAATGAACATAGCTGTGACTCAGTGCTGCTAAACACCAGGCAAGCAGAAGATAGCATATGTATCTCTGAAGGGCCGACACTCCAGCGGACTTTCTCATCCCCTTTACTTAAGGGAAAAAGTTTTCATGACCTGATCATTAACTTTAGAGTTAAGAAGAAAAAAATATAACAGTGGTAACGCTGATCAGGTTGTGCATTTCACTGAGCTTCCCAAAAGCTCACTAAGTACAGAAGCAGCAGAAGATGTGTAAGAAGCAGAGGCTATTTTTTTCTGAAACAGATGTTCTGTTTACTGCAATCCCACTTAACGGCCTTTGGTAACACAGACCATGCCTGAAAACCCAGCACCTCAAAAATGCTAGTATTTCCCAGATGTATTATACCCACTAGCATCACCTTCATAACCATATTTCTTGGGGGTCTTCAAGGAGTTTAAAGACCAGCTTGTATCTACACTAGTGAAGTAGGGCAAAGCCAGTTCAGACAGAAGTCCTCCTTTTAGTACTCTCCAATTTGTATCTTTGCATTTTCAAAAGAGCCCTTTACTAAAATTTTCAGTCTACCACTTAGGTAGCCATGGAAGGGAAGAGCAGTTTAAAAACATGCTTGGAGTTCTGCTGCTCCCAAGATGACACTAAAGGTCAGACTTTTCCAGTCCTGAAGGGACAAGCAGCAGCATCCTAAACACTGGGAGGACAGGGCCATCCATTTACGTAATTAAGAATTAACTGAGCTGGTAATTTTTGCCTCATTCTTCTCGAGCCATAAAAGACACCCTAAATCAGAAAGCAAATAGTCAGTACCACCTCTGACCATATGAAGTTGTTCCTGTTTTCAGTCTCTTTATCCACCCCCAGCCAATCTTGCCAACATTGCTTTCAGAAGCCTGATTTTATCTTTTTATCACTACAAGCTACAAGACAGCTTGACTGCAACGAACATGTTCGTAATGAAATCAGTTGACCCAGAAAAGAAGTGTTAACACCGATCTGGATTAAAAAACAAATACAAGTAAAACCTCTTTCTGACTGTAGGCAGTCCCTGCTAAAATGATGGAGCAATATAGAGACTGATCTGCAAAAGGAGACTGGAACCAAGGTCCTCTGGTTCTGTGCTTATGGCAGGTTCCTAACCTTTCCTAAACTTTTTACAGTCTTAAGCATGTAAGTGACCTATTTAAGGTAATGTAATTAAAATAAGCAAGAGCACAATTATCTTCGGTACAAGAAGGTCTAAAGTTTCCTATATTTTTTTCCTCAAGAAGCAGTGGCTTTCTTGTAGTTTGTATATTATTAAAATAAAGCAATTTATTTTTGCAGAGCTCAGTTTTAGACTCCTTTTAAAAGTGTGGATATTCATTTGCTCACACAAAACATGCTTAAAAATATATGCCTGCTACACTTACTTGTTTCATTGACCTCACAGTTTTGTCTGATAATAAAGGGATGGGGTTTTGGGTGCCAAGCCCAAGATCTACAGGACATCAAAAAAGCATAACAGCACATCTTCATCCAGGCTTCTATTAATCAGATGCTTTTCATCTTCTTTGACTCAAAATGTCAATGCAAAGTAAAATAGTGTGCTCACACACAGAAAACTGCAAATCCACTCTCAATTGCTTTTCTTTGCTTCTGATCTGACTCTGAGCTTTCTCCTAGCAACTCAAAAAAACCTTCCTACTTGTAGTGCCTCCCAAAGATCATAATCAAAGCAAATAATCCACTCGTGTTCCCAAATGGAGACTGTGTGCACGCATGAAGGTTGAAGCACTGCAGAAGAGGACCGGACACCAGAATACCATTACAAGAACACCCCAAAGCCATTAAATTTAAGAGATTTCAGCTGATGTTGAGCATGGCAGAAGCAGCAGCAACCTCAGTTTAAAGACAACCATATAAAAATGGCTCTTACTCCTCCAGGTAAATGATTCCTTGTTAACGTATGATAGTTCCCACTGTAGTTCACATTACCAACAATACACATCCAGCAGCAACACCAGTGGGTATTTTAAATTACATCTGTCCTACTGTTTACAGCTAAGTCTGTTCTGGGAGCAGGAACCCAACTTCACTCCAGTGCACCCCCCTGCAGTGCCCATTCACACTGACCGCAGATGCTGGGATGTTGGCAGTGCCAGAGGAAGACAAGGCTCAAACTGAATTTCACATCCGAGAGCTAGGGTACGCAGGGCTTAAAACTGCTTTGTAGGATTGAGGTATAAGCAGCTTACCACAGAGGGTCTGGGATACGGTTTGTAATCAAATCTAAATCTCCTCAGCACCATTTTGTCCCAGCCCCAAGCCCAGATTTCTTTTTTACTGCAGAGCTGACACTCCAGTCTGTGAGTTCACATTTCATAGTAAAAAAAGTAATGAAAGGAGCTCCCGTATTTCCTGTTTAACATTTCAGCCTTCTCAAGGGTAATAAAACAAAATCTCCCTACAACAACAGATAAGTCAGACAAATAAAATGTCAAACTACTTTAGAAATAAGCTAGTCAAGATAATAGAATAAATCTCTTGGGTAGCCATTAATTGCATTCTTTTATGCATTTGGCAAAGAAGCTTCTAGAGGACACATGATAGCTAATACAAAAGGATGTGCTATTTTTGTATCTCTTCTTTAAAATGAATTTAGTGCTGACAAAAAGATACCTGATTAATATCTGGGGATCCTAAGACCTTCCCTACATCCTTAGGAGGAATGATACCACTGACAGTTCTATTAACAGACCAAAGCAGAGGCTCCACAGTTGGACAGAGGGAGCCCCATGCTGAGACTCCAAGGCAGGGATCCTCATCCCAGTTCTCATGCCAGCCAAGTGACCATGGGGGCAAGCTTGTTTCTCTGTTACATATCTGCAAAGCGACGTTAATCATACTTCACAAAACATTGAGATCTATCAGTGCAAAGCTTGTTGCAAGAGCTCTGTATTTTTATCACCACAAAATTCCTTAGCAGCACCCATAACATGAAGAGAATAAAAACTCCGTATCAACCAAATCAGCAGCTGAGTTTTGAGTAAAACATCAGTACAGGACACAGCCATATTTATTCACTTGCATTGCTTCCTGCGAAACAAAGATGACAGTAAGATCCAATACTAATGGTTACTCAACATCACAAAACAAGAACATATCAGTTAGACTTAACTTTTCCTATTATGCTTTCCAAATGACTTGCCATTGTCACCGTAATACAGCATGAAAAAGACTGCACTCGTCAGCCTCTATTTTTGATTAACCAGGTGCTCTGAGAATTTCTGTCTATCCCTAATCATAATTAAAAGTTGTTATCTCCATTTTCAATGTGGCTTCCTGGCAATTAAATCTATTTGGAAAGAAACAACTTTTTTTTCTTCCATTGAAATAACTTACTTGTTTTTTTTAAAAAAAGCATATCTGTTTGGTTAAAAAACTAATTCTGATCCTTCCTTTTGCCTAGGTGTTATTAATGAAGTTTCCTCATCTCCCAGTGACTCTAACAAGGGTTGGAGAAATTCGGCATCTCTCAGAAGGTGAGCAGGACCTTTGGAGAAGATTGCAATATGATAATGAAAGCTCTTGCAGAAAGTCCTGTTTCTGCCCTGAGAGCACAGGGATGTGCTAAGCAAAGGTCCAGCTTATGAGCTGTCTGAGGAAGGAATCTTTGAGGTCTCGTTCTTTCCTTGACTGAGGTGCACACAGATAAGCAGAGAAAAACTCTTGGTTTGCAAATCTTTTCCCTGGGCTCAGATACCTTGTCCTCTGTTTTCAGTTTGGACTAAAATTCGGGTTTCACCTTCATGACTTTTGATGGCCTTTATAGTTGGAAGAGGGCTTCTCAAAGTGAGTTTTTCACTTATTGATTACAGCTGTCAAAGGAGCCTCTAGGTTTTCTCCATCCTGTCAGCCCCAAAGTGTTTAGCATGGCAAACCAGCTTCCCTGTCAGTAGTGAGGCAAGAAGAAAAGAAAAACAAAAACTGGTGGGGAAAGCAAAGCATTACTCCACTCCACAATGACTCCACTCCTACCATCAGGCACGTGGGCAAAAAGCCTTTTCATGGGGCTAAGATTGTTTTAAATTCCTCAGAGAGTCTAAACCTGACAGCTTCTGGTCTAGACTCCTTGCCCGTGTATAAGCACTGCACAGACACAGGCAGACATTTCCCTCCCTTTCTGCCAGTGAAAGGAAGACAACAGTGTGCCGTTTTTCCACCACTCCATCTCCTCGTCTGTACAGCAGAAGTGACTGTTTCAGCTAAATCTCACCTCCCAGTGATGCTGAGCTTGAGATGACAATCTATACTTCCTAATTTCAATGCTGAAATACTATTTGGGAAACTCACGCTTCTTTCGTATAATTTAAAGTACAAACACTTTTTACATCCATAATCAAATACATTAATTATCAGCGCTAAACAGATGCCCCCAGCACTGCGTTTCACTAGAAGCCCTTACACCACAGAAAAAGAGTTTGTCCTTAGTTTGTAAAGACGATCTTAAAGACTCAATATAAAAATTTTCTGCAGAGAAACAGATTTTGTTTGGTTTTATTCCTGCACACTTTATATGGCAGTGCTGTGCACAATGCTGTAAGAATGAGGTAGTAAACATGGCCCTAGGAGCTGTATCCTCTAAATTATACAGTGACACAGAGTGAATATTTACAGTAACAAAGCAAACAAAGAAGCCTCCTACTCTTCTCTGATCCTTGCCTACTGGAAGCTCTGCTTGAGTTAAATATATAATCACATAAAAACAACAAAATCGTCACTAGCAATGCAGAAAATTGGGTCAGTCCAGCTGCTGAAAGCCTGTGTTTGCTGCATTTCCTTGGCCTAAACCTATAATTCAATTTGAGAATTGAAAGAAAAGTTGCTCAAGTTCTGACACAGTTAATTCAGAAAGCAAAAGAAACCCCTAGTCCAATTACAGAATCTATTAGGTGGTAAATTATGGCCACTTTAGCAAATTAACCTGCTCTGTTTAACTGTAAAACCTACATGGACAGAATAGCCCTTCTGAGGGGCCTGCAGTAACAACAGATATTTTACTCTTCACAGATAACACAAAGGGTGTAAAGATGTCAAAAAGAGTTATTTTCTAGAATAAAATCACTGAGCTTTGCTTCATCCAATTCAATTGACCCAGGGTAATGTTAACTATATAGTTACAACTGGAAGTAAGATCCATGCTAACACAGAAGTCATAGATACATAGAAAAGAAAATACTTTTTCCCACAAAGAAGAGAGCTAGGAGCTGGAGGAGAAGGGTCACTGAAAATCAAGCAAAATAAAAACTCCTGATAGACACCACCTTTTGAGAGTATGAGAATACCTGAGTCAAAAGTTAAGACCAAGTAACATCAGATGCCCAACTTAAATTCCGCTTCACACCACAGACTTTGGTCAAATCCTCAGTTTGCATGTGCTGCAGCAGCCCGTTTAAGTAGGAAAGGAAGCATTTAAGACAAATAAAAGACTCCCTTTAAAATGCTTCACCACTTCAGATCTACCCACTTGGAAGTTATTACAGTGTTTTAATTGTAGCTTTGTTCTTCCAGAAGATTCAGAAATACTGTTCCCTACAGGGGAAACTCAAATATATCATCTTCCTTTCTCCCCACTTCAGGAGCTGCACTCTGTGAGATTATCCTAAATATATTTTGGTATCTTAGTCATTTGTTGCTGGGTGATCAACTATATACTTACAGCAACTGTGCCATATGCTGCAGCACCTCTTTTTTAATCTTTTTATCTGTCCTTCTCTTACCACAGCACTCTCTTCAACACCTCCACCGTTTTTATAACATGATTGGAAGGACTGGGTTGTTTTTTTTCCCCTATTCAAAACACATAGACCATGCACAAAAGATGCAGGTTCAAGGGGGAAAGAATGAAGATGGACAGATTCCATGCGTTACTTCGGTAGACAAGGTTTTTTTATTATTATTATTTTTTCTTAAACACTGAAGTCTCATATCAGACTTCATCGTAAATAGAAAAAAAATAGATCTGGCTTGGAAAGAACAGAGTTGCTCTCTGCATTCAGGCAAACAGTTCCCACATCACTTGAAGTTAGATTAGTTTGCCAGTAACACTAAGAAAAAAAAAAAAGATTATTCTGGCATAATTCAATGCCCACTTCAGTCCCCTCACCCAAAGGGCTCAGTACAGTATCTTTTCAGACCATCCCAGTCTGAAGGAAACAGGAAACAATCTACATCAGCAGCAAGCAACATCACTGTTACCAGCATGATCCATTATATTAGTTATAACAGCTTCTGCGGGTTGTCTTTTCTACTCTTTAAAAAGCCATTCACTGAGGCCTTAAGTTCAAATGCAATTATCCACTCAGAACTTCATTTTAGATCAATGAATTGATCGCAGCCATTCACGTACCTGATGCAGGAACGGGAGCTCAGAGAACCCGATGTGATCCCAGTTGGAAAGGTGGCCTCTCCACAAACCAGGGACCTGCAAAACAGGAGCCTGTGTGTCAGAAGCCATGTGTCTTTTGCAAAATAAAAGGAAAACTCTTTAGCAGCGGCTTTTGGGAAGAACAACAGAGACCCCCTCATTCACTGGACTAAAACGTAATAGAGAAGAACCTGGCAAGGTATAACAGCTTTTATTAGAGTGCTATTGGTGCACGAAACCCACAGCTTGGCTCATGAAGTCATTGGAATGACAACATCTGCCAACAGCAACGGGAGCAGAGCATAGGGGAGACTCCACGTTCTCAAGCTGCTGGGATCAAGCTCTTCACTCTCAATGGGGCTTAAGCTCCTTTGTCCCATGGGCACTTCTGAACATCCCACACAGCACGTTTCCACTTAGGCCAATGTTCAAGCACTTAATTAGAACAGAGTGGCATTATCAGCTTCTTTGCATAATCTGAATCACATTAAACACCGAATCAGATATGAGCACTTCATGGCCTTGAGATTCAAAAAAGACTCACACATAAATTCTACAGATCCAGAATATGTAATGTATGAATCCATTATTTTTGTGTGAAAAAAATGTTTGCTGAAGAACAGAAAATAGAAGAAACTAATACTGCCAAGTTAATCTAAAGAAAAATCAAATACCAGCTTCCTAAAATCAAATTGTTTTCATAAAACGCTGAACATTAGAATCTCTTTATTGCCTAATATTTTGGCTTTTTAGAAAATGATGCTTTTGACCTTTTTCTCTATAACCACAAAAAAAAATTTTTATTTATGTTTTTTATTGAAAGCTGAGATATCCCCAATAAAGAAATTTGAGGGTTTTTAATAAACTAAAAAAAATAATTTAAAAAATCAACAGAAAAGGTATCATTAGTGGGACCATACTGTACAAAAGACAGAGATGACTGCTCACAGCACTGGAGGAGACGAGACAGCAGGGAAATTAAACCTCCATCCCAAGTCAAGTCATTGTCCACTTGATGCTCTGTATTAAAACTTAGCTTCACAGAATCACAGACCAGTTGAGGACGCAAGGCACCTCTGATGGCCACCTGGTCCAACCACCCTGTTTGAGTAGGGCCACCTAGAGCCACTTGACCAGGATCGTGTCCAGACAGCTTTTAAAGATCTCCAAGGACAGAGACTCCACAACCTCCCCTAGCAACCTGCGCCAGTGCTCAGCCACTCTCACAGCAAAAAAGTGTTTCTCTGATGTTCACACAGAGCCTCCCATGTTTCATTTTGTGCCCGTTGCATCTTGTCCTGTCACTGGGCACCACTAAAAAGAGACTGGATTCAATCTTCTTTGCACCCTCCCTTCAGGTATTTTTATACATATTAATAAGATCCCCTCTGAGCCTTCTCTTTTCAAACCTTAATAGGTCTCTAAGCCTTTCCTCACACGAGAGATGCTCCAGTCCCTTAATCATCTTCTTGGCCCTTCACTTCTGTCACAGTAAGACTCACATACAAACATATACTGCTTCTTCTCAAAGCCCACAGGGCCCTTGGCAGGTGCAGATGTTAGATTCCGTTCTAATACAAGCTGCCTAGGAATCAACACTCTGCCAGCTTGCTATCACCAGGTTTTAGTAAAATAGTGGGTTGGAGACACTTTCCTTCCTCCAGGAGCCCAGAGAACTTGAGAGCAAGTGGTTTATCAAATACTATGGCTCTGCTCAGCTTTGCCCACGCTCCCCACCCCCAATCATGACAATTATGGACTGGCTGAAAGGCTTTGAAGAAAAAACTTTTAAGTGGAGAATGTTCTAAGCAGAATAACATGGGTTTTTATGGCAATGCAATAACTGCTGTAGTTACTGTTTAAGGCAAGATCAGTGTACTTGGAGTGATAGAAACCATCAGGAATGGAAAATTAAGAGTTCAGACTAATCCTCAAAGACAAGATGCTTAAAGACCTAATAGCCTGACTGAAACCAGTGAGATCAGAAAGTGATTTAACTCTTTCAAAAGGCCTACAAGGCATTTGACACTTATTTTCCCTGTAGGCTTTCCTTGCCTTCAGTTCAAAGTCATCCAAAAGGGTGAACTTCAAACACCTGTTTCAAGTGAAGAGGATGGCACCAGAGATGTGTTTTATTCAACCAGACAGACTCTACAAGAACAAACACGGATGTTCAGCACTCACATCTTCTACTTACTTCATGAGTAAAGAAAAAAAAAGAAATCTGCATGTTCTACTTACTGAATAAATGAGATAGATTAATCAGATTAGACAGACAGAAGAACTAGGGCCATTCCTTCCCATTTAAGCACACTCTCAGTTCAGGAGAAGTACTGAGAAGGAAAAGGAAAAAAAAAAATCTATTGCATAAATTAAACAATTCAAGTACAGCACTAGAAGATCTTTCAAGTAAGAAGTAACCCTGTAAGAGAAAGGAGACTATGAACCACTGATTGCACTGATGCGTCTTTACCCACTTTGGAACACTTTTGCTGCTTATAAACATTACTGCTTCAGGCATGGAGCCTAAAGTGCCATGCAAGATACATCATCTGCTTTCCTCCATAATGTCTTCAATCCAAAGTCCATCCATAGTACAGGAACAGGTTATTCACAACTGGTAAAATGCATCCAAACTCTACTTCCCAGAAGCTCTCAGGAGAGGATTTTACAGAAGCGAGGCATGAATAGGACATCATCTTGGGAGAACTCTACATATTAAAAAGGACCTCACTGGGACATATATTTCTTCATTTTCATGTCCAGCTTATTAGAACAAACAGAATTCCATGCTTGTTCCAGTTTCAAATGGCAAAAGCAGCAAAACCAGTAAAATTTTGAGTACTTGTTTCTACAATGTACCTGTCCAAAGTTTCTGCCTTGTTTCCAATCCAAGAAAGTGTTTGTGTGTCTTGTTTATCATTTGCTCTAGACTTGCTTGTCTCTAACTCTTAAAGACAGAATTCGCTTAACTTGTATTTTTAGAGACCACCACAACTTTAACTCCTCTGCTGTAAATCTTTTTGCATTTTAGCACAGGGATCTACATATAAAGATACAACTGACCAGGCACATAGCCCAGAAATAAATTCTGGACTTTTGCCTGAATCAGAGGAGCAGCTCTGCTGCCCGCCTAATGAAACATATCTACAGGCAACATTACTAAAATGGCTTCTTCCCTTTTCACGGCTTTTTAACTTTTTGGTTTATGAACTTATTTTTTCATGTCTGCCAGAAAACTAGACTAATAAGGAATGTCAGCATATATTTTGTTGAAAAATTTTAAAACCATACTGGCTCCACCAAAATATTAACCACAAAGTTCTTCATTAGACTTTTCATTTAGTTTTGAAAGGGTAAAAAAAAAAAACCAAGACCTCTTTGTTGTCATCATCTGTTTTTCGTTAAATCCATATGCTCTGTTAGCCCATTACTACACTTGTTGGTTGTTCACTGATGTTAACTTGCATTATTGTGGACAACAAGCTCAAAGCCTATGCAACTTCAGGCTTACTTGACATTAATCACACTGTGCCTTTTCAAACTCCTGCTACAAAGTTCCCTTCAACAGAAACTAAGCCTCTGAGCCTACAATTATGTATGCAGCCTAACTAGTCCCAGATAAAGCAAAAGAGATGTAAGATGTAAGGTCAAAAAAATGTTTCTTTCCCTGTTCTTTGCTTGGTGTTTGTTTAAATTCTGCCTGTCCTGGAAGGAAGAAAGCACTGAAAATGTTTTTATAAATTAATTGAAAAGTTTTATTTAATACTACTGCACTCAATGCTTTCTTCAATGCTATAAAATAACACTCTAAGAACATGCTTAGCTGATTTTTTGGTATGAGAGTCTCAATAGCATTCTTTAAAATGCATACCCAGTGCTGACACTGAAACACATCCAATCATCTTAGAATCATAAATAATTTCTCTAAAAGTCTGGTACAAAGGCAGAATTCATTGCTCTTCAGCAGCCACTCCAACTGATGAAGCAAACTCAATTTCCAAGGGGAATAAAAAAGTAATCACAAATGCAAACCAGAAATCTGACGGGCAGTGGCAGTACGGCCAAGGTTAAAGGGATCAGATTAAATGAGTATTTCCATCACTTCCTAAAGGCAACTGAAAGGGCACACTGTCTCCTGGGAGGGAAGACATCTCTAGATCAAGGCCTCCCTGCCCTGGTAACCAAGGTTCACCCTTGGCCAATATTCAGGATTAAGAGTAGGTCTGAGCCAGCGGACGGGGACGGCCAGGCAACTGAAAGGAGTGGGGAAGACTCCAAACCTGGGTTATGAAATATCTGAACACCAGCAACATGAGCCACAGTCCTCACCCTTGCAGCTAGAGAGAAGGTCCAACTAGCAGCATTTTCTAGGTAGCTCCCACCTAAGAGTACGTTTTAAAGCAACAAGAATTATGGACCACCACCACCAGTCTCTCACACACTAGACACATCTAACGCAACAGCCAGATAGTCATTACCTCCTCATTTCCCCGATGTGTGAGACTCTTTACCAAGAGAAGCCTTGTCAGAAAACAATTTTTTAAAAAATTCTGGCACACTGAAGGGTCTGTTTTTCACTAGGATTCAAAATGGGTACATTTTCCAGTCCTTTGTGAAACATTTCCTTTCAGCATTATTAATTGGATTTTTTTCACTTCAAGGGGGGGAGTGATTGACAAAATGCTTCTACTATCAATAAAGAATCATTAATTCTGACATTTCTGTGGAAAAGTGACTATCAAAAAAGTAATTTTGGTGTGAGAACTTGACTGCTCATTGACAACACCACCCCTCCGTGTTCTTGGAAGAGCCCGCACAGTGCTGTCTGCTGCCTGAAGACAGTATCATCTACAATGCCCACCACCAAAAAGACAGCTTAAAGCCTGAGGTATCAAAAGTCAATTGAATCTGGAATTCCTCAAGGTACGGCATCCTGTAGCTAATTTTCACATTCTCTATATATTTTTTTCTCACTATCTGCAGAGATCCTCAGGGATCACGTTTTTCTTCCCTGCGTCTCCTGGAGCACCAGAGCAGAAAGAGAAAGGGACTGAATTTTCTTTCTTTCCCTTGACAGAAATACATCTACTCCTGGTGGGCCGCATGATACCAGAATGCTGCAGTCTACTATTTCATAAGAAAAGGCAGGAATGATGAGCTTCACAGACTCCCAAACCCAAAACAGCCATCTAAATATGTTTTCCCTTGCACTGCATATTAGCTTGACATATAAATGATTTGTGTCAATGCTGTACACAGATTGTTCACAACTAAATAAGACTAGAGCTGAGGCTGGAAAACTTATTACACTAATAATACATTCCAGCAACTCAAACAGAGATGCAGTACCATGGAGAAGAGGACAGTATTGATTGACAGGTCACCCAGCTCCACCCTCAAGCAACTCACGTAGCTGAGGTATTCCAGAGAATAAAGCCATATGTGATCTCTTCATATTTCCTCATCAGATATAATTTAGTAACAGGTATGCCTAAACTGTCCAGAAGCCAGCACAGTCCTGAGGAAAACAAAACCTTACATCAGACACCTGAAGGTCACAGGACCAGATACAGGAACAAGACTGGAAAGAGGTGAGGATATTACTCCATCTACAGAGATTCAACAGACCTCAGAAAAATGACAGGGGCCTTTTTCAATATATTTAAGCTCAACAAGCAAAAACAGAAGATTATAAAATGTCAAGACAATTCAATCTTTTGCTTTTCCTTACAAAGAGCAAGACATTTATCTAAAGAACACTTGAAGGTTTTTGATCTTAGCTGATATGCAGAAGACATTTAAAATTACAAGACAAGGCAGGTAAATCCTGCACTTCAGCACATGACTTCAGACCTCTGAGAACAGGGACAGATGCTCAGGCAATAACAAGGAGGAAATCAGTGTAGGCCCACACCTGCCCGCCCCTCCAGCTTCCACTGACAACTGAGCTACTGTGATTCATCCCCAACAGCAGCAGTGGCAAGGACAAAATTACCAGCAATTCACTGAGCTTCAGTCCCACAATACCCAGCACCGCTGCTGGCAACAGGAGTTTTGAGGGAATTTCTCAGATACAAGGCACTGTGACATGAAGGAGTTGTGATGCTTTCTGCTTGTGCCTGGCAGGCAGCCTTCTGGCTGGCCTCTGCTCAGATTCCATCCTGCCCTAGCCACTCCAACTACGCCTGCTTCAGTTGGGCTTTCTTTGCTCTGGAATTAGATAACAAGCATTTAAAACACAGAAAATTTCAACCCATGGTTGAATGCACATTTTTTACTGGCATTACAGTGCCATACCAGAGGTGAACATGTTCTTTCCTATGATGCTACACAACACTCACACACATTGAGGTAAATTAAAATAAAGAAGGTTTTGTCATTTGCCTGGCTTTCATAAAGTTTTTCCGGCTCCAGACTGGAATTTCAGGTGTAAAAAAAAGGAATAGGAAAAAACCAATCCCTGCCAAGAAGAACCAAAGCCCTGGTAAGTGAAATATTCATCTCAAGAATAGCAAGATAACTAATCTTGGGAGCAGAAGACAGGTTCAAGCTGAGATCCTTGACTTCAGCAAGTCTTTTGACACTGTCTCCTCATAGGTAAGCGTAGGAAGCATGGGTTAGATGAGAGGACAGGGAGGTGGACTGAAAACTGGCTGAGTGGCAGAGCTCAGAGGTTGTGATCAGTGGTGCAGAGTCTGGTTGGAGGCCTGTAACTAGCAGTGTTCCCCAGGGGTCAGTACTGGGTCCAGTCTTATTCAATATATTCATCAACGACCTGGATGAGGGGACAGAGTGTACCCTCAGTAAGTTTGCTGATGACACAAAACTGGGAGGGGTGGCTGACACACCAGAAGGCTGTGCTGCCATTCAATGAGACCTGGATAGACTATGAAGTTGGGCAATGAGGAACCTGATGAAATCCAACAAGGGCAAGTGTAGGGTCCTACACCTAGGGAGGAATAGCCCCATGCACCAGTACAGGTTAGGGGTTGACCTGCTGCAAAGTAGCTCTGCAGAGAAGGACCTAGGAGTCCTGGTGGACAATAAGTTGACCATGAGCCAGCAATGTGCCCTTGTGGCCAAGAAAGCCAATGGTATCCTCGGGTGCATTAAAAAGAGTGTGGCCAGCATGTGGAGGCAGGTCATCCTCCCTTTCTACTCTGCCCTGGTGAGGCCGCATCTGGAGTCCTGCATCCAGTTCTGGGCTCCTCAGTTCAAGAAAGACAAGGAACTACATGAAAGAATCCAGAGGAGGGCTGCAAAGATGATCAAGGGAATGCAGCACCTCTCTTATGAGGAAAGGCTGAGAGATCTGGGTCTGTTTAGCCTGGAGAAGATAATACAGAGAGGGAACCTCATCAATGCTTATGAATATCTAAAGGGGGGTGTCAAGAGGATGGGGTCAGGCTCTTCTCAGTGGTGCCTGGTGACAGGACAAGGGGCAATGGACACAAGCTGGAACAAAGGAAGTTCCATCTAAACGTGCGGAAAAATTTCTTTACTTTGAGGGTGCCAGAGCCCTGGAACAGGCCGTGGAGTCTCCTTCTCTGGAGACATTCAAAATCCGCCTGGATGCATTTCTATCCAGCCTGCTCTAGGGGAACCTGCTTTGGCAGGTCCCTTCCAACCCCTACAATTCTGTGACCTATGAGGAGGACAAGCAGAGTCTTGAATGTGGTTATTCCAGTACCAGGGAGTGCCCTGGCCAGCCTGCCACCGGCAACATTAGGTGAGAAGGCTGCAACTCTCATTTTCTGTGTGTGAAAATCTTAGAAGTTTTTTTTTTATTTAACATGGGTGCAGAAGATACTCTGCAACCTTTCCCCTCTCTCCTGAGGGTCTGGGCTGCCCACACTCAAGAAAGCCCAGCCTTAGAACAATGCAACCATAATCTGAGACTAGCCTAGGAAACAGCTAAGTGTGAGAAAGTTCTGTGAGACACCTCCAACAGGGCTCATCCCTTTGCCATGGAGGTGCACTTAAGCTCAAGCCCTTTGCCTGAGTTCACACAAGCTCGTGCCTGGCCCTCTACCTTGCTGATCCCAACTGCAACACCCTAGCTTGATTTTGGACCTGCCTCATCTCTATGCATTGGATCGCTGCACTACTGGCCAGCCCTGGTTAACATCACTGGACTTGCCTGCCCCTTTTGTTCAGGTGCAGTGGGACTTGCCAAATTGGTGGTGAGGGCACTGCCCTGCCTGCCTTGCTGTTGCCCTCAGCTCCTACCTCCCCTCCCCTTGCAGAGCAGCCCACACGAGCTTGGAGCCAAGCACCAAGGGATCTTAGTCCTGAACCTGCCCAGAATCAGAACTGGCCTTGGCGCCAGGTAGTTAAAACTCTCAGAGCGATTACGGGAGAGGCTGCAGACTGCTGGGCTGCTTTCGGTCATGACACAACCTTGTAAAGTACATCCAAGTTTTCTAAGCCTTAAAAGCTTCTTGAGGAAAAAAAAAAAAACCCACCAAAAAAAAAAATCCCAAAGTACTCTCTCCCATCTCTAACTATAATCTGCCACACAACCCTGCAGAAGTATAAAAAGTTTTCAGCACAAGTCTAATATGAAGCCATACACACACTGCAAAGTGATCCCTTTTCATTTGAGTTGTTCTGCAGCAATATTTCCCAATGCTTTCTTCTTTGCCACAAAGTCCATCACAAAGTCAATTCTGCCCCAAACCCACAACGGTTAAATTACCAACTTACCTTTCCCTATTATCTAAGTTGCATTAATTATGTTCAGCTTAATGGAAGCAATTATTTAATTAGTACCAACTGCTGTTCACCTACATACTCCTGTAGAAACATTTTGGGTTACACACAGGCCAATTACCTGCTGAATTGCACAGCACCTCATCTCAAAACTATTAGAAGTTTAGCCAAAAACTCCCTAGACAGTACAAGGCTTTCATTTTCAGAAAGCTGTGATGCCAGTGGAGTACAACCGAGAGGGCTGATACATACAGCTTTGAAACAGCTGCCCTTACTTTTAATGAGTTTATCTGTTTTAGAAGTCAATAAAATATTTACCACCTCCTCCACTAGCATTAATAGTATCACTACTACTAATAACAAGGGAAAGGATAAGGATCCTGATGAGGAACATCAGAAGTACCAGTCACTAGCCCTCTAGACTCAAGCCAACTAATCAACAGTAGGAACACAAAAAGGCTGTCTCTCTTTTTCTCCACTTCCCCTTAATTAAAATGATTTATAGGAATTAGCTGGCCTCCAGCTAATTATATTTGTTTTAAACAGCAACTTCTTTAAATTCCTACTAAAAATACAGAAATATACAAAGCATAAGCGTCATTCTGCACAGAGGGTGCTGAAAAATTAAAATCCTTTTCTTCATCACTGTGAACTCAAAATCTTGTCACACCAAGTGTAGTTCTAAAGATGCAAACAAGATAAGTTGAATAACATACTCTACTGGAGTGTAACACTTTAAGAAACTACAGATATATCTGACCTCAAGTTAATTGACTAACAAATCATTGAAGATCTGGGAAATGAAGGCCAGAATGAGGAAATTTCTTCTCTCTTTTCCTCTTACCTTTATCAGCGTATCTTCCAACAGTCCCAGGGTTGCATTTTACAGGATACTAAAAAAGAAAAGGCATCCACTTTGAAATTTATGAGGAGCCAAGGGAACCTACTGAGTGCCACCTTTCTCGTTTCATTCCTTGTGCCGTTGGCATAAATTGGGTTCACAGTCTGCTCCCTCACTTAACAGCCCCTAGTATCCTGCATTTATATAGCTCTCCCTGTCTGCTAGTTTTTAATACCATTTACCAACATTCATTTCTTCTCAGCTGCCTTTCTCTTTCTAGGGTTCTCTCTACAGCCTTAAGGGAACTCGGGAAAATACATATTCTGTCATTTCTGTTTATGTTCCCAGGTCCTTAGGATAAGGCACTGCACTCATCTTTCCTCAGGCTGAAGAGAGCCAAGTGGGACGGTCTCCATTACAAGCTAAAAAGGCTGTTATTTAAACTTGAGTGCTTACAGTAATAGAAGTGACTTGCTGGTACCACCAAAGGCTCAGGAGCTCAAAATGAAAGGTTAGTCAAAGCCAAGTTTTTTCCAATACAGGAGTGTTGTACTCAGGAATGAGGCCAGAAGGGTTGGTTTTTAAGAGATAATGACAGTATAAAGATGCAAAAATGTTTTTTCCTGGCAGGTTTTTGTTTCTCATTTCCTGAGTTTTCTGTATATGTTCTACAGCATTTAAATCTAGCTGTTGGAGCCTCAAAAGCACAAAGGTACCTAATACAATATTCCAACTAAATTCTTCTAAAAAAATGCCTCAAAGCCATTTGACTGAATGAAGAAGCAGAAACATTTACCATCAGGTGGCCTTCTCAGCTACAGAAATTTGCACCACAAGCATCAGCGCTTTAGTGCTATTTGTAAAAGGTAAGTCTGCCAGGGCTGAAAATAACATTCAGCAGCAATAAAAAACTACTGACTGTGACTTGTAGTAAAGGCAAACTCTTTGGAGAGCAACTTCAAGGCATGGTTGAGATGCCAACTCCTGCATGGAACCAGTCAATACTCTGTTTATTAACAGCCAAGAGGCTCCGAGGAGACCTGTCTTTTACAGATACCCTTGCTGTCCTTCAAAGCAGGGAAAAAAATGTAGCAAAAGTAGATTGAAAAGTAAGGTGCTGGACCAAAAGAAAACTGAAGCTCAAAAGAGGTGACCACCAGACTTCCTAACATAACCAGGAATCAGGACCTTCTGCTAAGTGTCATATATGTAAGGCAATACAAAGATGAGGGCAGACAAAGCAGTGTATAAATCTAAGTAGAGCATTATGCAAAACTTGTTCCAAGATACTTTCTAGCCAAGAGGCTAACTTAAACTGGCATCATGTGACTTGTTTCTATTAAGAAGAGAAAGTAAGGAGAGATATAGCATTTCCTGGATAATATTTATTCACAAAATAATACTTAGAAAATCTTGTTTCCTCAAATAAAGAAGAAACCAAACAGAAAGCAACAGTTGTTTGGATTCTGTCTCAGTTACAATGTTCTTGTCAACCTGTCCTGTGTACAAAAGTTTGTTGTCAGCTTTTTCTGGACCCTTGCTATGAGTAATTCCCTGACTGCCCATAGGCTTTCTTGCCAGTACCAGCTTCAGAGACACTTCTCATATTTTTCCTCCCTCCTTCAAATACTCATTGCAGCAGCAGATTTTAGACTCCAACTGGCATTTCATAAAGAGCAAGGTGTTGCATAAGGCCAGTTCTGCAGTGTTCAGCACACCACCACGATGCCATACAAAATGCACTTAAACTACTGCAGCAAAGCACATTGAGTCGAGTTTTAATAGAAAGGGGAAAAACTGCCAAGTTCCTAAGTAGATCTCTAATAATAGCAAGATGTAAAATTAAACCTCAGGAAAAAAATGCAGATTATGATTCTGGCCTTTAATGTTACAAACTGTGCTAAAATACTGTGTATCTTCAAAGTATGAGGTCACTGGAGTATATAACAGCACTTGAAGAGCAGTAAGTCCTATTTTGTTGGAAAAGAGTAACATCTTTAATTGAGCTTTTAAAAAGTGACCAGGATTTTACAAAGGTGGATTCCTAGCACTACTTGAAATGAAGTCATTTTAAATAATTTCATGTTATACATCATTAAGCTGAAGCATTCAAAACCAAGGTAGAGAACAAAGTACAGAGAGATAATGTGATCTGCCCAAGGTCACCTGAAAATTTTTCTGAGAGGCAAGAGGAGAAACTAATTTTTGACAAAACTCTATACACTGACAAGACAGACAATCTTTCCTCCAAGGCTGATCTTGGGGTGATTAAGACCATGTGTAGGTACAAATATGTATTAATGTAAAAGCTACATTCCTCCCTGAAAAAATGCAACCAGGTATCTCCTGACTTACCCAGGAGAACTATATACTATAGCAAAAATTGGGAGTGCATAAATCCGAACTGAGTCAGTTTCATGCTAAACCTGTGCTCTATCCCTAAAACAGCATGCTATCTTGGGTGGAATAAACGTCCCCATTATATGTATAATGAAGCTAATCAATATGGGGATTGTAAAATAACTCAGTCCAGAATAATGATGAATCATGTGACATGTCTTTCAAGGACTCTACTGTTAAAGATGCATTTTTTAAACTGGAATTTCAGTAATTAATCCTGTTTTGGGGTAGTATTATTTCTGTGTGGCTTATCCTTTGATGATCTAATTTACATTTATAATGATCTATTCCCACATGAATTAATTGCTTATGTTATTTTCTCTATTAATCAGACATCAACATTTGCATTACAGATGACTGCGTTATTTTCATACTACTAAATCTGGCAGCATGGTACTAATGATAAATACTTTCCTCAGTTCTAGAGGTGAATTAGTGTCTCAGTCTTTTTAAACAAAGGCATTATTAGGATCTTACCCCTCTTTTGAAGTAGGCTGGTGGTTCTGTGGTATTACCCACATATATTTATCATGTCTAAGAATTTACTTTTTTCCTGCAAACTGTAAACGCACAAATATTTAGTTCACCCACTGCTGTCAAACAAGCCCTGAGCAAACGGCAGACAGTTACGAATCTGAGGCCATCACAGATTTCTTCCGTAGACACTGACGTACCTTTAGAAGAGTTTCACACCTCCCAGCTACTCACTGCAACTCCTTCCTGGATGCTATCACCCACAGTGCTGTCTAAAAAGTTAGTTTTGTCAAAATTGCTTACATTTAGGAAAAGCAAATTATCAGTGCTAGTATAAAACAGTGCAAATTGTTTACCTGAGCTATGCAACCTGATTGTGCCTGGATAAGGAAGTACCCAAGCTCACTGCTCTGTCCACAGACCAGGGAGGCAGTAACCTTTGGCAGGCTGTGGACAGTCACCTCCTTCCTGGCACAGCTAGGTCCAAAGCAGCACACCTGCGTCCTGGAGTAATCGCAGTCTACACCCCTGTTCCCAAATGGGTGGCACTACATCTAGCCCTAATGGGTTGTTCACAAAGCGACTCAAACATACAGTTCAAGAGCAAGAGGAGGAAGAACCTGGTTATCCCACTCCCCACACTTTGCTGCTGCATCCTCACCTGCTTGTAGGGAATAGGAAGCAATAGCAGCTCCAACGATGCCTTCCCTGGGCTGCTCCTCTGACACACAAGTTTAGGCATGGTACTAGTATATTTGTGCTTTGCACAGGAGCGATGGAGCTTTATCACAAGTCCCTTACACTCATACAGAAGCACAGTCAAGGTCATATTACATCAGATTATTAAGAGACATGCTGCTTCTGCCTAGAAGCATCCCTGGCCCCTTTGGGTCAGCAGTTTCAACAGCAGACTTCATACTCTCTGAGTAAAGACTTGCTAAGCCCTGCGAGAAAAGACTTGCTAAGCCCTGCCAGTTTCCAGTTTTACAATGGCAAAGAACAAATCAGACATGTAAAATACTTACACTAGTGTCGGAAGTATAAAGAAATGGTGCATCACAAGCAAACGTAGTGGGAGCCACACTTTTTATAGCACAAGGAAAAATTCCCTGAGGATCTGCCACGTACATCTGAAGCTCCCCAGCTGTGGGCTCTCTCTTCTCCTTAGTGTCCTTGAACCAGCACTACAACTGCTGCCTTGAAATCTGTCAAGGAGGAAGCAGCTCTGTGCTTGCCACAGAGGTTTCCAAGCCATTTCTTTCATTCTGGGATGGTTAACATTTCCTCCATGTGATTCCAGTCAGGCAGGGAGGTATAAATACATCCTCTGCCCACTCCCATACAGAAATCTTTTCCCTACCCCATCAAAGAAGAAAATCCATTCTATCTTATGGCAGTCCACACTGCACTGTCTGCACAAGCCAGACTGTCAGTTGCGGAGTCCAAGAACAAGCAGCTCTTGAGGAGGTACCTGGAACCTGCACAGCAACACCAGCAGGCTTTCTTACAAGGAAAGACAAATTGAAGGAGGCCTATTACATCTTGAAGTGATGAAGCCCCTTCTAACACCTGTTTGGTTGCTTACTCAGCTCCTGCCTTAGGGCCAAACTACAACCTATTCAATTCTCAAATAGCATTATTTTCTTCTGCAGACACGAGGAGGGCTGCTTATGGTGTAAAGCACTTTTTAAGTAGGTAAATGTCTCAAGGTGGTCCTCAGTGAGAACACTTTCAAATCAGCCAGCTCAGCATAAGACACCTGCTGCAAGACAGAAATATTGAAGTACTGGCTGATAGAGCCTCAACTCGGCAATAACTGGGAAAGTGACTTCAATAACCCATTCCTGGAATGTCCTCATTTTCCAGTCCATGAATATGGTCCCTCCTTTGACTTCATGGTCTGGTTAGTAAAGCTCAGCAACTGTATTCATTTTGGACACAAGCAAAACTTTCACATCCACTGGTAGATGCTCTGCAGAAGGCTGCTCATTTCACAACATAAAGCTTTTCATACATATCTCATTCCTTATAGCATATTGTCAGATTCTTCATTCCCATGTTGTATCAGTTCTTCCCAATCTCCTCATACCCCTGAAATTACACTGTTGGTCTTGCATCATATTCCTGGGATCATTAAGTAGCTGAACTGTAAACATCCTTATTCTTTGCCACAAGAGATCAGGGAGAAAATTGTGCAAGGCAGGTCAGAGTAGCCCCCTCTAACAAGAAATGGAAGCCTGGACTTGTGCACAGCTCCAAAGCTTGTGCTATTGAGCTGCCATAATGACATACTACATCCCATTAATCTGCAATTACACACTGACAGGGACTGTCAATCTAATACCATATCCATTCAGCAGAACTAAATGTACCATTTCTGTCCCCAACACTGTTCCTGTGCCTAAAACTCTTCAAAATAAAGTTAAATGTGGGATTTAATGGAGCAAGGAAGAGTCCAAATTCTGAATTAGGAAGGAGAAAGATTATAGCGTTTATAGCCCCACCACATCTGTGACTGTAAAACCTGAGAAAACAAAATGACTCTGCAGGAATATGTGCGAGCACAGAAATCATCTGCTAACATCCATAGTAAAATTGTAGTTTGTACTCACAAATCCCCCTGGTCCAATCAACTTGTTGTTACCTACATGTGCTCACTACATCTGAGAGAGGTCGTGAAGTCCCCAGAGCGCTATTCTGTCTGAAGTCCCCCTTGGTACCTATTACACCTGCTCCCAAAGTACATCACATTCCCAGATTGTTCATCTTACTCAGCTTGGCAAAACATGAGAGGTCAACACTCTATCATGCATCCACAGCTGAGACACAACGGTGTTTTAACATCACTGGAGGCTTCAGAGGAGACATGAGCTGGAGAAGAGCACAGTCCAGTGGATGGAAACCAGGTTGAGACTCCCCATTTCCGTTCAGACTGCAGAAAGGCATTCCCTTTACATGCTGTAGTGCCACTGAGTTATTGTCCAGTGGTTGCTGCCTTCTCTCTGCTGGTGGAAGTATTCGTGTAAGCCCTGCTGGGTCTGCTTTGGGTAAAATCCATCAGGATGTATCAGACCAAAAGCTGCAAATTGTTTACAACAAACTGATATGTCCAGCTTCCCATAGACTGCCTTGCTGTCACATCCCTGTGCGACTGTCACCGGCCCTGAGAAGCAATGATGGGCAGTGACATCCTAGCTGACACAGCTGGAGCCAGAAGGGGACATCTGGTAAGAGCTGGAGGTCTCATTCCAGGAAAACATGCCTGCTCGGACGGAACAGAAGGAGGTGCCCAAGTGCTGTTCTGAGCTGAAACTCTTATCAACCAAGAGCACACAAATGCTGTCTTAAATGACACCATGAGGCTGCAAGCTCTCCTGGACCGTGGAGTTGCCCCAGGGCTGAACTCAGCCACAGCATCCAAACTGGTTCTCTATGTACCCCACAGCCAGCAGAGACAGACATCATCTGAGCATGACTTACCCGCCCTAAAATAGGCACTCAAAATAGCTGGATTAAAGCACTTTCTGGCCTAGATGCTTTAAGTTTGGACAGCTAGAGACAGACGAGATGAATTCCACTTTGATGAACTGAGCACTGCCATGGGATTCAGCACTCAGGGCTGTAGCAAAATATCTATATCCACTGAGTGACTTTAGGCTTCCTTCCCAAAACCGTTTTAAAATGTATTATAACATTCAATTTCAGTGCAACTCAACAAATTGCATAGCTGTTTACATTTTGAAAGTATTTAAGAATTTTAAAAGACCAAACAGAAAAAAAGAACCACAAACACACAAATGACCACAATGTTCTTTAGAACGTGCCACTTCCACAGCATTACAAAGCACAGCAGCCTCACCACAACAGTTTCTGCTCCCCAGTTACACAGTGTTAAGGCCACCTACATCCTCAACCAGACTCTTTTGGAGTAGTTTGACAAAAGACATGCACATCTCTACTTGATTGGTTTTTGTTATAAAAGGAAAGTAAAAGTGTTAAATCACAAGTCCTTGATACTCCTTCTGCACCAGACTATTAACTCTCTACGAAATCACGCAGCATCAGCTGGTAACAGAAAACATTAAGGAAACTAACACCATTTGCTTGGTGTCCAGGAAAGGCAATGGTTATAAAGTGTTAAAAGGCAAAATATTTTATTTCTATATAGATATACACACATTAAGGCTACATTATATAACAAGTCGCCTGACTTTTATGTCCTTAAAGAACAAAGGCAGCTACAGCATAGAAAATGAGGATGTGGAGCCCAAAGAGATTTAATTTCTTCCCTTCTCATACCAACTATCTACTTTCATAGACGTAATTTCATTTCATTTTCACTTTTGTCTCACAAGAATATCAGATCTCTAATGTTTGGCTACCTAGGAGGTTTTAAGCCATTCAGGTCTTCCTAGGTCTTGTAGTCATGGTCAATCACCCCAAGAGGGTAAGTGGCATAGAAACCCACTAGAAGGAAACTCAAAAGGCATGTTCTCTTGTGTGAATGATATTTAAAAACATCTTTTTTAAAAAAATCATAATTTAAAAAAAAATCCAGTGACCATTAGTCCTAATGCAAGCCCATGGAACACATTCTCCTGTATATGAACCTTAATACTGGAAACTTTAAACTGCCTAATATATCAGGTATAATCACCGATATAGGAATATGAGTCCAAGTAACGGAAAGGAACTGTTAAAATAGCAGAAAGGGCACATTGAGAACCATTCAAGCTAAAGCTGGGTAAAATGCAAACTGAAGAAAAGCTGAATAATTTATTACAAAGAGTAATTAACCCCTTCCACAAATTAATAAACCACAGTAATTTGCCTGTCACTTCAAATCCTCAGCGAAAGCAGTATGGTTTCTGACAACATACTCTAGAAGAAGTCAAAAATTAAGGGCTAGACACAGGAATTGCTGAATGAGGGTCTTCAGCCCAAGTTAGCCTCACCAGCCTAGGTGATCACAACACTTTCTCCTGGAAATCTATTAAGCCTGCTTGTATTTATTAGATAATAGAGATAGCCTACTTCTACTAAGAGAAGCAAATCCTGTCAAATATAAATCAGTACACTATTATCAGGACAGCAGAGCTGTCTTGACACACAGATAAAAAGGAACCAGCCCACAACGGCTCTGATTTATATTCTACAAACAAAATCAAAGGTCACACAACTCCTAGCACAATGTCATACTGTATGCATTAGCAACAAGGACACAGACAGCTATATAAACATATTTTTAGAATTAGCAGACTGTGCTAATTGTGTGCATATTTGCAAAATCAATATAATTCACCAGAAAAAAATAATTATCCGTATTTGGATGTAGATCATGTACACGGTTACTTTCTCCTGACAGCAGGGTCACAGCAAGAAAGCATGGTAGAAAGTATAGAGACCATGACTGATATAATCACATAACAGCATTGCCAGCTCTCACAAATAAACCACAGATCACAGCATTTAGCAATTGCAGGACATTGCAAGAGTCCTTGATGTGCAGTGAGTGGTTCCTCCAGCTCTATTATTTTTAGGCCTGCTAGTTCAAACAGTTCTGTGTAGGACCCTGAAGCAAAATACCCCCCAACTATCTGATTTAAGGACTTTTTTTCTCCACAAGGGACTAACAAAGATTTTTTCCTCCATCTTAAGACACACCTGTGGCCCACCACATTCAAGCTCTGTCATTTCTTGTTCTGCAACTTCTGTATTGTTCTCAGTTTTCCTCCAGCATCATTTTTTATTCCACATACCAAAGGGTGATGTAGGGCACAGGAGACAAAGTGCAAAGGCAGGAAAGGAAAAACATGAGATCATAAGGTGGTGCTTACTTTAGTGGTGAAGAAGGAATAAATGGAGGAGTCTCTGTCTTGACACACAGGCTAGTCTATGAAGGTGATTACATGTTATGTGCACTCACAGTCACATTGTTGACCTTCCCCTCCTGCAAATACAGCATAAAAGTTAAAAGAGAAATTAAATTCAAGATAAATTTGCTTGGTCTTTTAAGATTTTTTTTTGAAGAAGAAGAGTCTCATGATTTAGTTTGATTTATCTCTTGAGATCAGCAATGTTGTATGGAGTCCAGCTCCCACCTCTGAGTAGCCATGGACAGCTTCTACCCTCCTTCATATCAAAGAGGGCATCTTGCCAAAATATCTGGCTGAGAGATGCATCTCTTCTGATTACAACTAAGCCAGCAAGCTCCTCTCTCCTATTGCAAGTCCAAAAGACTACGAGTCTCCCATTTGCATCCAGCATAAGACCTTTGCAAGAAATACACTTGCAAGTAGATGATAGAATACCATAAGGAAAGCTCAGCAGACACAGAAATTGTCAGTAGTATTTTGCATTAGCTGTGAGGAGGTGAAGAAGGGTGAAGGGCCAGGCTGATTGCATTAAAAACCCTCTTGGGACACTAGACAACCAGGTGAAGTTGTGAAGCGAGGACTGAGCCTCACATTACTGCAGTTGCTCATTAAAATGAGCCAGCTTAGCAACAGCTGTGGCTTAAAGCTGCAATACAGAACAGTGTACAAGTGTGAAACCTGCTTAGTTTGATATTAAACCTCTTGCCCACTGTGGTGGATAAGCCTTGGCTAAGAGCCAAATGCCCACCCAGGTGCTCACTCACTCTCTTCTCGCAGCAGGACGTGGAGAAAATAGTAAGAATAGAAAGAGAAAGCCTGTGAATCAAGATAAAGAAAGGGAGATTGCTTATCAAGTATGGTTGCAGGCAAAAAAGACGTGACTTGAAGAAAATTACATAACCTATTGCCAAGTAAAATAGATTCAGGTAGTGAGAAACAAAAAGACAAACATTAAAACACCAACTTTCCTCTTGCCTCTCCCAGGTTCAACTTCACTCCTTTTCTCCAGACTCTACCTCCCAACCCCAGGCAGCACAGGGGAATGGGGGCTATGGTCATAAATCATAGAACGGTTTGGGGGTTGCCCTGACCCAAAGTGCAGGACCCTGCACTTGGCCTTGTTGAACCTCATGAGGTTCACATGGGCCCACCTGCGCTTGTCCAGGTCACTTAAATGGCATCTCATCCCTCAGGTGTGTCAACCACACCACTCAGCTTGGTGTCATCTGCAAATTTGCTGAGGGTGTGCGCAATTGCATTGTCTATGTTATTGATGAAGATATACAGTCAGTACATAACAGTTCCTCTCTGCTCCTTCTTACACCTTTCCTCTGCTCCAGAGTGGGCTCTCCACAGCAGCAGTTCCTTTGGGAGTGTCCATCTGCTCCTGTGTCAGTCTTCCACAGGCTGCAAGTAATACCTGCTCCACCATGGGGCACCTCCTCATCCTCCTCCTTCCCTGACCTTGGTGCTCCCTCTGTTGTTTCTCACTCTTTATACCCTCCTCCTCTGCCTGTGCAGTGTTTTTTGCCCCTTCTTAAATACATTCTAACACAGGCACCACCAACATAGCTGATGGGCTCAGCTTCGGCATGCAAGTGCTCCCCTGAACACTTCTGGGGAGTAAATTTTATAATCTCAAATAAAGCAACATAAAATAGACAATCAAAAATCATTTTAAAAGATTTCAAAACATTAAGAGCATTTTTCTTTAAAAAAAAAAACCTAAACAAAACAAAAAGCCATACTTCACATTTTTTAAACTTCAAGCAAATTAGTTTGGCCACTGTCTGTAATCAGAATGTGTTAAGTATAAAGTGTTGGCTGCCAAACAGCATTTAAAATAAATAAAAGTAAATTAGAATCATATTTTTCATATCCGGCACACATCCTATCAGAGGACTACAACTGTTCAATTGGCCCAGACCAGATAACTGAAACACATGGTCCCTCGGACACACACCATTGTCAAGCCAACACAAAACACCATGGCTAACCAAGAACCCGTCAACACAAAGGGAAAGAAACAACAGCAGCAGTAACCAAAACCTCAAAAAAAAAAAAAAAGGTAAAAAGCATACAGGAGCCAAAATGCTGAACAGTGTCATTCATTGTTAAAAACTGCCAAGAAATAATTAACACCAGCAGTAACCAAAACCTCAAAAAAAAAAAAAAGGTAAAAAGCATACAGGAGCCAAAATGCTGAACAGTGTCATTCATTGTTAAAAACTGCCAAGAAATAATTAACACTCAGAAATTTTTTTTCTAAACATTTTTAATTAAGTTCTCATTTGAAAAAGTGTTCCTATGCTCCACCCAGTCCTGCTTCCCATGGAAACAATGTCCACAGCACAAGCTGTAATAGCTGCAGAGAGGCAGTCTTTATAGAAAGAAAGTACCAGACATAAAACCTAGGCCAGGGCTGAGGTTTCCCCCCGTCCCCCCTAGAAGGGCATTCTTCCCAGAAACCCCACTTCTCTCCTAACAGCAAGGCTACAGCTGTTCCCAACAATTACAAGCCATCACTGCATCCCAAAGCAGCAGCATCTTACAAAAATTCAAAGCGAGAATCTTTTCAAACTCACTCCATCTTTGCTTGCTAAAATTCCATATAATCCCCATCCATGCTCCAAAGTCCCAAGCTGTATAAGTGAGCCCTCCAGAGGTGGTCCAAAACTCACTCAATATTATCTTATAACAGAGCCACCATTAATGGAAGGGCTGTCTAGAGAAAAGAGTCCAACACCAACAAGTTTGTACTTTGTATGCTCTTCTGCTGTCAGACATCATGAGTGAAACGACAAATGATATATGCAGAATACTGCATTTAAATGTCTTTCCTCTCCCTGCTCCTTATCTTCCTTTTCTCAGCACACAGAATAATTCATCTGAACGCAATCCTGAGAGGTTTTGATGCCAGCATTTTAGTTTACAGTAAAAACTCAGCTGTTTTGGCAAGTACTTGTATGTGTGGACAAACAGACCATGTCAGGAAGAGCCCAAGGCCCTAACTCAGCAAAGCATGGCAAAGAACACTTAGCACCTCCCTGTAAAGAAGCTAAGCAATCTCCTGCTCAGGGATTTAGTGTAGGACTTGGGTATCTGTCCTTCAAAACCCGTCTGACTAGGGGCAAGTCACTCCATCTCCCTCTCGTCTTAACTCCCCATCTGTAAGATGGAGACACTGATCTCTTCTCCTGTACTAGGCTGTTGTGATAACATATTGGAGACTGGACAGTATTTAGACACCAGAGTTAAAGGGGCCATGTTAGTACTTAGGAGAGACAGATTCAGCAAACCCTTGGGGGAGGGAAAGAAAGCATATCTTTTAAGCACCTAAAAAGATTAAAGAGCACAAAGTCTGACTAGAAGCCAAAGGGAACTGCACTCTTAAATCATTTAAGCACTTCTGAAAACCATTCCTTGATTCAAAGGTTTAAGCAGGGTTTGTCTAGCACTTTAAAGAAGAAACAGTACCAAAGAGCAATGGACCTGTTACAATTTAGCACTGCCTCCGCATCTGCTGAAAACATACTTTTTGTGCAAGGATGAAAACAATTTGGTGAACAAGCAAATGCCGTCAGTGCAGAAGGATGATGAGGACACAACAGAGAGGTATTTTAAGAATCCTGCCCATCCCTCTTTTTCTCAGCATAATGCTAAGAATTTACTGTCAAATGCTAAAACCCTGAGCCCCAAGATATTCAGCCAATAAACATGACTGAAGATCAGAGTTTAATCCTGTGAAATAAATAAAAACTATTACCCTGTTTGCATTTAGCAGATCAGGCCTATAACTCTGTGATGTTCAATTAATCAACAACTTTGAAAAGGCATTAGCACCTTAAATAATCTGCGGCACTGCACACAGAACGCCATTATTAATTTTCTTATTATGGTGCAAGCTTAAACACACAAACAAACAAACAAAAAAACACCAAAAAAAAACCCCAACAGCATAAAGCTGGTTTTATGGTCAGTAATTTTTTGGTCAAAAACAACAGCATAAAATGGCTCTCCACAGCAGATCCTTTCAATGACACCAGGAAAAGAATCTCAACACTGCACCTGGATTCAGCAAACCAAAGGGACTGGGCTGCAAACTGGCTTTGAATTGTTTAACCAGCATGAGCTGGGGCAATGATTCTGGCATAACACTGAATCCCTGCTCTTGAGAGTGTGTTCTCGGTCCCCTCATATTCACAGAAGATATGAAGTCATTACAACTCTTTTAGTTTGTGGATCTTTGGGGCCTGTTTTTTTCCCCAACAAAAATTATCTGCAAAACACAGTCTCTTTAGGTCAAACCAGAGACTCCCACTAAGCAGTGGAGTTTGAGCTCTGGTGTCAGCCAAGTGGACAGTCATTCCCCAAGCAATGAGAAGCATGAACAGTCACAGCTTCTCAGAGCAGCTTGCTAACTCTGAAGCCCAAAGACTTCTGTTTAAACGGGGGCATGGGGAACGTGAGTGCTGACACAGCCTTCAAGAGAAAGAAGAGCCAGGACAGAACAAAGCTAGACTGTATTATGAAGATCTGATATATCAAGAGTGGCTCCTCCCTGTACAATCTCAAGCTGGGGACGGAGGTAGGAATGGAATAAAGATGGCACTGATCTCTTCTTTCCACAGTTTTTGTTTGACCTTTGGTAGATCCCAACAGACGTCTCTCCCATCTGCGCTCGCTTCAATGTGCCTTTTCTGTCTCCAAGACAGCCAGGCCGAGACAAAAGCAGAAGTCAAAACATCTGTCAGCCTCTGCTACCTACAGAAAAGAGTGGATTTTTGCTTGAGAGACCACAGCACGGCAAAAGCATTGGCAGGAGGCCTAGATCTGCCAGGCTCTGTAGCTGGCTGAATGAGAGGGACAGATCTGACAAGGGCAAACATTTCCAGGACACTAGCTGCAAGCACATAAATGGACTTAGGGACAAAAACCACTCACCCAGGAATTGCATTGAGCACTAGGTGGACAACTCTGAAAGGGAAAGATGAAGCTGCGGCAAGATGAAAGGGAGCAGGACCGCTGGAGCTATGCAGCACAAGACTGGCAGCATATCTGGGATTTAAAATTAGCCTTATGCTGATGTAACCAGCCTCGACTGAATTTCAGTTCTCACACAAACACCCTGGATGCGCTTGGCCAAGGACAACCCCTGCTGTGGGCACGTAAATCAGACAACAGCACTGCCCCCGCTTTCTCCTCCTGCCTGTCACCCTGCAGCCATCAGTCCCTGTGCAGGGCCCAACACACCAGCTCCTGCTGATGGGCATACCCTGAAGCAAGAGTGACCAGAGATGAGGCTGGGGAGAGGAGAGGGCTGGCCAAATATCTGCCTCATGCTCCTTTCTCCAGGGTACGCTCTCACTCCTGACAAATAGGAAAATCCTCTATATGCCCTTCTCCCTTCTTCTGCCAGCCAAGATCACAAATCAGCCTTGTCTGAGTGGCACAAGCAGCCATCCAGGCCTAGTGCATTCAGTCTGAGTCTGTCAGCTCCTGTACATAGAAAGCACTGCCAGTAAACAATAACCAGAATAAAAAGAAGATTGTCCTGCATATGCAAGAAATAAAACATTGAGACAGCAATTTTCAGGCAGCAATGTGTCCCCTTCCCTCCCCTCTTCTCTCCTCCAGCCCTATTCCTGTTGTACTTTCATGTGCCTATCACTGCAAACAAAAGATATATGCCAAGCTAATGAAATGTCTGGGCTGTGGTATGTGCGTGTATAAATGAGCCAGCACAGCCCCCGTGTGCACGGAGTAACTGCTGAAAACACATTTCCAGGCCTGTCAAGACTCATTTCTTTTAGAAGGAATAAAAGATAGCTGACTTATTTTTCCCCTTCAAGCAAGAAAGGAAAAAAAAAAAAAAGAAGAAAAAAAAAAAGAGAGAGAAAGAAAAATGTATTAATAACTAAAAGGTAAGGAGAAATTTCTGACAGGTGCCCTCCTTCCTATCGTTATTAGTGTGATGGATGTGCTGGGAGACCCCAGCTGCACATACAACCTGGTGCTGTACAAACAGAAGGCATGATGCAGTCCACTCCCAGCACTAAGACAGGAACAAACAAGAGAGAAAAGAAACATCCAGGGGGATAAAGGGATCTGCCCGAGGTCTCATGACAGATCTGCAGCAGAGCCAGAGATCCTAGCCACAGGAAATCCTGATTTCCTACATACGCCTTGATGTTGCAGCTGTAGGACACTCTGCTTTCCTGCAGTATCTCCATCAGCTGCCTCATCTCCTCCTCACAAAGGCTGCCCAAGCTCCTGATAACCCTGGAGAAGCTGAGAGGACAAACATCCAAGCCATGGCAAGGGACAGGGATGCACTCTATGTCATTATGCACCCTATGTCCGGGTACATTCCCCAAATCACCCGTAAAACCAAATCACTTGACAGTCTGAACTACCATTAACAAGAGCCATGCAACCCTCTTCCTCGGTGCTCACTGACTGCCAAGTATTTTGATGGGGAGACACTTCCATAGAATCATTTAGGTTGCAAAAGACCCTTAAGATCACCAAGTCCAACCATAAACCTAACACTGCCAAGTCCACTACTAAACCATGTCCCTAAGCATCACGTCGCAGAGGATTGTACAGAAACAGATTGTACAGAAGGGCAGGGGTTGGAAGGGACCTTCAGAGATCATCTAGTCTAACACCCCTGCCAAAGCAAGTTCACCTAGAGCAGGCTGGACAGGAACACATCCAGGCGGATTTTGAATATCTCCAGAGAAGGAGACTCCACAACCTCTCTGGGCAGCCTGTTCCAGTGCTCTGGTACCCTCAAAGTAAAGATGTTTTTCTGCATGTTCAGATGAAATTTCCTGTGTTCTAGTTTGTGCCCGTTGCCTCTTGTCTTGTCACTGGGCACCACTGAAAAGAGTCTGGCCCCATCCTCTTGACACTTGCCTTTCAGATATTTATAAGCACTGATGAGATATGCTCTCTCCAGGAGTTCCTTGTCTGTCTTGAACTGGGGAGCCCAGAACTGGCCACAGTACTCCAGATGTAACCTCACCAGGTCAGAGTAGAAAGGGACGATGACCTCCCCCCACCTGCTGGCCACACTCTTTTTAATGCACCCAAGCAGACCATTGGCCTTCTTGGCCACAAGGGCACATTGCTGGCTCATGGTCAACTTGTTGTCCACCAGGAATCCCAGGTCCTCCTCTGCAGAGTTGCTTTCCAGCAGGTCAACCCCTAACCTGTACTGGTGTATGGGGTTATTCCTCCCTAGATATAGGACCCTATGCGTCTTTTAAATACCTCCAGGGATGGGGACTTAAACTTGAAAATGCTCTTTCAGTGAAGAAATTTTTCCTCATATCAAATCTAAACCTCTCTGGTGCAATTTGAGGCTGTTTCCTCTTGTCCTATTCACTTGTTACTTGAAAGAAGAGACTGACGCCCAACTCACTACAACCTCCTTTTGGGTAGTTGTAGACAGCGTTAAGATCTTTCCTTGGCCTCCTTTTCTCCAAGCTAAACAACCTCAGTACCCTCAGCTGCTCCCCATAAGACCTGTTCTCTAGACCCTTCACCAGCTTCACTGTTCTTCTTTGGACATGCTCCAGCATCTCAATGTCTGTTTTGTAGTGAGGGGCCCAAAACTGAACACAGTATTCCAGGTGCAGCCTCACCACTGTCGAGTACAGAGGGACAATCACCTCCATAGTCCTGCTGGCCACACTGTTCTTGATACAAGCCAGGATGCTGTTGGCTTTCTCGGCCACCTGGGCACACTGCTGGCTCATGTTCGGGTGGCTGTCGCCCAATACCTCCAGGTCCTTTTCTGATGAGCAGCTTTCCACCACTGTAGTGCTGCATGGGGTTGTTGTGACCCAAGCGCAGGACCCCGCACTTTGCCTTGTTGAACCTCATACCATTGGCTTTGGCCCATCCATCCATCCTCTCCAGAACCCCTGCAGAGTCTTCCTACCCTCAAGCAGATCAACAGTCCTGCCCAACTTGGTGTCATCTGCAAACTTACTGAGAGTGCACTCAATCCCCTCGTCCAGATCACTAATAAAGATATTAGCCATCCAGCCAGTTTTTTACGCAGCAAACATTATACTTATCCATAACTGATCTTAAGAAGCTGTGAGCATCTCTAAACCGAGTGGAAAGCACTGAGGTTTTCCAGTGCATCTTCTGCCATTTCAGAGTCCAAAAGATCCTATCATCACTCATGTGTCAAATGCTCCTGCTCCGCACTCTCTGCATGTGGTCAGAGCACACATGTCAGCACTAAGAAATGAGCTGTCACCACACCAGCTACGCTTTGGCTTAGACAAAAACACTTCCTGACCTTCCAGTTCAAAGTGCTCAGGTCAGCATCTGCTCCACCACAAAGCAGTGGCACCCAGAACAATGAAGGTTTGAAAGACTATGATACAATCAAGTCGGAGATACAAATGAACTGCCATGTTGTGGTTCCTTGTTCTTCTTTAGAACATAGTCTGAACATAGACACTGGCAAACCTCTAGCTAATATACACACTCATTTAGCATAAGCAATGCAGATTTGTTCCTTTTGATTCAGAGCTCCCAAGTTCATTCCCTAGGAACAGCCCTACTCAGAAGCAGAACTTACAAATATCACATCCATCCATATTTCATGAAGATCAACAACTTACCAGAGCTGTGCAAAGTAGTAGTCAACCGAAAGATAATTCCTTCCTGAATTAATTTCATGAGAGCAAAGGATTCTTTTTCAGTGCCTTGAAACATTAGGTTGGAATTCTTGTTGGCTCTCTAATAACTTGTCAGACCTGGGCTTAAAGCAATGAAGAGCTGGGGTAGCCCCAGCACAAATTGAGGAAATCGGACAGTCCTGATCTGCAGAAGCGCCTACTCCCCATATCCTGGGTTACTCAGGCAGTGCTGCATGTGCATTTCACTGTGGACTTACTGAAGTCACTTACAATTACAACCCTATGTATCTGGGATACTCAGGGATTCACTCTCAGTATTGATTCACAGATAAATACAGATCTACGCACTGCCATTCGAAGCCTCTGACCTTAAACCCCAACGACCAGTAGATCCTCCCGCTCCCTTGTAAGTCATCACTGTTGCTGGCAGCTATTTTCTGAGATGTGGCCAAAAAGCCAAGACTAACCAGAATAGGAAAGTGCATGTCAGCCACATATGAAGAGCCAAGAAAATAAACCCTGATGCAGGAAATCCCCTGGGATTTTTTTTCAATGCTGGGGCTGAGCACTGGGGAGTCTCTTCAGCAGCTTTTTGTTCCCTTGCTGGGTTTTCCACAGGTTGCAGGGGACTGGTTTACAAAAGCCTCCATGCCTAACTCAGATGAGGAATACAATATAAGCTTCTTGGGAGTGGGAAGACATGTCTACTGGCTCAGATAAGAGCTTTTATCTTTGGATACCTCACCAGTTTCAATACCTTTATCATCCTATGCCCACCAAGTCAAGTAGTACCACTTGCCTCATTCCTGGCAAACTGAGGCATAAAGAGGCTGTTTGACTTACTCATGGCCATATGGGAAAACCTGAGACAAGGTAACAATGTTAGGCTAGGGTTTTGGCATTACCAGCACTGCAATTTTTCTGCCGAGGCTGTTTTTTCTATTAAGTAACTCCTACAAAAGGGATTCCCTGGTAGTAAAGCTCTACTTTGAGTGAGAAAGATCTATTTAAAGTGTGGCAGGAACAAAGGATTTCCATCCAAGTGATAAATCTCAGTGATAGGATGATGCTGTACGGTCTCCAATAGGAAGTCCTCAAAGGAGGTTTCTTCAGGGTTCCCATCACACCCCAGGAGTCTAACCCTGAAAGATCAGCAGGAACAAACAACACAGGTTTCAGTTCCCCCTCCACCCCACACATGCACTCACCCAGACTCTGTCACACAGATACCTTTACTTAGTTCTCTTTCAACAAATACAAAAAACCAAACAGCCAGAGTTTTCCAACAATCTTCATGGAGTATAGTTATGCAACCCTTCCCAGGTCATGGCACAACACGGTCTGAAACCAGTTAATACCTGACTTCCCCTGTATAACACGAAACGCTATGATTCTGTCTTCTTTTTACATCTGCTACACATTAGTGATGCAGGGGGAAAAGGGAAAGAATGGGGAACAAGATGTTTTTGATTTACATCAGCTGACAAGGATTCATTTCTGGAACACTTTCAGGGTAAAATTTTGGTTATAAGAACAAAAAACATAACCAAACCTACACAGTTTTCAACCACCGCTCACTCTTTCTCCTCCTTTTTCAATCTGTTGAGTCTAGATTTGGGGAAATAACTGTTCTTACTTTTATTATTACAGCAGTACCTGGAGGACTCGGCTGAGATCACAGCACCATCACACAGTGTACAGGCAGGGCACAACATCGGTACACCACTAGGGGAGGAGGCAAGAAAATGCAAGGTCCTATGCCCTTGCCCTCCTAGTAGCCCTCCTATCTTCAGGGCTGTGCTGCTTCATCAAAGCTCCTTTCTTCTACTACATAAATCCTGTACTTCCTAAAGTTAGGGTTTGTTTGTGTTTTTTTCCAGGCTATCATAATGCGCACACTTTCCCACTATCTTCTGCACTGAGATCAAACTTGTCCTCTTCTGCCACTGTCCTCCTGTACTTCTCATTTGCCTTTCTCACCTTCTTCCCAGTTATTTCCTTATTTCCTATCTCTTCTGCTCTACTTTGATCCTATGCTGCTCTATGTACTTCAAATGGCTTCAAAAAGCTCATCAATACTCTACCTTCTTGAGGCTGCTTCTTCTGTGTAATATTGCACATAATGCAACATTTTTTCTAAAAAGGATCAACAGGTCTAACATAATCAATTATACAACATCTCTTGCTCTTGAAGAGTCTGATTTGCAAAGCAGCTGAACTACCACCACTCTAGCAGGTTTCCATGGGAGCTAGTGGGTGTTCAATGTTTCAGAAAAAAAAACAAAATTGGAATAAGCAAAGGCAGAACCCAGCTTAATAGCTTCGATGAGGCTAATTTCTGTCTGCATACGTGACTGGGAGTCAGAGCTCCCATTCAGTTCCTACTTTTGTCAATGACTTACTGATTCTGGGTAAGCACCTGAACTTTTCTTCCTCAGTTTCCTCTGTAGAGGTGATCGCATCCCTCTCACAGAATTGCCACAGATTTAACTCATCTGAGTTCACAGTGTTCTTTGAGGTCTTCAGATCAAGGGTGCTGGAAAGCACACAGTGCTACAGTTATAGACAACATTTTCTTGCATGACTGCATGCTGAAAAGCAATCAATCATCAAGGAAAATGCTGCTTTCCTGACATTCTTGTCCTTTAACATTTTCAACTTTGAACACAGTCTTGTTCACATTTCTTTTCTATCCTCTGCTTTCCCTCTCTTTCTGTTAGAAGCAGGCATCTAGGCACAGCCTTTTCTAATGAAAACAAAGAAAGAGTCCTCATTTCAGTGACCTGCTCTCCCAGAGAGCCTTTGCCAACAAGCCAATCAACCAAGGAAACGCAGGAAAGCACTACTTGAGCCACTACTATCAGGGAAATAAGCACCAGTCTCAACAGCCACAGGGGGAGTGGCCCCATGAATAAATTAAACTACAGTTTCTACTGTACACATTAAATAGAAAAACATTCCTGCAAATCCTTATGTCTGAACCAAATTTTATGCCTGTGAGAAGATTCTGTAAGGCAACGAGACTACCCAGAAATTTAAAGTTACCACCATGCATAATTACCTGCATTCCAGTTATGGTATTGCAGTGGTTCCTACAATGCTGCTGCTTTCGTATGCATGCAGAGAAGACACAAACCAGGCTTGCCTGCTGGCTTCTGTACCTTGCCCTCTGCAAACTCAAGGACAGCTTTCATCAACATGTACAAGTCCACGTGCATGTCCCAAACATATTTCTGATGTGAAAAGTGACAGTATTTTCTACCTTGGTTATACTCAGTACCTCCAATGAAGTTCAACATCGTGTTCTGCTAGGCACAATGCAGGCACACGCATTAAGACACAATTTCTGTACCCGGACATTTGTGAGAATCCCTCTAGTTTCTGTGAGGTAAGGTCTCGGCATGCTAGTGACTGGAAAAAAAAAGTTTTTCTTTTCTTGCTAGTGAATAAAGGATAGCCTGCAGTGCTCAGTGCTGACTGACCAACCCACTAACGTGGGTAACAACCTACCAGTCCATCTGTATGCAGAACCAGGCCATAAGCACATCAGGGCAAAGAGAAGGTAAAGGCAGAAGCTGAAACATTGAAAGGGGATGGTAAGAAAGCAGAAAAAGCAAAAAACCCAAACAGGCACAGAGCAAAGACTATCCTTAGGAAAAAGTACTTGAAGAAAGAATAGTTAAAAAAACACCGGTCGCGTGACATCTTAAATGTTTGTTAGCATTCTGGTTATTAGATTAAAAAGAAAAAAAAAATTGGCTTTTTCTTAGCTGCCTTCTTTTGATAAACTTTACCTGAGTATGTTTCTGTGACTTTCTCCTATTCTGCTATTTATAACAGCAGATTATGATGAGCTGAACTCCCCTTTGATGCAGATAAGGCTTCATTTCTGTGTCAGTTAAGGTCACTTGCATCTGCTCAGTCTTGTATCTCAAGGGCTTCCATCCATCATTGCCAGTTCTGCCAGAGTCTGGGATCATCCGTTTGCAATAGCTGTGAGTCTGGTTCAGAATCTCAATGCAGGCAAATGCTTGCCCAGCTTTCCCCTGGTGCACATGCAAAAATGACTACAGAGATACCCAGACTCAGGCACATTCATGATTGCTGCCCATGCACCTCCAACAAGGCCAATGTTTTTATTCCAAACCTTCACTGAGAAGTTAACTCCTCTCTGCTGTGTATTAAACTGTACTATACAGGAAGGAGGCAGGGTATTGCAGGGCTGATTATACTGATTTGCAACAGCAAAATGCTCTGTCGCGCCATATGCTGAGAGCACATGATGGATCTTGTGCTGCACGATTTGCTTCGAAGTCTGGATTTTAGGGCCAGATAGAAACCAGCTATAGGGTCTTCTGCAGGTTGATTCAGAAATAATGAGCTTCAAAATGGAAATTCAGGTGCCAAAACCATCCACATTTGGGTTTGCAAATTCCTTTCTCTGATTTTTTTTTTATTTAGAAGTGACATGGATCCATTCCTCTCTGAGGTAAATTCTTAAAGACTTAGCCAGCCAAGATAGAAAACACTGCTCAAAGCCATCAGGTTACAACCTGTGCTCATCCCTTCAACCAGGTTGCTTTATTCAACTCCCAGTGCTCAAGATTTCAAAACCTGGTCAGTAAAGCACTGTCCAGACACACAAAGCAGCACAAGACAATTTCACAGATTTCAACACCCACTATTTTAAGAATTAACAGTAAATTAGTTGACTAGCATGGTTAGAAGGGATAGGGAAGGAAGGAGAGAAGAAGATTAAGTGTGGAGGAAGTAAGAGTATGGCAAGTCTGACACGACTCAGGTGATAAATGTTGCTGTTCCAGAGAAAGCATTCAGAAAAAAAATGTGTGTCAAAAGCAAAGAAAGTCATGGAGGGGAAGGGAGAAGGGAGGCCTCTCAGCTAGCTGACTCCCTTCCTCAGACACCCTCTACGATCAGTACAGAGAAAGGAGCTGCAGGATATTCAACACCTTACATTCTGAATAGAGGAGCCCTTCTCCCTCAATAGCAAAGGGAGACAAGGGAGATGTGACTTACCTGGCTAATCTGAGAGACCCAAATCGGGTATTCCCTTAAAAGAACAACAAAGAAACAAAACAAAAACAAACCTCAAAACTAGACACAAGCAAGCAGTTACAGCTACAGAATTTCCAAGGTATCGTAGTAACTCACAGGCTGAAATGTGCGAAATTATTTAGGTTGGAAAGGAGTTTGGGAAGTTACCTACCCTTGCTCAAAGCAGGTCCAGCTAGATAGGTCACCTTACTGGTTTTGCTACCAAGCCTCTTCCTGCTTGACTTATCCTTGCTTAAGGATAAGTCATTTTACTTGACTGTGTCCAAGACAATGGTGAAGGAAGTGGCGTGTCCCAGGCTTTTTCATCTTTACCCCACTGCTTGCTGGTAAATTACCCTGGGAAACACTCTGTCCCGGGAAGCACTCTGCCTCCACCAGCAGCTATCACAAGCAAATCCCAGAGCTCTTCAAATAGGACATAACCTGCTCCCAGGGAGGGTCCTTTGAATCCACAGCAGCAAGACTTCAGCCCAGACTATGAAACCTTGGAGACTGCATCCCTTCCTACAGTCTTGGTGAGCTATAGTATTTCCCACTGTCATCCAGCATGGTTTAGTGATTTTTTAAGTCCTAGCTATTTGGCCTTATTGCCTGGGGGTGGTGAGGAGCTTCAGAGGCTAGCTGCTTTGCAGAGCTTTAATTTCTTTATCTCATTTTCCAGTCTCTTATTTTCACTGACTGTCCCCTTGTGTCAGGCGATCAGGTGCCTGCATTCATCTTATTTACCTTCTTTATACCATTAATTACTGTCTTCTGCTCTGGCCAGATCCATTCTTATTTGTCCTCTTGGAACAGTCTATAAAATTTCCAAACCTATCATAGAAGGATTTCTTTCCTTGCCTTTTTAGCATGAGAATGAGCTTTGTGAGCAACACAAGCAAATTATATGGCTAGGTAAACAGTGCTTCTTCACTGGGACCTCCTGGAAATTAGTTGCCAAATCCTGACCTGAACTTCTAACATATTATAAAGGGGCATTTTTAAAATGTTTCTGCTGCATGGGCTCCTAAAAGAGTTTGTGCACATTCAGAACATAAATGAGCACAAAGTAATGATACCCAGGAAGACCTGTGGGAAAGCGTGACATTTTGGTTTTTTAGCAGATTAAAGATTGTCATCGTACCTCATTCCCCCAAAATTCCCAATTTTCTTGCTTGCTCCCCGAGGAGCAAGCACGAAAATTGCCTCTAAGCAGCAACTTTGCAAAAGCCAACGCAGTAGCATCCACTCAACATTTGCCCCACTTTCATGGAGAAAAAGCTATGCTTGAAGAAGAGGCAGGATGATAGTCCAATGAAAAAAAATTAAAATAAAACCCAAGGCCAATAGGCAGTAAATAATCTATCCCTCTGTAAAGCACAGTAGCCCCTTTGAATAGCACAGCTGTAATCTGACACATCTGCAGAGACTATCTAAAAGCAAAAAGAGGAGGAAAGATATTTGAAGAATTCTTCGTACTACGTCATCATGAAAGGCTACTGTTGAAAAAGGCAGTTGACAAAAATGCCTCAATTCTGAGCAGCAGACCTGAAGCAAGCTCCTGAACTTCACACTCCCCTGACAGTGCTGACCCACACCCTTACTGTGCCCTGATGCTGTGCAACACACCCCCTTGTTGTGATGAATTTTTTCCCCACAAGAAGTTTCAGCAAGGAAAAAACAAAGGACTATTATGACAGCTGTCAACAAAGGATCCTGCCTACTCTACATCCTTGGTGCTGTAGCACTACCTACATTTACACAGGTTACCAAATCGGGCTTTACTTTCCCAGTACAGTTCACTGGCTTTTGAAAATGCTGGCTTAAAACCGTTCCACCTCTTCTCCCACCCCACAGGTACGCCTGTCCTCAGCCCAGCCCACTCCTTTCAGTGGGTGCCAGGTCAGCTCTTCACAAAGCCTGGTAGTGAACAGGACCAGGGAACTGAGGCAGCTTTAGAAAAACTACCCACCCCTACCTCCCTCCCCAAAACGTGTTTTATGTTGTTTTTTCCCTAAAAAGGTGAGCCAGTGTTGGCACCCTGAGCAGGGAGGCAGCATGTGCAGTTGCACAGAACAATGGATGGAGATGCTGCTACACTTTCAAGGTGCAAGGTAGCAGCGGCAATAGCTAAAACAGGTATTTTTGTCCAAAACCCCATATCACGGAAACACAGCCTTAATAAAGTAGTGTTTTACACTCATTTTGTAAAGGCTTTGATGACTAAACAAGTGGCAAGATCAGGTACAAAGACTACTTGTCCTCCTTTGTCATGATGATTGATGATAATGTTAAAGTTAATTGTACTTTATTCACCCATCAAAATATTATCCCCCTCAGGGGGGTACAATGTGGCAAAGATAAATGAGGAAATTAGAAGTCTAGCACTGTACATTTGCTCCTGAAGTTGCCTGATTTATGCTGCTCAGGAGGGATGCCTTGCACTGAGCTGATGTGTGGCAAAGTCATGCATCTGTTCAGTTATTTCAAATAGTTCAAAGACAGCTGCCTGCTTCATCAAAAGCACCCGTGTGTGCACTAAGAGTGTGAAAGGCCACATATATATATAAAACAAAAGTGCATGAAAAATATCCATTTAAAGTACGCCATCAGATTATTTTGTGAACATGGGAGTTTGAGGAAAGCACAATTATTAGGATTTAAAATTACCAGGCAAGTTTTTCACTAGTGATTAGCAATTATAAACTTCAGAGTTTTTACAGAACCGTAAAGGAGCCACTTGTTAAATTCCAAAAAGTCTTTCTCCCATATCAGCATGAGAGATTTAAAGGGGAGAAAGAGATTAAGTGTATGCAGAGCTCTCCATTCCTTAGAAAGCCCTGATTAGCTGGCTCCTCCCAACACTACCTTTCTTCACCTTCTCATCCCAGCGGATTTGAGGAGATACGTGAGCTCAGGCAGTCAGCCAACTGGCATTAATCATCCCCGAGATTACTCCAAGGTAAAGAGAGGTATGCTTACAACACTTACCTTTATATTGCTAGTATCTCCTATGCTGAGGAGCTAGGTTAGTCTAACTGGTGTCAACTGCAAAACCAGCTACTAAACCACTTATGTAGCTGTACAATGATCCTGGTCAAAGCTGGTAGGGAAACTCAACAACTTCTCTACAGTAGTTTCTGCAACTTAGGTGAGTGTTGGTTAACTTTTTTTGGACTATAATAACCATGAGAAGGAACAACATAAAAAAGGAGAACGGAAGATCTATAAAAGGTGCCTAAAGGCAATGAAAAATGCAGTCTGTGTGAACTATTCAAATAGATCCAGTCTTCATCACTCAGCAGTCAGGAGGGCCCATTTATCTTCCATTAGGTTTTTATGGCGTGCTTTTGCCTTGAGCAGGACTTTTGAGCTGTGACTATCTGAATGGGGGAGATTTAAATTTAAAGAACAGAGTGACTGTAAATGTGTCATTTAAGTACTTTACAAACGTTATTGCAAAAGGTAATACAATTCAGAAGCTGCCTCTTTTCAATTAATACAGAAGGTAGAAGCCAGGCGAGCCCACCCCACTGTTTTAAAGCTTTGGTATAGCAAGCAGGGGCGCATCCATCCATAAAGCACGGTATGTAAAACATGAGCCCCAGCTCGCCTGTCCGTAAGTTCACCCATTGCTGTCCTTACTGAAGTTGTCTAGGGACATCTCAAACAAGTCAAGTGTAATGTGTGCTCTAGTGTGTGTAAGATTAGATTTCACAAAACAAAATACACAAATAAGATTTGTGTTGAGTTTTAGTGTCTAAGAGACCTTGTAGGCATTTCAGCCATTTGCTACACCCCAAAGCTGAGATTATCAGCTCTTCTGGGGCACGTCAGAGTTGGCCCTTCAAAACTCCAAGCTCATATCCATATTTTCCACATGAAGTACACACAGGGCACTTGTTGGAAAGAGACGGAACTGATCCCTAATTAGCGGTTATCTTATTAACAGTGGCAACAACAGAAATCATTCCCCAGGAAATAAGTGCTCCATGAAAGAGGTTATATAGTCATCCCAAATCTGGACACAGAAACAACAGGTGGATATATCCTCACTATTTTTATTAAAAAGAGTCACATATTAAATCTGTTATACAAGCCCTAAGCCTTCAAAATGGTTACAAATCAAGAATTAAAACCAGCACTGTCTCTCCCTAACTTCAGTTGCACTGCTGATGATAAAACTGTATCTTAGCGCTAGAAACCATCCCTGTTAAATGTCCCATTTCATGCCAAAAAGGCAGCACGTGTTTTCTCTCTCTAAGCCCAGAAGGCAGCACACTAGTAAATGGCGCTGGGTATAAAGACAAAGAATACCAGAAGGCATCACAGGAAAAATACATGGGGAGGGTCCAGATGCGATGGTCTCACATGTGTGATAAAGCCCTGGCTGCTGCTGTAGAGAGCGCTGAGAGCCTGTCACAACTTTAAGGTATTGGTCCCATGGCCTGATTAGCTCTCCAAGTACCAGTCCCCACCTTTTGTTTGCTCTTTAATAAAGGCATTTCAGTTGTTACACCTCTCAAGTGAGAGACAAGGCGAGGTAATACATCAGTCCTGCTGCTGAACCACACCAGCAGAGCATTAGCATCTGGAGAATTGCAAAGCCTCAACTTGTGTTCGCCTGTTTAATGTCTCTGCTAAAGACACTCCTTGAAGAAATATCTGTGATGGGCAGCTCTCAAGAAACTACAGAAGAAGCTCACGGGGAATTTGCTGGGATCATTACCTGAAAACAACTATTGAAAACAACTCCAAAAAAATATGTGAAAACATCAACTGAGATGTTTCCTATCCTTTGAGATCATTCCCTTTGAACAAAAGCATCCCCTTTTCCTGTCAATGAAGGTTGTTCTTCCTCTTCCCCTTCTCACAAATAAAAGACCAGATCATTACTGACTGCTACTGCAGCTGGTATCAGTGAAGCTAAACTGCTTTATCCCAGTTAAGCATATGGGAAATAAGTCCTGGATTTTATGTAACACTCTAGAGTGACTCCTAGCGTATGATTTTCCTGTGATCTCCACCTTTCATACCTTACAACTTTGGCACCGTTCTCTTCCATCTCAGGTTATGTGGACATAAACATAGATTAACCCAAAAAATACCAAATTTCTTAGGAAAAGTCAGGTTACATATATTATATATTTTTACCAAGAAACCTGGGTATGAGAACTTAAATCAAGCATAGCATGCAGCTGGAGATGTGAATTCATATATTCCATTCTTGGTATGGTACAACATCACAGATATTTCTCCATTTGTAATTCATCAACGGTGCTAAAATGCAAAGCCAGGCAGCAGACTATGTTTGGGGTTGACAGGCTTCTAGGAGAAGGTAGCCCCCTTTCCTACTCTTTCCCACCCCAAAACCTTTGTTCTGCAACAGCCCATGATGGCACGCTGCCCATGTACCAGAAACCAAGACATGAAAAGTGATTCCGTCACTCTCCCCAAAAACAAATGCTTTGTCCCAGAATCTTCCACAATGACAACACATCACAGAGTGCACATACCAGCCCCAAAAGTATGTTAGCCTTCCCACAACCCTCTATCAAACAAGTCCCTCCAGTCCAGATGTACTTTGTGTCCATGAGCTGGCATGTTTCCCATCTATGTTGTAGACATTGGAGCAACTTAATTTTTTTATGGCAAGTTGGGGAAAAAAAAATTCCACCTTCTCTGCTTTCTGGTCAATATTTAAGTGTCCAGGTATGCTGTATCAGTGATGAGATTCTGTGTCATACGAATGACAGAACTAGCATGGACTGGGAACAACACACTGGCTTACTCAAATGGCCAAGCAACAAAAAAAGCAGAATCACCTAAAAAGTCTGAGAGAGAAACAGGTGACCTGTCTCCTACTCATATATGCTTATACTTACTGTCAAAATATATTGTCATTTAAACACCATCTCTACATACACACAAACACTTTTAAAAACCACCTTTATGTTTAAAATGCTGCCCATTGTCCATGAATTTCTTCCCAGGAAAGACGCATCTACTGGGCAGGCATGTACAGATTGCACCATCATCACTCACCACCAGGGCTCCTATGAATAATGCCAGACTTTATTTTTTCGTATTTATTAAAGCAAATAAATATATAAATCACAGCTCCCATTCTGTTTTCTGTGATGGACCATAAATTCCTCTGTCATCGATTTATTTGTCATCAGCAACCTTGCTCTGACTTACTTTCTCCCAGTGAGGATCCAGCAGTAACAAATCTATGCCATATGGGGAATTCACTTGTTTAGATGAGAAGCAACTTGTCACCACCTCTACCATAAACATAATATACATTTAAACTTAAAAGGACTAGAAAACCTCAACAATGAAGGGAGAACCACAACTGATTAAAGGCAGATTCTAGATAAGCAATGAAAAGAGCTCCTTACCAGTTTCACTAAAAACAGTGAAGCAACATTTTAACAAAACACTGTTCATTAGAATTTGAAACATTTAACATCCTGGTATGCAGCAATACCAGGGGTACAACTCAAGCCTGCTGCAGGCTCTCAGTTTTCTCCTCTTAAGTGAAAATACGTGAGTCTGACACAAAGCCTGTTCCAAGCTTAGGAGACATTAGATCAGTGCAGTTACCCAACACCACTCCAGGACTGCCTTTCATGCACCAGGTGCCCTGTCAGCACAGGGGAAGTTGAAACAGCCTTTGGCACAACTCTGAGGAAAAACAAGAGCTTCCTTTGCATGACACAAAAAAGAGACCATGGTAGGATGTAACACGGACACAGACAAGTCCATCTGACCTGGTACAAATAACATGAAGGGAAAACAGCCTCCATCAACCGATTGAAATCTAATGCATACAACACTACTTACATCCCAGACATCTGAAGCAGAGCATATTCTGTAGTAGAAAAGCTTCAGGCAGTGAATTCAGCTGTGGCTGCCAAGCATATGCAGGCTTATGTAGGACCACAGTACACTAGTTTGAGGAAAGCACCATGCAGACATGCTATATACATCATCCTCTCTTCCTTTGCTACTCTCAGGGAACCACAGTGAAGTTCTCTGCTGAAAAGAGGGTTGTGGGAAATGAGCTTCCCCGTGAACAGAGGGGTGTTAAATGGGGACAAGAATACCATTCCAAGAAGGAATCATAGGGCATGGGAGAAGGAATGAATTTGGGGTGGGGTATTCTGAGCCTATTATGCACTTTTATTCAAAAGGAAAGTATTCGCTAGACCCAGGCAAAGGTGGCTGGCAATAAAGAGATGCAAAATGAAAGGACCATATTAAAGTGAGATGGGGAAAGGGATAGATGAATCAGAGACCAAGGCAGCTATGGAGAGCAACTTGTGGTATGAAGGAACAGGATCAGGGAAAGGAGCAGTGGAAGATCACAGTAAGTAGAAAAGTGTGAAAACTTCAAGAGGATACTCATCCTGCAGAAGACAGTGAACTGGTAAGTGAACACCATCCACAAGAGCGTTCGGAAGATTCTTTGCTTCTATAGTCTTAATGATACAACTTCTTTGCAAGTGTCTAAAGCAATAAAACTAGTAATTCCTCTACTGTCCAATCTTTGTGCTGAAACATAAGCTTACTCTTTAGAGCTAACTCTACTTTCCCTCGTTCTTCCCTTTTTTTCCTTCTTAAGCACCTTGGACAAACAACAAATGGCTCTAAAGTGATGAGTTGGGAATGGTATTTAACCAAAGAGTCATTAAACATCGGTACATGGAACAATGCTCCTTGAAACAAGGAGCCGTAATTATTTTCCTCCTTTGAATAAGTCACAGCAGATAAAGATGAAAGGCCTACTACATTTTCAGGAAATTTATTACCACTTACTTAGTGCACAAGTTAAGGCACTGAAAATGGCTACAGTCAGGAAGTTTTAAAGTGTGTGCCCTCAAAAGCAGGGCCATTTAAAACTGCCTTTTGCACATTTAGGACTAAAATAAAAGTGCACTCCATGGGCTATTGATTTATTCCGACCAGCTGCAACTTTAGAGAACACACCTCATTATAAAATGCTTGTGGATGTTCTCCGAGTTTGTGGTTCATTTGCAGATGATTATAGCACTGTTGTTTCATACACGAGTGCTTCATAATAAACAAAAGCGTTGCCCTAAAGGGGCTTCAATTTAATCGACATTTCTTCCAGTCACATTCTGTTTTAAGATGGCGAGAAACTGCAGGAACTCCCTCAGGGACAACAGGCTTACAAGGGCACCCTATCAATTTTATGAAAGCCCACACATTTATTTGTTCATGTGAGGCCAAATGATGAGTTCTCCTCTCAGTAAGAGGACTTGCAAGGCTACAGTGCGTCTCATAATTTCCCTATTTCTTTGAAAGCTAAGATTCACAAGGTGATTTGAAACGCACAAATGACTGAAAGTGATACACCCCATTTGACAGATGTCACATCACCGGCTCACATTTGACCTGAGTTCACGAACAGACTAGGTTTATGGTTCACAGATTCTTGAGATTATTCTCCAAAAATATTTTAAGCTTTTTCACTAATGTCCACACAGTGCAGGGTACTGCTGGAGACTGGGGAGTTGTAATGCCTTTTAGCTGGTAGGGATAGCCACTGAGAGCTATTGCACAGGTGCGGTCTGTGATTCTTGTTCCTGCTTGTTGGAGTACCAGGAGTGGTGGTGGCATATGTCATCTGTCCTTTGCACAGCCGAGAGAAAAGGCCCAGAGATATTTTACCTAGGGTTATAAATCGTGGTGGGGATGGTCCCCAAGCAAAGAGCCACCGCAGTCAGCATGCTCTGTTGGGGCAAGACATCTCTCTAAAATTAGAGCAAAAGACTTGATCACCTTTTGTTAAGTGTTTTTACAGCCTCAGACAACAGGCATGACATAAATATGAAGGATTCATTTTATAATTAACATATGCACTGTCCTATAAAAGCACTTCACACTACTAAAAGCCTAAAGAGTGCACCTGGACAATTATTTTTACGTCACTGTAGGGTTTTTAAATTTTGTCCAGCTTAATCTCCAGTGAAAGCACTCCTCCCGTACCCATTCTCTATTTAATTTTAGTTGTGTCTAAGATGCAATAGACTAGAAAGTTAAGTGGCTACCTACCATACAACAGCATAATTAATGTAAAAAATAAATCCAAGAAAATTATAAATTCCAAATGACCCAATTGGAAATCACAGTTGAAAAGAGAATACAGGACACCCTCATGGGTCTCCGTAGACCCCTGCATTGGAGCCACAGAAAATAAGCATGCATTTTATGGAATAACACAAACAGCAGCTTTCAACACAAATCTCAGACAGCAAGGTCCACAAACTCCTCATTTTCTCCCATGATCTAACTGCTGCAGCCAGCTCCAGCAGAGAGACTTTAGATTGAAAAGCAAAAATTTGTAGCAAAAGAAACAATGAAAACTAGCATCAAATTATAAAGTGATAAGGACCTTGTTCTTCAAGCCTCTTTGGGAGCTTCCCCGAAGTACTCACATGGCTGCTGGTCTGCAAAACAGGGTTTGTTTTGTTTTTTTTTTTTAACTCTTCACCTGCCTCACAGCCCTCTTTTAAATGCAGTTTAGTAAGAGTGGATACATGCAGGCCAGCTCCATGATTGCCCAAGTTCTATTCTATACAAAATCAGCCAGCAGAAGCATTCAAGAAAGTCAGAGGAGAACACAGATTTTTATTCAAACCACTCCACAGTTTTTATATCAATATACAGTTGACATATCTGTGTGCACACTCAACAGACTGCAGAAAGGTGAGGGTTGAAAAGGTCTCAAGAGTTCTGTCAAGCTCCCCGACAATGTAAACACAGGTACATGTGAGAGATCATGTACTAAAACTGTATCCTCAAATAACAGCAGGAATAGCAAATGCTTGTCCAAGAACACTGCCAAGGAACTTCAAGTCCCTTTTGTAGCTCCTTTTAAGTGTCTGAAATTGAGCACCACAAATCGTGGTCACAGAAATCACCATTATACACATTCCCCATTATTGCACACTCTGTGCCTTTTACATATATGTTTAGTATTATCTCTAGCAACATACAGATGTACTACATACATTAATTAACAATTTATTTTTGAAGAGCAGGAACAAGTTGAAAATTTCATAGAAATGTCTTCTACCTATGCATCCAATTTTCTCATGAGTCCATATCTCAATTCTCACTCTACTACAGTTGGATTCAAATAGTTTAAACACAGGTTCCAGTGACGCCATATCATGTGCTAACTGTTACACTGAGCAGCCAGAAGCAAAGACGTAAAGAGGATAAGGAGGAGATGCCACTTGGCTAGAAAAGGAGCCAGGAATCAGATGCCAGCCAGGGAAATAAATTGACTTCTGCTGAAGGTTTTTTTTTTTATTAAAAGATTAAAAAAGCAGATTGTCTGGCTGAAAAATGAACAGGTGGTAACTCTACTTAAATTCTTTTTGAAGCACAGCTCAGGTTCAAAAACGAATAGAAATGATTGCTGAACTGCAAAAACATAGCATCATCATCGTCATCAGTTATACCCATCAGAGTAACAGCTCATTGCGAGTCTTCATCTCATAGTTACACCCAGACACAGTGATGTGAGGAAGTCTGCTGCAGCAGACAGATGTCTATAAAGAAAATCACAGACAATGATAGGTTGTGGCCTGATGCTAAATTTCACGGAGCTGGTCTCTTCATGAATTCAAATGGGCCTTAAAGAATATCTCTTTCCAAAACCCTTTTATGTTTTTTCCTCACCAATGGCAGTGGAGGGAGGAAGGAGTGAGGGATGGGGGTTCAGTGCCTGTGCATTTCTTTGAACAGGAAAATGCTATGGATCTATGGTCAGATTAGCAGTGGGGGAATTTATGTCAAAGTGACGACCCAAATGTCAAAGACTGAGATTTAAGCGTCCTGCCGAAGTCCTCCATTTAAAAACTAAGATTCCATGCAAACTGGACCGGCTAGAGGACATTTTTGTCTTAAAACATCAGTCTGATCAGTTATGAAATAAGATGCCCAATGCTTTAGCCAATGCCTGCATTATTCAGGATCTCAGGAGAGAGACATACAGGTTGAATACAGGAAGTCTATGCATGACAGACCAGCAGGCACTGAGTCTTTCTAACCACCAAGGGTCACTGTTGATTCACTCAGCTGAGGAAACAGTGGGGAAAGTACTTTTGATTATAATAACAAGAAACTGACTTTGTCCGAGAAGGCCCTCTAATCCCTGAGATGCCTGTCAAGACTTGATGATGCTCTTCTGGGGGACTTCCCATGGCAATAGCATTCCTGACTGCAGCACACAGCCACTAAGACAGGATGCAGGTTGGTTGCAGCTGCCCTTCAATTACAAATTTCTCCTTAATCACTTGCATCTCACTCCAGAACAAAGTGGGCCAGCAAGATCATTAACTTATACACGTCCACAGACACCACCAGCAACTTAGATATTGACCTGTCATTCCCAAGGCATAAATCAGCCATTAGTAAATCTCAACCTGGAATCTCTAAACTTTCATCTTTTTTTGCACGGGCTAAGGAGGGGCCACAGGACCCTCCTCTTTGCTGTCACAGATGAGGAAATTTCCCTATTTTTTGGGGGGCCGAATAGCTTTCTTGTTGGTTTCTGACCTTTTTCCTTCTTTCAGGATAGTTCTCTAAGCTCTGTCCACTGCATTAATGTCAGCTGATTTCACTACTCAGCCTAACCTTATCTTCCTTCTTGTTCAGAAAATTGCTATCATGTCATCATCTTATTTAGCAAAGGAGAAAAAGATGATTTAAAGCACCAATGTACTGTCTCAGGCCCTCTGTCTTCAAATGGCAGGGGGAGAGAAAGAACTTCAATGTTAACAAAACAATGTGCTAACAAACACACCACAGCGCTGCTTTACCTCAGAAGGAGGGAGCACATCTTACATATATGTAGTATTTCAGCTTTTTTGCTTTTTCAAAGAAACCGTGCAGCCAGAAACCACCCAAATATGACTAATTTACACACTTTGCAATAATCCAGCTGCTACACTGTAGCTTCACACCTGCAACCTCGTGCTGCAGTCTGCACAGGCTCTGCAAATGATCATTAAGCTTTAGGATATCTCACACCTATGAAGAGTCCAGCTGCAGTGAGCTCACACCAGGCTGGGGAACAGGATGCTCTGCAACAGCAGCTCCAGGTTGAGCCATACCTGAGTCACGACACTGCAAAGGCGAGAGAAGCATATGGGAGTACTCTGAGCTCTCCCTGCTGTCACTAAGGCAGAAAAAGTGGCACCAGGGAAAGAAGTCAAGCACCAGCTATGGAGAGAGACGGGCAGGTGAATAAAGACACAAGCATTTTTAAACACTTGTACAGGGCAGTGAAGTCTGGAGGAAAAGCAAACAAAGGTTTGAGAATAAACGGGGGAGCAGGAAATTGCAACTGGCCGGGCAAAGGCAGGGAAACTGATAAGAAAATACTATATTTGATGGGGTCAGAAGAGAAACTGTAGGTTGAAGGAAAATATAAGTTGTGAAATGATCAAAGGCTCAGGGACTGAAGCAGAACTAAAGGGAAGGGTCCTGACACTGGATGTAGGGCCACAGACGAAGCAGCCAGGCTTGGGAACAAGATTAATCTAGAAAGAGAGGTAAAAAGAGGTGGTTCTTGGGAAAACAGGCACATGAAGAAATCCTGCACTCCAGTGAATATCCACCTCCTGACCAGGATGAATGCCTCCTAAGTCTCACTGCTTCTCTGCTGACAATAAACTTGCATGCAACGAACCTCCTGGCAAAGCATGTCAAAAAGAGCACTCAGTTATATAAAGATGAAGAAATGACAGAATTTATGTCTCATAGTTTTGCTGATGTGAAGTCACTCATGTGGGTCTCCATCTTCACCAGAAGACAAGTGGCTACTTAGCTGCAGATAAAGGCAGGCAGCATCAGCCTTTAGGAAACCTGCTGCAGGAACTGGTGTTAGTGTATATGCAGCCACCTGGGATTGTCAGTCAATCAGAAAGATTGGCTGGATGAATATTCAAAGCCCAATACTCGGAGGACAGCAGGTAACCAAGCCTCTTCTGCTGTAAATCTTCAGAAGAAATACAAAGGCGGCAAACCATCTTTAACTCTTCAAATTACGTTACACATTAATTAATTAATTACATTAAATATTCCCTGCAGATTTTAGCTATAACTTACATCACTTATTTGTATCTCTGTTGAAATAGGGGACAACTCACTTATGGGTCAGGCCCAAAAATCCCATTTACCCAGCATCCGCACAATAGCACCTTCACTTGAGATCATCCCTTACAAAAAGGTGCAGCACGTTAACACTGGAGCTTCAACACACAGCAAGTCCCTGCCCTCCACACATTCATGTGCTTGCTTAATGCCAAGGTCCTCTACGGCAATTAATGCGAATGCTCATGAGAGAAAACCATGAGTATGGATCATGCTGAAGCTCAGCTGAGGAAAAAAAGCATAAGTCCTGGGGAGCCTGGGCCAAGCAATTGCATGATAAAACAAATACAGAAGTATAGTCTTGAAGATCGGTCTCTCATGCAGACTTGTAGTGTGAGTATTGAAACTTCCCTCTCCAAAGAGAGACAGCTGGCTACAACCTCATGTGCAGAAATGGAGCAAGGAGCTCTGGGTCAGCAGGCCTTCCCTCTGAACTCCTGCTGTGGCATCTGGTCTGCAAACTCCTTGTCAGGGATTCAGAATTGTTCAGTAACAAAAACAGTGCTTGAAAAGCAGCTCTAAGCCTGACGATTCAGCATAAACCTTCCTTTAGGAAACGACAAAAAATGTGAGCAAGAAAAGAGCTAAGGCTTAATTAATTTGTATCCATTTACTAATGCCAGACAATTAGCACCATGTAATAGTACAAGAAGGGCGGAGTATTTCTGACCTTCTGACAAGGTTGTAGCTGACCTCAAGCACAACAGACCTAAGTAGAGGAAGGGAAAATATTACTGTGGTTGTTACCACAAAAACTTGAAAGGTCATAGTCAGCGGCGCAGCAATACTGTGAAACATATGCTACTGAGGGACTGTCACCATAAAAGTTTTGGCTGTAAATATTGTCTCTGCAGTAACAGAAACAGAAGATATTTTGTGTTCATCGTCCAAATTGAATTAAAACAAACCCCAAATATCAACCAGTTAGGCTACATACACATACACACAAACACGCACACACTTAAATCTTTCGTCAATTGGGAATGTTTCCAGCTTTTAATGCTGTGTCTGGAATTAATATTGCAGTTTCTCTCTCTCTCTCTGTTACCCCAAAGCTTTAACAGATTGTGTGGCACTTGTATTAGCACCCACCTGGAATGAACAGAAGGGAAAGGTGATGAGGGAAAGACAGCAAGGAGCATAGCAAGCCCACAATGGTTTAGGTAATAAAATAGAAAACAACTGAGGCCATTTGACTCTCTCACCAACTGTTGCCATTCAGCTTTAGCACAAGACTGAACTAAATTCTGCCTCCACAGTCATACATACACAACTCATCATCTTCACTGTGAACGGTTCACACACGCACGAAGACAAAATTGAGCCCGCAGTGATACAGAACAGCTGTGCCAGCCACTCGAAGAAAATGCCTGGCCACATAGTGCTGAAAGTTACATTTGAAAAGCATATCAGCCATCATCCACCCAGTCCCATACTGTCTCAGCTGATCAGGTGGTCTGTAACTGGCTGCAGCCTGCCATGAGTCGGCTCTCCAAGCACTTCTGAAAACAGAAGATCAATGAAGATACAGAGTGGGGCAGCTTCTGTCTCTGCACCAACATTCATCAGCTGAAGCAAGGAAACACACGTCAGTCAGTTTGTATAATAAAGTCACCTTAACAAAGCTTTGTCAAGCATCCATGTCTCTTGCTGTCAAAATAAACACTGACAGTCTAAATGCCCTTTATACAGCTACAGAGACATAAGCCTCTGACAATATTTGATTCTGCTAACATCTCTTAAGCTTACTTTGGATTTCATAACACATCTACGCTAGAAATGCAAGTACCTAGCAACATTATCAGCTGTTCTGGTGGACACTACCTTGGTCCTTTCTAGGGGGGAAGGGAGGAAGGGAAGAAATGACATTTGCTTTAAGTCTCTGCAACAGTTGGCAATCTTCATGATGAAAGCCAGGAAAATGTGCATCTTCTTGGAAGAAAGAAGGCTCAAGTCTCCACCTCCCAGTGCAGACTACTTAAAAAATTATGCCCCAGCATTTATTTATTTATAGTAATGTGAGAATGCTGAAACAGAAATGAACAGAAGAGCTCTCCCTAACTTTGAGATCCAAAAAGCATTTTCTAAGGTTCCAGGAGAAAAAGGAAAAAAACCAACAAAACTACACATACCAGACTCCAGCCATGCACCCTTCCCTGCTTCTCTGTGATTTTGCATAAACATTTAGGTGGTGCTGAGGCAGTAGCTCACCAACTTGAATACAGAAAACCACTGGTTGTCCAGAAAAAACAGAGCACAAACATCTTCTCTTTACTATTCTCTTCCAGCATGTCTGCATCTTGTCTTTCCTTCTGTAAGATGTTTCTCCAGAGTAAATCAAACTCCAAGCTCCATTCAGCTCATAAACCTTCCACAGGATCATCAACAAAGGCTTATGCATAACATGAGCCATCTTAACTAGTGAATCATGCCTGCATCAGAACCACAATACTACTAGTTATATCCTTAACACAGCTCCAGGTGACCAAAGTAAAGAAAATTAGGAAGAGCCTCTTACTGAAATCCCTGTGAGAAACAAACATATTGACATTGACCACCCATACATTTATTCAGGGCCCTATGACGCAGACATGTGCTCTTTCTAAATAAAAAGATCACCAAATCTGTTCATGAAGGCCTTGTATCAGCCGATGGGAACTGATAACTCTAAGCCATTTAAAGGTAGACGGCATCTGAACAAGAGATATTTGAGCACAAAATCTGCTGCCTGCTAAGCACGAGCCCCCATTTCCCCAGCAGAGTGTTTAGTGTTACTTGAGGCAATGCCTATGCACACCAAGGTGGGCAAATGTCTATGCTTACTGAGTGCCTGTCTGAAAAAATTACTGCGGATTATCTCCAGGGCCAAATTCTGATTCAGAGAACTACAAAGCAAAAGTGATCAGTCAATATCCCAGAAGATCTGCGAATGAGAGAGAGGATTATAAGTCCAGATAGACCTGGGGGGAGCCATGTAAATGTATTACAAGCACCAAGATTTATATTAATACCTGGAGCTGACAAGGTCTCTCTTCTTATTTAATTGCCCACTCATGACTAAGTTAAGTGAGTTCATGTGGGACCACGAGGTAAAAATGAGCGGCTCTCTCTAGCCCCAACACTGAATGCAATACAACACTAATATAAAGAGCGAATCTCCCAAGCACAGATCACTATATTATCAAGCATTTGCTGACAGCTAAAATAATTCAATTTAGGGTGGAAATACACCTTGCAGTGCACAGACAGACTGGTCTCTGCACACTAATCTGGCAACGATCTTGCTAGGAAATTTGCTACTGAAAGCTCTTCCTCTCATCTCCTCTCCTGATAAATGCAGTCTTGTGCTACTTACATTTGTTTAAAATGCTGCTGTAGAGATTGCTCCCCAACTTAAAGCTACAATCACAGTAACCCCTATGATTCTCTTCACCTGCTCTCAGTTACTTGTTTTAACACTGAGGGTCCTTCCTGCCTTCTCACCACACTTACCCTCTATCACATACTGACCTCTCAGCTCCACTATATATATATATTTATATACATATATATGTAGTGTAGTCCATTGCCATATTTTCCCCATTCTCTTGTCTTCTTCATATCCATTTATTGCCTTTGACTTGACTGCAAGTTTTTTAGGGCAAGGACTCTTTGATAATAAGCATTTGTAATACATTATTGATGCCCATGTGGGCTTCTAGGCACAACTGTGATACAAATCCTAAATGACAGTGGTAAGACAACTACTGGCATGAGCTTAAAAGCCAAACTGAGCCCGTTAGAAAAAGTCTGGCCTCAGTGATAAATTTAGGTTTTTAAATAACCTGTAGTCCCAGAGCATTCGAGTGACTCATCTACACCAATTAATTTATTCTTACAACACCTAGGCGAGACAGGAAAATTTAAAGCTCCCTCACTTAATGACTTTGGGATACTGAAGGGTGCACATAGAGAGGGACTGAATGCAAGATCTGCAGCCTTTGATCTTAACCACAAGATTTTATTTTCTCCCTTTGGGACCTACAGCCTGACTCCTGATCTCAAGTCACCCAACATCATGCTTACTCTCGTGATAATTAAGAAGTGGTATGAACGAGCTGCCTCCAAAGAGCAACATCACTTCTTACACTTATGAAACAAGGTCAAAGAAAGTTGGAATAAGCAAGCATTACCCTGTGCAATCCAAAAGGAATAACGCATTTAAAATGTGTGTTACTTAAGTCATAAATGTGTGAGCAAAAACCTCAGACATAGAGTATACATGTAACACTGAGAGAGAGGGAGGAAGGAAAGATAGGATCTGAAATACTCATTTTCATCTTTAAACCATATTAACTCTTTTCCTGACACAGCAAAAAAGAAATGAACCTCTTAATTTATCTTCACAGTACAGTATTAAATAGCAAAGTTTTAGCTCTGCTACACAAATGAAAAATTGACATATTGACTTAACTAAACATAAAAGAGCAAAATATCCAGCAAATCAAACAGCCCATCGGGCTGAGTACTTTTCGAAGCTATGTAACAAGATGAAAAAGGAAATAACCACTGAAACAACACATTGGGGAAATGCCTATCTCAGAACAGCCAAAAACACTGTAAAATGGATGGGCAGCCTTGACCCTCAGCCCTTGACCAAAGACTTAGAGTTGGGTCCAGTTGCCACTTTTCCCATAGACCTGACCTGAGCCTACCTTTACAGAGTCCTATTTCTCAAGGGAGTAGAATGATATTTCCGTCTTGCCCATCTGGATGCTAAATTCTTCAACGTCACTTACAGTGTTTGTAGGGAGCACAGTGCAATGAGATCCTGACCGGGAATGAGGCCATCAAGCCATGTCATGACAAGTATGATAACGTCTTTAAGTCAAAGTGACAGTAGAATCACCCAGTTCTCACAACTACGTAGGTGCATAATTACAGTTTGCAGTGTATTTGCACAGTCCAGGCGCTCATCCAAACATCTTTGGGTTAATTATAAGCACAGCCTTGGCTACGCCCCATTAACATTGTGCATGAGTGCTATGAAGTGCTATGGCACTTTTCAAGAGGAAACTAGCATTTGCTGTTCCTTGAAAACTGTGCCTCTAGTAATAAGAGCCAGCAACTGCATGTAACTTGCTGAGCACTATTTAGCAATATACTTCTAACAGAACTTTTCTAAACAGGTTTCAAGAAACACAGTGAAGTAATTTATTACAAGCAGAATCTACACAGCGCGGAGATAGAAATTAGGAATCATCAGTATTTACTCAAAAATTCATAATTTTGCATGACTGTGTAACAGGCAACAACAACTGCCTGGTGTACTTATTTATGATACAGTGTAACACTACTGCCAGCACAGAATACATACACTTACAAGAGAAACAGCTGCAAAAAGTTACAAGGGTCATGAATCCTCTCCAACATATAGGACTATAGCCAGAGGAATTTCCACAGGTTACTGAAGAGACAACTTTGCAGGAGAGGAGTGCAGGCGCGCTCACTCAGCAAAGACCCTTGTCCACAGAGCTGCGATACACACAGCTAGACAGTCCTCAGAAACAACCACGTTTTTGTGGGGCACATTAAGCCACATCAATAAAGACACAGCCACGCCAACACCATATTATGACCTCCAAATCCTCACTACTTCAGCCAGCGTCAGCTTCATTTTGTGCCATAGTTTTGGATGCAGAACTCATGGTTTGGCCTTAATAAAACTGTGCGTTAATTCTGTCCTTTCCTTGAACACAATGAACGCTCTAGAAAAGGGAAAAGAACCCAAACATAAAAAAGAGCTCCCCTCTACTGGCAAAAGCCATGTGAAAAAATGAACTCTGGGACAGAAGAGAGCCTCCTCTCTTCCAGAGAGTGTCAGCTGGTACCACAAGGCTAAAATGACTTAAGTCCAAAACCAACATGACCCGTAAGAAACAACAGATTTATTTTTATTTGTTTTCTGGCATTTAGGCACTAAAGGCATTGAAATGGTTAACTTTATGTGAAAGGGACTCCTCCTGGAAAGTTCCAGAGTGTTTGACTATACAGAAATAATATCCAGAGGTTTTGGGGGTTATTTTTTTTTTTTGGTAAGTACAGTCTAGTGGGGCTGAAAACTGCCATTGTAGAAGAGAACCTCTTTGAAGAGGCTTCAGACTTAACTCTGCCATGATGCTGAGGAAGTGAATGAATCACAGAATCTTCATGGTTGGAAGGGACTTTTGAGATCATTAAGTCCAACCATACACACACACAAGAATTAAAAAAAAAAAAACAACAAACCAAACAACAACAATCTCGGGCACTAGAGCATTTCTCAGGCACTAGAACATTTTCACTTATTTCTTAACCAGATATATTTCCTGCCTCCTCCCAACTCACACACATTGCATTTGGACTCCATAATGAAGGGACAAAGCCCAACAGAATAGGAAAGAGAAAAAAAACTATGTGACAAGTGAGAAACTGGCATTTAAAGCAAAGCCTAATCAAACCCAGACAAAATCACTTCATCAAGTGCATCAAAAATAAAGGGCTCCATCTTAGCAAAGAAAGCAAAACCTTGAATCATTCAAATGAAATCCTCATCTGGGCGAAGTTCACTGTGGTTTTGTCAATGACATCAACAGGGTCAGGATTAGTTTCTCTGTGTGTTGAAATACACTAACCTTGTTGGGATGCTCTTCATTACAAGGATTCCAGTCAGCCCTGTGGAAATCTAATCTATATTCTGCCTCCAGGCATCACAGCGGTAGCAACAGCAACAACACAAAAATACAGCATTTCAAAGATCCACAACTCATCAGAATAAGTATTTCTGCTGAATTCTTAGTGTTTAATAAAATCAAACAAATGTTGAGAATATTAAAAAAATGAAAATACAGGATACAAGTCATTCCACCCCACCATGTTTCCAGAAGAAAGAAGTTTTTGCTCACTTTTCATTTTTAAATTACTTTCCCTTATTTTAAATTCCATATTTTTTTCTGCATATTACATGTCAGAATCTAAATGAAATATTTCAGGTTTGGAATTTGAAACAAAATAATGCATACTGCAAGTCAAATAGCTCCCTATGCACACATGTGAGGCTATAGAGTTTTCCTTCACAGTCTTTCAACATTTTTAGGTTTTACTCCAGGTCAGTAGAAAGCAGAATCCTTAACAAATTTCCAAATGTCAAAAGAAACTGGCCTTCCACCCTCCACGTGGCTATTTGCACATCCTTTTGTATCAACTGATTTTAAATGAGGATCAAGAGAAAGAAAGGTGGGCCAGTTTCTAAAGGTAATTAAGAAGAAATTCCAGAAATCCATAATTTAAAGGTGATTATTTTCTTTAACTAATGATACAACTGAACTTACACAGACAACACTACAAAGACACTTCATACTGAAGGATACCATCCAGTGCTCAGAAGACGGAGTGTGCAGTTTCCTTGAGCTGAGCAGCCCATGAAAGCTCCAAGGGGAAATGCCATGTTTAACAAAATAAACAAAGCTGACAACTGCAAAATGAGAATGCTTCACATTCGAGAAGAAAAATTTAACTAGAAAACCCAACCAAACAAACAGTAAAGTTAATCAACTAAATTTAAGGGTTTTGTGTTACATTGCAATTGGTCTGTCTCAGAGATGACTGTTTCCATCAGCTATAGAGTAATTAGGACTGCAGCTAGTAACGAGCATCTCAGCAGCTGTCGCTTTGTCCAGATACACATTGTATAAATGCCCACATAGAAACACGGCAGTGTTATCACAAGCTGCCTGTCTGAAAACACCACACCTACACAGTCCCTGCTCCCATTCAGACATGGATTATAGCCACACAGATTGACAAGTAACCTCAGGAGACAGTGCAAGATAGCACAACGTGTTGGCAGTCAGCAAAGCTACAGCCAGTCCAAAATAAACATCCCTGAAATATATACAAACATGGGTGCTGAGTCCTTTAACATAGTCTTGTTATCCTACAAATCCACATCTATGAGGCTGCTCGATTTTATTTTCTATAAATATGTATATATTCTTAGATTAAATACCTAAAAAGACCAGGAAAGGCACTATGGGAATAATCTAACATGAGACCTTGAAAGCTGGAATTCACTCTGCTTATCACTGTGTTTTTGTGATTCATAAATTTAGTGTGGTGAAAACTCATTAATCACTTTTTCAACAACTTTCCTCGCTAACCTTTAGTACATGGAACTAATTACTTTTTTTCAGTATATGAGCTTTAGTCATAGAAAATACATATTTATACAAACTATTAATTAATCCCTTCTTGACATCTACTGTACCTGAAACATCTGGCATTTTTCTCTCTTAATCAATAGAGTTCCCACAGGCTTGGTGTTTTAAACACAGTTATTTTAAATAACTCCAATTGTCAACACCAACTCATGTTTTGTGCCTTTAGATGGCTGCAAATATAATTACCAGAGACAATCCATCAATTGCTAACCCCTGAACACGTCTATTGAGACACGGAGGCTCAGAGAGGACATGCATTCCTCTGCTCCTTGCCATCTTCTGCATACCTATACTCGTCTGCAGGACTGTTACAAAAGAGCACAGCAGACTGCTTCAAAGCCATCGTGGGATATGAAGTCATCTGCTTTATACAGCTCTCAGTAGGCAGCACACATACAGACTAAGCAAGAAGAATCTTCCTCCTATTCCTGATAAAGGGATCACATACCACAAGAATACCTGTTTTATTTTATCCTCTATAACCAAAGATCAAGGACTAAGGGAAGAAGGATGAACTTTTTTTTTTTTTCCCAAAAAGAAAAGGTTCCCTATAGGTCTGGGAACTGCTACCGTGGTTCACAAGAGAAGCTAGAGTATATCTTTTTATACGTTTCCAGTCCATTTTCAAGCAAACCTCAGCCCCTGAAGTGGGCTAATCCACTATTTTTTCCAGTTCAAGGTGCAAAAACTTGAAAAATGCTAAGGAAGTCTGGTATCCAAGGAGCTAATAAAAAAAAAAAAAAAAAAGTCCACATTTCCAAACTGGACTGGGGCTTTCAGGGCTATACTGTGGACTTCAACCCCAAGATACTCTGGCGTAAGAGCTGTGGCTCACCAAGCAACCGGAAAACAGGTATGGCAACAGCAGGACAATGGGAGAGAAGGCAGGGCTGGGAGCTGCCAGGTGTAAAAGGAGGTCACTTGCTACAATAAAAGGTAGATACTGTCCTAGAGCAGAGAGGTTAGGAGCATTGGCCCTGTGCCCACAGGTCATGTGGAACAGTCAGACTCCTGCATTTGCATGAATGCTAGCAGGGTGCTAGGCAGCTGCAACACCCAGGGTCTGTAGTAGAAACAGGAGTGCTCTCTACCTCTTGCTTTCATAGACAAGAAGTTCTCCCACGTAGTATAAAGCTGCAGTGCTTCCTAAACCTCCCTCTGTGGGACCCCGGCGTTGGCTTTTCCACTACACACAAGAAGAAGTGTTTTCTCACCTCTGACACTGAAATGAGTCCTATTTCTAAAACAGCTGTCTTGCACCATTTGTCACTTAAGAGAAAGCCCTTAATAAATGGAGAGTACATTGACCTATGGCTAAGAAAAATGTTGCTAAGACACACAGCTTAATTGCATCTGTCAAAAATGTATTCGTGCTCACTGCACCTGATGAATCATCACCACACACTTTCTGACTGCCAGACTGAACTCTTTAAGGACAACAAAAGTCTTGGAACTCAGCCACCTAGAAATCTTTAAATAAAAGTCTACAAATAATAACGAGTGTATTACAAGGGTCTTCATGCAGGTAGTCTTGGACAAATTCCGTGTCATGGCATTAAAACCATTGTGCTTACAGTTTTCGTGTAGTTTCACAGAAGGGTCTTCTGTCCTCTTCCCACCCTTCAAACTTGTATTGTATCATCCAAAATGGTTACCACAGACCCCCTCCTCAACTACATTTCAGCTAGAAAATAAGCAAATTTTACTGGCTTGTATTTATTTTGTTTCAGGTTACGTTAACACTTCCAGTACGTGATCAGTGTAATCTGCAGGATTAGGAACATACAATTTACCATTTTAGAAATAAACTACAATCACTTCATGATGAACTTTCTTGCAGAAAAAAAAAGCAGTTCAAGGTTTAAAATACGGCAATTTTATGGATCTTGTAATGGTGTTACAATGGGGTTTTGCAAACCTAGATCTCAGAATAAGGAAAACCATACATGTATTTGTCACAGCTGCTATTACTAAATGTTTTAGTCAAAATTAGAGATACACTCATCACAGCAGAACTCCAGGTTACTTCTGCTAAGCATAATTCAGTTTTCCAGGTACAGCTTTGTAAGCAGGATGTCCCCAAAAAAGCATACCAGAATACACTGAAGTAGCAGGGACTGCTGTTAAGATTAAATTCAAATTTCTTTCAGTTCTTTCATCATTTTTTCTTCTCTCTTCAATCTCATCAAGGTTTGCCTACAGTCTTTCAGAGTCTACATCAATATGTAGACCTGGGCTATACAAACCCCAAATCCCTGTATAATGTCTCCCCCTGGCATTCTACCTAAGCTTAAAGGCAGGTTTGGGCTACAAGTTTCCAGGGGGTTGTGTGAAATGCAATTACATTTCCATGAAGGTGAAGGTGTGTTTTACGTTCCACTTGAAATACCTTACAACATGCAGGAATTAGTCAATTCTTTTCAACCAGATCTTGGTCAAGCTACACTTTATTGCTGATCTGACTGCTTTCAAGTATCCTGCTTCTGCAATAAGCCATTTCATACAGCATGTTGACATGGTTTATATGTTAAGTAAGGATCTAACCTTTATTTTAAAAGTGCCCTTGTATTCGTGACTGAGGAAAAATTTCTTTCCTTAAGAATCAACTGGCATCAGTTCTGCTCTTTTACTGATGAAAAAAAAATCTGTGTGAGAAAGACGTGGATTTACAGCCACAGCTCCTTCTCTTTCACAACAGTGTAAGACTCTTCAGTTCTTCCAGAGAAAGCCACTTGCTCTCTCCTTGATTGACAAGTTCCTAAAACTCATATTCCACCTACAGCAGGTAATACGTTGCTCTACCAATTGTAATAACTGTGATTGCATGTATGGAAAGAACTCCAACATTGATGTTAATATCCTGATCAAAGAACTCTGCTTTGGTTCATTGCATATGACTCAGGAAAGTCATTTGACTCTTCTGTATACCAGTCTGTCAAATGGAAGATATTGACGTTAACCTCCTCATAAGAAAGTTGAAAGCTTACTAAGTATTTAAAAATTGCTGGATGGCAGATGCTAAGTATTTTCAGTAAGATTTCACACCAGCAAGATTTTAATTACTGTGGTTCTTCATTTGCTAGATTCCCTGATGAACTGATAGGCAGACTCTCATTTATTCACAGCTGAATACCCAAAATGTCAACTAGGGTTGAGACAGTGTCGTACACAACTTTAACCCTGAAGTGTACTACACTAGTTGGTTTTTTTGCAAACGCACATACAAAGACAGCAGATCATCTCTGCTTCTCTGTGCAACAGAGAAGAGAGTGACCCCATATGAAGTACTCAACCAAATTATATCATGCTCATAGCAATGCCTTGACCTAAGCTACTTCCATGGGTCTTACGGCTAATGCTAACCTTTGCAAAACCAGAATGCTTTAGGTGTGTCAATCAAGAAGATACAGGCTCATTCTACCAAGAGTTTAACTGCAGTACATGAAAATGCACTTTCATTTGATTAATCCCGCAGCAGTGCCCTATCAAACTAAACAAACATCCAGTGCACTGGACAAGCTGGTAAAATCTCCTCAATGCCACTGCAATTTCCCAGGCTTCTCTCAATTGCTATCGAATTATCTAGATGCTGTCTCTGCATGGACCTTGTTTGGAAGGCTTAACTGCTCCTCAAACCTCTCTTCAAAGTGATCCTTAAGTTTTAAATTTAGTTAAGCAACTTCACTTCGGACTTACTCTCCACTGTAGCTGTTCTGTTTAGTACGTACTTCATTCTTTTTGTTGCAGTGACACAGGAATTTTTCTCTTGAGCTCAAGGTCTGGTTGTGGTAGAATCAAATTTTGTGCAACTGTCAAAATGAAGAGTCAACAACTGAGCTGAAGAGCCCCTCAGGTCAAATTGCACCTGCGTCACACGGGGTACTAACTCAGCTCCTGAAGTTCTGGTCTTGGAGGCAGCACCCTCGTCCTTTCATATGCAAGCAGGCAGGCTACTCTAAGTTGCTTCATGCATAATAATGTATTGATCCCTGCCTCAGACTTTTTGCCACCACAGGAGACATGATGTAAGCACCTAAGAAGTCACTGTCTGGCACCTCTGATTTTATTACAAAATGACTTGGATCAAGGAAGCCATCAAATTGGCTAATAAAGATTCTGAGCAATGCAGCATAAACCATGAAAATGTTCACTTTACGAGTGCAATGATTATCTCCAGGCAAGACTGCTCCAGCCTCAGGAACTTGTTTCCTAGGCGTTGATATAAATTTGGGGTTCTATCTTTTGCCCCACAGCATCCCCAAAGCTGCCCCAGGTGACAGCAGAGCAGCAAACCTCATCATGTGCTATTTGCTTACATTAGTGAAAATCCTCCTTGCCGAGGCAGCAGCTACCAAAAGCTTTCACAGATGCTGCTGGTACAGGATTACTAAAACAATTCCTGAACAATACCCTTAATGAGGAATGGTGAGACTTAATTAAAGTGTAAAATAATTAAAAGATAATTAAGAGCAATAAGAAGTTTCTGATCCTTTTCCCCTACATTTACAAAGAAAGATATGGGGGAGGGGATTGCCCAATCTCCATGGTTTTCAAATAGCTTTTAGAAAATGAAAGAACAAAGAAAACATTAGACAAAGATGTGTAATAATGGTTTCAACAAAGCAATCAAATTATGGACTGATATAAAAGAGATAAAAAGACACATGTTTCTCATGCAAATAAAAATCCCTATCTCACTTATCTCAGTATATAAATGAAACATAGTAAGTCCTAGGATACAAATGCATAAATGCCCTGCCCGTTGATTTCAAACAATCCCTTATTCCCTTGACACTCATTTTGATGGCCTGGGCTCACAGCATTTCCAAAACATAATTATTTCAAAGGAAATGGGTAGCTTGAGCAGGAAACATTCTCTAACCTTGAAGAAACACCTTGAGAGCAATTCAGTTTGAGCTGATTCTTTCCTCCTTTTCAGGAGAAGCAAAAAGGGATTGAACAATACTTTCTATTAAAGTTTATAGCAGTAACTCAGCATAACAACTTTACAATGACCAAGTCATTGAAAAAAAATCCTTTCAGTTTCATTATATTAAAAAGGGAATTTTGATGAAAATAAAATACTTTTCTTTAAATCCTGACAAATGGGAGGGGCTTTGTTTTATGGGTGGGTCTTGGGGTGGTTTTTTTGTTGGTTTTGTTTGTTTGTTTGGGGTGTTTTGTGGTGCACGTCTTTTTTGGTTGGTTGGTTGTTTTTTAATAAATACAGCTTCACCTACTACTTAAGCACTGAGAGACTGGAAACAGCAATTGATTTGCAGGAACAAGCATATGCCAGGCCTTCCCAGCTTTGCTCTGTATTCCATCCTGGCTCCTGAAGTATATGTGGTACAGCACTTAATGGTACTTACAGCCAAAGTGAGCACGTGAGAGGAGGGTAGAGGACATCATAACTGCTCTTGTTCCTTGACTCCATCATTGACTACTACCTCAAATAATATAAGTTCACTGAAGTCAGAGCATGCATGCTTTTTCCCTAATGAGCCTGCCAAGCAGGCAACTCCTTATCCATCTTTTCCTTCCATAGAGCAAAGGGAGCCTGCACCGATGATACAGCTCTCCTGACAGTGATGACCTGCACCACCCTCAGGTATTATTAGCCAGATTTACGTTTGCACCTCTTACTCGACTGGGGCAGGCCAAACATAATTCTAGTAGAAGAGAAAAATCGCAAGATGGGTTTGCCAGCCATCAAAACAAAGGACAAGAGAATTTTGCTAAAATAATCAATTAAAAGCTTGAATTGTGACACGTTTGCATTTTCCTGTGATTTACTCAGACTGCAAACTCAAGACAGTCAGCATCTCTCCCTTCCTACCTTCACAGCATCAAGCACCAAATCGTACAGAACACGATTTGTTCAACGCAACACCACCTCTAACACAAACAATAAAAGACATGTGTTCTGAGTATGAACCTGTGACAGGCAGAGCTAAAGATGGAAAAAGAAATAAGATGCTTATCAAGTTTATGAAATTTAATATTTTTCTCACACTGTCTTTGCCTGCAAGTATGAAAAATAAAAACAGGCAAAACATGCACCCGTAAAGCAGTTTACATTCACAGTGAATAAGGACCTGGATTTTTAGCTGAAAGAAACCAGAGAAAGGAAACCATACTCGGAATAAGCTGCGTAACACCTCTACAGAGCCCCTTCCTCTTCATCATTGCTGGCACCCTTTCGCCACACTCCTTTTCAATCCTGCTAACTTCCATGCAAGAAAACATTGACCAAAAATTAAACCTAAGCTGACAGTGGCACTGCCATAGCCCTTTCATTCTTCTGTAACTTCTCCTTCTCCGGGAGGAAACAAGTCCATTGAGATCATCACCTCTCCAGAAGAGGAGTTATCACGCTGTATGCACACAGCAGCTGACACACCAGACCCCAGACTAGTTTGGATCTTAGACAATATGCTCTTAAGAATAATTATTCAGAAAGTTAAAACCCACAGAACAACACTTGCAGAGGCTGCCATCTCTTGGATTTAAATTGATCCCTATCACCACATTTCAGAAAGACTCCATGGCAAAATTTGTCACAGCTATTTGTTATTTGGGGCCCAGGACATCATTTTTACAGAAGCTAAAAAGAGCTCGAATTGGTCTTGAAGTCAGCTTTAAAATAGGGATCGAGTGACAACTAGTGGAGATTTTCATAAGCACATCTCCGTGGATTTCTCTGCCCAACATAATTAGCATCAAGATCCTATCTCACTGAAGTAAAACAGATGCAATCCAATTATGTAGAAAAGCTTTCCAGAAAAATTGTGCACACACATATGTCATGGGGAATGTGAATGTGCTCACATGACTTTAAGCTGTTTCTTACCCGCCTGGTAAAGTTGCTGAGAAACACAGACTTAAACCAAGTAACTCAAAACAGAAGCAGCCATCCCTATAGGAAAACACAAATGTAACCAGCCCACCAGCCCCCCCCCAAATAATGAATAGATGGGGGAGTGAAGATGGAAGGAGTCAGAAGTTATAAGAAAGTAGCATGACCTTTCCTTAAGGTGCTCCAGCTGACTACTAGAAGCTTGTGGCTCCTCAGCTAGCGGCTGGGATTGAACTACCTTGTTTAATAGCCCATGAATCTCTCCTCCATTAATTCCTCTAGTCTGCATATGCTTTTAGCTTCAACAACATGATGTAGCAATGAGTTCCACAGCTCCATTCTGTGTAGCAGGAAAATATACTTTCATCATTTAAAAAATACTACTTATTTCATTAGATGGTTTCTAATACCTGATTTAGGAGACAGTGAACAATCATTCCCTAATTTATCTTCTCTCCCTTCTTCATGATTTCATTCGCCCACAACCTCGCTTCCAGGCTAACAAGTCTAGAAATTCATGAATTCATGCATAGTAGAAAAAAATCTTTCATTTTATTTGCCTCTTTAATCACCTCTGAACTCTGAACACAGAGCTAATGCTTCCTAAGACTTCACTAGGAGCAACTTTCCCAAAGTGGTATTAGTTGAGGTACGACTCGTCATTACTACCCTTGAGTACTTTGTGGGGATTTTGGTAGGGAAGGGACACGGTTGTTTTCTTTTTACATGCAATACTTGGCATTCACTGATGATACATCTTAACTGTCATTTTATCACCTGGTCACTCAGTATTAAGAGAACCTCTGCAATGCTTTAAATTGCTTTTAAACCTGTCTACTCTGATTATTTTTATAACACCATGATGTTTTATTAGCACCAGGCCCTAGCACAGTACTACAGCTCTAAGATAGCGGTCAAAATATTAGGAAAATAATTGTCCCACACAAATGGCCAGGTTCAAACAAGGACAAGAAACTGCAACAGGGCCTTTGAGGAAGTTTTTGGAATTTACCCTTCTCAGGTTTCCTGCCCAAAATGCTGTGGTCCTGGTACATATTCACTGAGAAAGCTGTGGCCAATGTTATTATAACAACTTCTGAGTTTGGTAAAAGGAAAAAATATAAGTGAAAGCAGAAAAAGTGCCAACTATACATGTGTTTCAAGAGTCCTCAATTAACATTATTCATTCTTGTCACAGGGAGCTGTTTCTTTAAGGCGCTTTAAATAACAGCTGAAAGGATACAGAGACAGTTGTAGATCTGTCAACTTTTATTATTGTTACAAGTTTCCTCTTGAGCTAAGTGCCCTGTCTTTAAAACAAGAACAAAACTAAGTTTCTGCTCCCCCTGATTAGAGAAGAAAGCCTGGCACTACTAACCCCAAATGTTCATAAAGCAGAAGTTAAATTGAAAACAAAACCCAATACTCTGAAATAACCTCATGATTTAAAAAAAAAAGAAATATCTCCTGCTTTTGAAGGTATGACTCATCATTTGACTGCTTGTGGATTGGCTCTATCATCACAATGAGACTAGCAAATGTGTCAATTAATTTATTAATATTTGCAGTTTCAATTTTCATGGCAGGCAGAGAGATATGAAATACTGAACAAGAAAACAGTTTAATCTCTCTCCAGAACACTTCATGTTTTAAAATCATCTCTCTATTCAATCGACATACTGAATGCAGCTTGCTCAACACATAAATGCAATAAATTAATGTGGGCTACAGATAAGATTCAGATTCTGCAGAAGCTAAACTTTCTCAGGAAATAAAGACTTCTTAGCTATTCCCTGAGATGCCTAGAAATATTTTCCAGACATGACTGCAAGTAGCAAAAAAAGGCAGCATTGTTCCCTTAAACACAAAGACAGAAAATGGGCACATGGCCACATGTTCAGCCCTTCCAAAAGGTAATGATATTACTATGACATCTCAGTGAAGATACTGAGGATCAGGTATCATTAAGGCTAGGTTCATGATGTGGGGCAGTCACTCAGACATTGATGGGCAGATTTGCCAGCACAGAGGCAGATTTGAAAGATATAATGATCACAGCCACTGCCCTTCCACCATGAGCAGCATGTTAGGTCATCCAGAGACAGTTTGTTGTTCAGTTCTTTCATTTCTTCAGGGTTCTTTCATTTCTTCAGGGATCGAGACAGAAAATTTGCAGAGCTCCAGCCCATGTCAGGACATAGCTAGTTGCTTTCAGTACTTACAATTTTGCAAACTAGCAAAATAACTAGAAGTAGAGGGTTACATGAACGTGTGCCTGGTGTACAAAACAGGATTAAGGACCTTGCAACAAGGCCACAAAGAACATGTGACTGGATCTTGGTTCCACATCGTTGCATTTGGTCTACCTGTTTGGTTCCTCAGGCTGACCAGGCTGTAATCTGTTCCCGTGAATCCTCACCTAAACAAGTGCCTGAATTGTGACTGTATCAGTGAACCACACTGATACAAACCCTGCTCCTGTAATCTTCCTCCTGTCTGTCAGGAAAGACTGAGCTGATGATCTTTGTCTAGCTGGATGAACACTCAAAGGACCCACTCAGATACACAGAGAAGGACTGGCTGCCTGTCCAGTGCTACAGGAGATAAAAACAAGCCATAAAACACCAAGAAGCAATACAGAAAGTGACATTCACATAGTTGGGAGTAGAAACCACTGAGGAAAAAAAATGTGGACAGAAAGGCCAAACACACGAAAAGAAGTTGCAAAAATATCAATGGGACATAAGGTAAAGAGAAGCACAGAGAAAAACCACTAGTAACTAGGAATTGACAAGGAAGGACAACAAAAGATGGGCAAGAAAAGCAAAGCACAGAGTGACATGCCATCCCTTCATGAAAGTAATATTGTGGGAGTTTTGATGTAGACTGAGGGCAGTCGCAGTCACCCATGAGAGAAACATGCAAGACCCATAGGCACAAAGGTTCTGCACTACTGCAGGTTTGTCACCAAGGCAGGGCTAATACTGCAGCACTGATTAGCATCAGGTTGCTAAAATATAGTGATCATTGTACAGATGAAAAAAAGAAGACTCGTGGGAATACATCTCACCAAGGAACAGAACGATCCTTATCTCATCAAGCAAAGTAAACAGAGCGGCACAGATTCACTGAGAACGATAGGCAATTAGAGGTACAGTCAAAACCTATTGAAAAATCAATGGAAAGATTCACAGTCCCATACAGATTCTCAATCAGACCCTTAGTTGTGATGCATATATATCAATAACAGAGCTGGATATATCATTTTGCCACACTGAAATAATTCCCAGGTTAGCATAGAACTACAGTCAGCTAAACAAAAAGCATTAGAAGCAGATTCTGGCTCTTCTGGGGGAGTGCAAGCATTGGGAGGGGATATAATACACTGTGTCCTGTAAACAAAGATTAAAAAAAACCCCTCTGTGTGAAGCCAGACATGAGAAACACATGGGTCCAACATTAGGGTGTTTATTCAATAATTCTACTTTAGAGGCTTTATAAAGTATACAAACAACTGAGGCATATAAAACATAATGACATAAAAATAAGTCCATAAAATGTCTGCCAATGGAGAGGAAGGGAGAAAAATTCTCTTTTAGGAGCCTTTGGTTGCTACTAGTACTAAAACCACAGCTGACACTATTTCTCTCATTAATGAGGGAATGTGCACTCCCTCTTATGCAAAATTTGTATTTCACTATGCGTTTTGGGGGCAAGAGAGAAGGACAGAGCTGAATCAACATACAGTCACCAGCAGTGGAAGTACTGAAGGAATTGTTGAGCATTTAAACCACAGCAGCACCTCAGTTCCTGCATATTTTGCTAAGCACTTTACCAAACACAGTGGGTACACAGTTATGGGGATATCATCCCTACCCCAAAGGGCTTGTCACCTAAGTCCCAAGGAGAGGAACAGATTCAGACAGCTGTGAGGGAGGTGTATGAAGGCGATTGCCATGATTGCCAAGCTCAAAGTTTCTTAGCAGGGCAGCCCTTACTGAACACTGAGGACGGCTGAGCAGAGGTAGCCTTGCTGCTGCTGGAGGGACAGGAGCAGAGTGGCTCAGTAGGGACCACGTCAGCCCTGGCAGGCAGTGCCCTCTCACCCTCCACAACCCCTGCTCCCTGGGCAGCAAACAGAGTACTGCCATGTGCAAAGAAAGGGGAACACGGATGGCTCCTGTCACTCTCAGCAGCTGCTCCCTTGAGTGACTGCTTCCAAGGCCATGCCTGGAGCTGGCTCTGCAGGTATTCCCCATGCAGCAGCTGCCTCATCATCTCCTAGCTTGTTGCTGGCAGAGGAGAGAGCTAAGAGAAGATTGAGAATGAGAAAAGTTGTCAGAATTGTTGACCTTTAACCAGGACTCCTCTTGGATGCCAGATGTGACATGGAAGAAAACATGAAGGAGACTGTGGAAACACATGACAAATGAGCACTCAAGACTGACAGAGCAGATGTCTCACTGCTGCACTGAACGAGATATGCAGGGTAGGGGTAGAATGTGAGGAGCTGACAATGAAGATGAGTACTTTGCACTTGGGTGGTGGAAAAGGAAGCCCTGTGAGGTGGCAGAAAAAACGTTCAAAGCAATAAGCCAGAAATACAGTATTTGTAACCACATTCTTGGAACAGTGAAAAAACATGCAGCTCTGACAGACAATGAACTGTCCCAGGAGCCACACAGACTAGAAAGAACTGCACAGGCTAGAAATTTTGCAGCTCACTGCTGTAGAACTGTACCCCAGAGCCTTAACTTTGGAAAACCCAGGAGGATTGCATTTTAATTTATGTCTGAGCTTGCAGCCAGCCAGCCACAATGGACCAGAAGGGCATAGCTGCCTTCCAGGCAGCAAGTAACAGCATTTAAGTTCTTTGTTGTCCCTCCCAGACAGAAAAAAAAACAACCTACTTTCATCTAATTTGCAACAATAGAGTATGGTCCTCAAAGCTCATGTTCTAGCCACTACTCCTCCATGCTCCCCATTCATTTCCCATGCCACCCAGGGCTGCACAGAGCGAGGCTTAGAAACTAGTCCATCTGACTCTAAACTCAAGATTCTTTGGTCAGGATGAGAGACAGCTCAAGAAGCATAAGAACAGCAGAAGTACAGTCTTTCCTGCTGATCATTAGCAACATGACCACTGTATCTTGGCAGCTCTTCATCCAGAGATGAGCAGACCATAGGTTGCATGGCAGTCCTGCTACCAATCCTGTTCCACAATCCTAGCACAGAGACCTCCAGCTTCTACACTGATCCCAATACAAAGCTCTGAAGTCCTCTCCTTGCTGGCCACAGATACGTCATACTGTTTCACAACAAATCCATAGCTAATTGAAAATACTCAAAATAGAGCATAAATATATTTTAATAGAAAAGTAATTCCACCCACTGGAACTTGTTGCTTGCTCCATACCTAACCAAATGCAGTTCTGTTTTTCACTTGATGCAAAACCATTGCAGAACTGCTAGTTCCACAGTACTCCCAGAGCTTGCAACGTAGTACAGCTACAACTGGCCAAGGGATACGTGTCAGTGTCAGATCCCTCAGCAAATTACAGCAAATTAAGCAGGTTACAGTGTGCTAACCCACTCACAGTACCTGACAGTAGTTTTTCATGTGTCCTCTCAACCTGCTGCAACCACAGGAGATTTGAGCTATGTAGCTAAGGACTCTTACTGACGGGCAGACCAAGAAATTTGTTACCACAGCTCTGCCCACAACATGCTCAAGGTCAAAGTCAGGCAAAGACTGCATTTCACTCCTCAAAAGGCAGTGTCTAAATATCATGCAACAATGCCACACCAGGAACGATGTGGACCACAAATTCAATAAAAGATATGAGCACAAGTTATTAAATCACTGTTGATATCTGAGGTTATTGATGACAAAATATTTATCCTAATAAGCACGAGATACATCAGTTAGCTCCACACAGATTCATGAAAACTCCTCAAATATTTCAAACACATATAAAATGAGTGAAGAAAGCAATAAGCATGGGAGGATGCAGGGGGAAATAAGCAAAACGTCCTACTCTGTACCTCAAAAAGTATAAATGACAGGGTGGATATTTTGCTTCAGGATAAAAATCAGCTATTGTATGAGACCATGTGGTTTCTAAGTTTAATTTACAGTAAAGATGCTGGGACAAGATTTTATCAGTTGCTGGGTAAAAAACAAGTTGTTAAGAACAAAGAATGTGGACCACAACTAGGATTAAAATCAGTCTCAGCAATTGAAAAAGATGAGTTTTGTGAGCAGTGAGGTGATGGCAGCTTTCTTCAAGCATTTAGAGAAATTTTAAATTTAACCCTAAGCTCTCCATTTTGTACCTCTTTAGCAGTCAGCCTTAGTAACCAGCAAAGCCAACTGCAAGTCTCCTCCGCAAGTGCCCTGGGAATAGACGTTGCAAGCTCCTGCACCTTACCTGGAAAGGACACAAAATCTGAAACTAATACAAGTTTTTTTTCCAGAATGTTTAATTGAAGTGGAAATGAAAGAAAAGGAACTTGACTCAGAAGCAAATTTTACAGGTCTCAAAGAACTTCATGGATCTGATATTTGGAAATGCTGGGGAAGAGTCATTATTTTAATAGTCCTTCAGCCATCACTGACTCTTCCAAGAATTATCTGCTCTTTGTGCTCTCTTTACCCATTATATGATGAAAAAAAGTCACAAGCCAAATAAATATTTGTTTTCTCTTACAAGTCACCTTTAAGATTATAATCCATCCTGACACCAGGACAAGGAGTTCATTTTCAAGTTTCAAGTAATCCATCACTGAGCTAGGATCTGAGCTGCACCAAGAATAAATGTGAGTCAAAAATATGTAGTTGCCAAGTCTTTACATAGCCATTTCAAATGTCTAATACAATCACACAGTCCTGCAGTTTGCTCCCACTAGAAAAGCTTTTACATTTACATTAATCTCTGGGAATTGTCCTACACTACAGAAAACCACAGAGATTATTGATTTGACCACACATTACTTTGAGCTGCAGCCTCTGACTTTTGACTATGTGCTTAAGCAGAAACCTTTGAGTGACACCTCTGTATTCTGGCATATGGCAATAATTACCCTGTGATGAGAGCCCCAGCTGAGAGTATGTCCCCACTGTTTTAAAAACAAATCCTCAGGATAAATCCGTGGCATCTCTACACAGTCAGGCTGGGAGGTGAAAAGAGAAGGTAGCATTTTACTGATTTTGCAAAAGGAGAACTGAAGCAGATAGTGTTTTGATATACAAAGCCATGTAGACACCTAATCCTCTTGAGATCAGTAGGATTCAAATGATTTTTTGCAGATTTGGCCACAAAAGACATGTCCACAGTCACACCAAGAAGATTTAAGTTTTCCTGAGCAATTGGGGATCACCCTCAAGCCTTAGAACTGAATCACTCTCAGTTTCTGGCTTCAATCTTGAGAAACCAGATGGGTCTGAAGGCTGGAAAGCTCCACCAGTACAGGAGGACAAGAGGACTGACTCATGCTATGGGTCTGCCCCTCCCTGCAGCATAGACAACGAACCAGTCCCTGGCATTCAGGTGATATATAGGTGCATAATTCCCAAAATCTGTACCAGAGCCCCTGAACCCTTGCCTGGGAGCTTACGTGCTCTCTTCTAATACACATTTTGCAAAGCTGCAGGGCACTATCCACTTGTTAAACAGGCCACAGAAACCTAGCCAGTTCCTTACTCTGAAGGGGAAGGAAGAATAGCTCTAGGTCAGGACAAGGCATAAAAGCAGACCAATGTGGGGAAACACTATCCCCATTTTATTTATACTTGACACCTAAGATTTCAATCTTAAAGAGATAACTATAAAACAATCACTCTTTTATTGGAGTTTATGTTTTAGATTAAGTTTTTTTGCCTTCATTTTTGTAAAGTAAAACTAACTGTGACCTTGAATAGGGTTTCACGCGTAAAGACCGCAAGAAAGCAACATATTGTGATTTTGTGAGGCCTATAACATCAGATTCAGAGATGCCCAGAGACCACAAGAGTGGGACAGATGGCTTCAGCCTCAGAGATATCTACAAAGTCATGCATATAAGAAAACAAAAGAGGCAGAGCCCAAGCCATTGGGCCATTTTAGGAGGGCTTCTACTCTTGGCCACTGTGTGCAGGCAGTAATTCAGCCTTGCAGGTTTAGTACACCTCATGCACAAGAGCAGGCTCAGTGCATACAAACCAAACTGTAACAGATACCATGACATTCAAAGTGGCACTTCTGAAAAGGGGCTCCAGGACACAGGCTTAGGTCTGCTGGTGACAAGTCCAGAAGAGACAAGAGGTACATGCAAATACTTGAACAAATGTCAGTGCTCCTGTCCGTGTATCTGCAGCCTTCCTAGCCATCAAGTTCTTGTGACGTTGCAGAAGATCACATCAAAACGTTAAGATTAGAATTTAAATAGTCATTATAGCAATATGACAGCATTGTGATAGTAAATGCAAACGCCGTTCAAAAAATTCAGGAAAAGACAAAATTCTCACGGCAAAGTTAAAAATAACATACGCACCATGTGGATATGTTAATGAGCTGTCTTTCAGCCTCACAGGCTGGGCTGGAGGACAGGGGTATTTTTTTTATGTATTTCAGGAATATTTATGACCTCAAAAATAATTCTTGCTCACTTGCTCTCCAGAGTTCACACATGGGATTCGCTGTCTCTAATGGAGAAGAAAACTGGGTTTGTCCTCAGAATCTTAGCGATGCTATTTCAAATAATACAACGTTAAGGTTGTCATGCTACCAGTGAAAGGTGCTGCCTCTACAGCTCTGTAAACTGAAATCCTCCCTACTGCAGCTTCAGTCCAACCACCATCATACATTACCCTTCAGTCACTCTCTGGCCTGATTTAGTATTGCAGGTAATTTGGCTCCTCCTAAGGACCATTAAACTGTTGACCTCTCCCTCCAGATGACCCAGTGTGGCTGTGCCAGCTGTAACACAATGTGCCAACCAGCTGGCCCTGGCATCACAGCACTTCATTAAAGCCACTGAAGAGCTAGGACATGGCAGGATTAGACAGCAGTGCCATGTTAACAAGAAGGAATAGTAACTTTTAGGGCTGGAAATCAGGATAGATGCATGAGTTTCTCTGGAAAGTATGTTGTCACTAAACAATAAAACCTGGCACAGAAATGGGGTGATTTCATACTGCAGCATTTAACTCTGCCACTACCAGAGGATCTGTTCCCCCTCCAGCCTGGCAGAGCATGGTACAAAGCCTAAAGAATCTCCACGCTGATAAAAGGGTGCCCGAGTGGCAGGTTTACACCATGGACACTCCACCACGCTCTGACCTTGCTGAGCAGCTGTGAAGCCTCCCATAAATCTGCTCACCTGCAAGCTCTGGTCTGTGCTACAGAAAGGTATGTACAGAAAAGGGCACAGCATTCAGCCTTTGTTTGACTGGATGACAAAAGCATAGTTCTGATCACAGATGCTAGTCTTCCATCAAGTGGATTTTGCAGTAGACGGCCAAACAACAACAGGCAGCTGTAATTTAAGAAAAGTACCACTCTAGTCCTCATACTGGCCAGGTACTGAATATTTAAGGATTATGTGGCTGGCAATTATTGATTGCTCTTATTCAAAACAGCTCTGAAGAATGAATACTGCATTGCTTAGCATCAGACTCTTTCCAAAGTCCTCAGTACCTACAAGAGCAGCAGTTTGATTTAAGTCCCCTCCCCTAAGCCAAGATTCATCATTTCCGACTAAAGGAAAGGACAGTGTATTTGTTCTGTGCTGAAGCCCCTGGGAGTCAGAAGACAAGATGAAATGGAAATTTTCTTCCTTTTTTTTTTTTGTTTTTAAAAAAAAACCCAAACAGGTTTAGACAACCGGTATGGGCCAGATGAGACAAGATGGGTTCTTAAGAGGCTAGGTCCCCTGGTACAGAGCACAGACTGAAAGTTATCAAGATGGTACATGCCAGTCATTAGGATGCTAATTGGCCTTGACAGGGCTCTGGTAACTGAAGTGAACATCCTAACTGTCACTACCTGGAAGCATTGCTGCAGGGAACAGCTCCAAGGAGCCTAAAGAAAAGAAGTGGGTGTGAGGAGGTAGAGAGAGGGGGAATGTTTATAGTTCTCTACAGCTGTCTGCATCGCATATTTAAACAAGATAAAAAAATACTTCTGTCTTTCTATACCATGCTGCTAAAAAATTCCACTAAAAATCACTTTGGGTAATTTACATTTAAATGGACTTTGCACATGAAGTAGATTATTTTGCTGGTCATGTTTACAATTACTTCCCTTCCCCCTTTCCCAGGACTCCATGACTCTTGTCTCCAGCACTGTCTTTTCTTTCCCTGTCTCCCAACCTCTCCAATTAAAACATCAGAAATAAATTAACTTGTCAGATTTCGCCACCACAACTCTCTCCTACTGCTCTCTTCCTGTCAGAGCTTTACTTCATCTTGAAAAATTCTGGTGCGTTGAAAGGTTTTGTTCATTTGCTTAGGTGCCCAGATTTGCCATCTATGTACTGGATTTCCAGCACTTTCAAAGCAGAAAATTAAAACTTTCTGAACAGCTTACTCGTCACAAAGAGTGACCATTTCTAGTTTCGGTTGGACAGCATTCTTGGAACACTGGGAGAGCACCAACAGGCAGGTGCAAAACTGAGACTGGATTGTCTACAAATTAAAGAGAACTCTGAGAGTTATCAAGATGTGAAATGCTGAAAAATATATTTTATCTGAAGGTGCGTTTTGTACTTCACTGCAAATAACCAGCAGCAGTGAGTGAAGCTCTTGAACCAGTGACTCAGTGGCTTGGATGTGACAAGTTAGCTATATCCTTTAAGAGATCAGCTGTGAACAAGACAACTCTGCTTACAAAATGCCAGAACAGACATTTACAACACCAGTCCTCAACCCTGAATCACAGGTCAACATTTCATCCAGCCCCTGTGCACATGAGATGAAACCCAGAGAAGCTAAAATCACATTTAATCTATGACAAAAGCCAGGGGGCTCTTGAATAATATCCCTAGGCACCAAAAAAAAAAAAAAAAAAAGTGTCTTCTGACAGCCACAATCAGCTGACAACTTTTCTTAATCCTTCACTACCATAATATCTAGGCAACCCAGCATATTATCTCCCTAGAACTTCAGGGGGTGCAGACCAGAACCAAAGTGGCAGGTAAGATCCCCTCTCCACCCCAAACTACTCGGGTGCTCCTGCACAGCCTATTACACCCCATAAATGGTCAGTTCTGTGGTTGAAAAATCTGCAGTGGACGAGAAGATCCTGGCAGAAATGAAATAAGAGCTTCCATGTGTGAACACGCTGATAAATACTTGCAATGCAGGTAAGTCATCCTTCCTCTCTTGCATGCTGCATGAATTCCTAGTCTTCTAAAACATGCATACAATAAGATTGTGTCAAGACTATATGACTAAGGTGATGAGGGAAGAGGAATTATGGAACCACGGAATTGTTGGAGTTAGAAGGGACCTTCTAGAGATCATCTAGTCCAACCCCCCTGCCAAAGCAGGATTGCCTAGAGCACATTACTCAGGACTGCATCCAGGCAGGTCTTGAAGATCTCCAGAGAAGGGAAAGGGAGAAAAGTAACATGAAACTAGATTCACTTACTGGAACTCCAACAGTGTCTCCTAAAATGACTGTAGAACATAGAGGGAAGGAAAAAAAAAAGGAGGGGGCGCAGAATCCATGCACTGTCTTTTGTACTGGCATTGCAGGAATAAAACTTCTTCTCAGAATAGTTTGCAGTGCAAGCAGACAAAGAACGGTGGGGAAAAAGAGACACGGAAGTCACAAAGCAGCTGGGATTTCCACTCTTCTAGCACTAGCGTGGATAACAGGACCACAGTTCATCATCCTCTGAACTAAACCCTTTCCAGCTAGCCTCAGCACAACCCTTCCCAGATGGACTGCAGAAGAGAACATCTGAACACAGCCAGAAAGATCCTGAAGAGCTACAGAATTTGTGCCTCTTTGCTGCATGCTAGATCTCATCTATACAGTAAACATGACTCAAGAGTGTGTGCTTCCTATTGTCACTTCCATCAAGCCCCTGCAACCAGCTCTGCTTTCTTTTGTAAATAGGTTTCATGGCTTCATAAAATGGATGTATTAGTCATGAATAAAAACCAAAAAATTACTGGGGAGGGAAGCAATACTCAATGTACCACAGTCAATAAAAGACAGAAAAAAAAGAAAAATATTAGCTGGAGAGTTCCAAGAAGGTTAGTGTTACAAAGAAACAAAATATTGGCTCTGACACAGGAAAAAGCTCTTCTGAATACCAATGTTCCATACAGCAACAAAGAAGCTATACTTACCTCAAAGGAGATTAAGTAATATACCATAGCACCTGAGGAAAGGGAGGAAGGTAGAAAAGAGAGGCAAAAGCAAGCATAAACACAAAGAGAATAAGGCCCCTGAAGTCTGTTTCATATAGCTTCTTCTCCTTCACAAAGGAGATTTATATCTTTTCCTTGGAAATTCAGCATTCAGGAAAGTGGACTTAGAAGTATAACTCCATAATAATACCTTCTTTTCCAGTCCCCAGGAAAGCATAATACTGATTTACTGGTCAAAGAAATAAATGTGCCTCAGAGTTCCATACAAGGCATTTCTGCCTTTCTGAAGTTAATCTAGCTCTAAGATGGATAAGAAAAAGGCCAACACTAGTGGAAAAATACCGCAGAAAGTATTTGTGTAGATAAAAGGAGCTTCTGAAGGCCAGTGTGCCTGTCATGATGGAATAATTTTCATTCTCTAGATAAAGAGCTGGAGAATAAAAGTAGAAAAAGTTACAGCACACAACCAGCTCCCTGGGTACCAGGATATGTTGGCTGGTTGAGGAGTATGCTTTACGAAAATGCCTAATCAGTTAAATTCAAAACTGGAAATCTTTCATATGGGATTCATTTGAGCAAATGTTGACATCAACGTCTGCGCTAGTTACCCAGACTGCCACCACAGTGGATGGAGAGAAATAGGCACCTGCAGGGCAGGGCATCTGTTTCTAAAGCATTTGTCTAAAACAGGGTCAGATGAACTGTGTCCTAAAATATCTATTTCTCTTTCCTGACTGGAAGGAGAGTCCATATAACTCAGTCAGATGCAGACAGCTAGTCAGTAGGCATCTGAAGCTAATGGTGGCCTCATTTCACCGAGCATGAAAATGATTGCAGCACCTCACTTGAGGCTCAAGTGTAGACACCGGATTTGCAAAAATGAATCCGCTTTCTTCTCACTATAATGACTGAAAATCTTACTCTCGAGATTGCAAATATAAGTCCCAAGCTTCTATACAAACTAGATACCAATTAAAATAAATCAAGATGCAGCCCTTAAAGTTGCAGAGATAGCCTTTTAAATGCAAGCGGGAGCAACACTGTATTCCTGAGCCTGCAGAGATACAAACAGGACTTCAGTGATGCTCAAGAGCATCAACTGAGCCATTGGAGGAAAATTCGCAAGACTGACAGTTTTGCTTTTACAAAATAATTCTCGCTTAGATTCATGTAACAGAGCTGTCCCTCAGGTCCTAATCTTGGGTTTAAATGCAGCTTCCAGGAGCAAAGGGGAAGATGATAAGCCCCAGATTTCTGTTAAAACAATGTATTTTTTTTATTGGTGAACAAGGCTAATGAGTCCTAAAATAGAACTTAATGATGTGGACTGCAAGTGTCCAAATCCATGGTCTGGCAGAAGAGCTCATATAGCCCTATCTGACTGGTCCCTGATAGAAGGGGAACTCTAAGCTGTTCTTTACTCCTCTCCTGCCAAGTGCTGTTTTGTTCCATAACATAGGTGGCTGGGAGCAGGTTGCAAGAGCAATCCACACGGCCCACAGCTTCTCTCCCTGTTCACTTGCAAGGGGTTCTCTGGGAAAAGCACAGGCAGGACCAGGTCACTTTCACCAGGATGCCAGCAGGCCACTGCTGGTCATCATCTTCCTCCACATGCTACTCAGGAAGAGAAGTATCCTGTGTGCGTGTTCATATCTGGAAAACATTAGACAACTACTACTGACCAACCAAGTGTACCGTGTATGCAAGAAGAACAGCTCTCACCAGCTTGTAGTATAAACTGTGTGTTCCCTCTACCTGGAAGGGCTGGGCACAGCTAGGACGAAGTCTCTTTTCAGGCAGGAGCATTCACTAATGCAGTGGTCATTTATTCCACATGGGCTGAAACTTCTCTGATTAGGGACCATTTTCTTGTCCTGCAGTTGCACAGTGCTTACATTGCATGAGTTACCAGTTGGGGCTCGTGAACACTGTTGTGGTACAAACAAATAAAATCAGCCTTATGCAGACCAAAATCCAAAGCAGAAGCTGTTTGCTTGCCCACATTCGAGATTAAATACAGAGGGCTGGGCTAACCTCTCAATTCCAAGTAAAAAAGACGCTGACCTTCTCTTGGCAAGGATGAATAGCTATGGGGAAGCTGCTTCAGGACTCAGAAGCAGTCATTTATTAAAACTCAGAGATTACTCCTACCAATGAAAGGCAAGAGGACTCCAGAAACATCTCCTCCAGCACACATGAGAAACTGTCCGATCTTAACCTTCATTTCAAATGCTAATTATTTTGAATACTCTTCTGAATTTTTCCTAGCTTCCACAGAGGATAAAAAAAAAATAGACTTGTACAGAGATCTTCATCTTTCCCTTTCTAAATTTATATAAATTATCTAATTGCACTTTTAAAGGACTACAGCAAGTACTAGAAGAGAACTGCACAATGAACTACATGTGACAGAGCAGGAAAATACTTTTTGAAATCAGAAGAGAACTTTCTTCCCAAAAAAACCCTGAAAACAGAAGGTAGAAGACACTATAACTGCATATGTGAAAAATTATTCAGGGACAATGGGATGTATGGCGAGTTATTTTAATTGATGAGTTTATGATATATTTTAAATGATGTAAAGGATGCCCAGAGCACAAGGATGGCTGCCATCTTAGAGAAGATGAACACATTTAGAGATACATGCTTTCTAACATATATATATAATAAGTTATATACATATACTGACAGTGTAATCTAGCAGAAGGGGCACATCGGCATTTTGTAAATACAAAAGCTTGTCATTGTGAAAGGATTTATTAATTATTACAAATAAAATTATAATCATGGAAGTCAAATGCCTGAAAGTATTTTGCCAAAATCATTTAGCTCTGGACTAAAACTCCAAGAGAAGAGGAAGGAAAGAGCAATTCATTTTCTCATGGTAGGATTTCAGTTAAAATACAGAAGGCAGCTTATACCCATATACTTATATATGTACTTATATATGTACTTATATATATATATAAGTGTGTATATATATACACATATATATATATACTTATATATATACTTATATACTTATACCCATATACTTATATACTCGGTTTGGGTTTTGCTTTTTTTTAAAGAGGCATGAGGTATGTATTCAACTGATGTTAGGACAAATGTATTTGTATCATTACACCTGAATGATGGCTTTAATGTAAGGCACTGAGAAGCAAAAGAAAAACAGTCCTTATCATAGAATCATAGAATGGTTTGGGTTGGAAGGGACCTTAAAGATCATCGAGTTCCAACCCCCCTGCCACGGGCAGGGACACTTCCCACTAGACCAGGTTGCTCAAAGCCCCATCCAGCCTGGCCTTGAGCACCTCCAGGGATGGGGCATCCAGAGCTTCTCTGGGCAAGCTGTTCCAGTGTCTCACCACCCTCACACTAAAGAATTTCTTCCTGATACCTAATCTAAATCTACCTGCTTTCAGTTTAAAACCGTTACCCCTCATTCTATCGCTACACTCCCTCATAAAGAGTCCTTCCCCATTTTTCCTGTAGGCCCCCGTAAGGTACTGGAAGGATGCTAAGAATATGCTAAAAGTAACACAATGTCTCCCCAGGAGCAGCTCCACAGGGCCACGATGAATGTTTGTAGTCTCTCCAACAGGCAAAATTAAGTGCATCCTGAACATAAGAACAGTGATGTATGATAAAGAAGGAGCTCAGTCTACCAGAAACTTTGTGTTTGGCAACAGCCCATTGCTCCAAAAAGGTTAGAAACCACTGGATTAGAGTATATTACAAGAGACAGTGTGGAACAAAACCCAGAGACTGCAAGAGCACAAGGAACAAAAAATAAAACCACAGGCAGCCTGACTAGCATCCTATCATGCACACTCCCAACAGCGAGAGTGTTAAACTCAGCCAGATCACCATTTCAGGTGGGGCTGGGGGACCATGAGCTGATCTTCACTAGCAGCCCTGTGCTACCATCGCTGTAAGCCTAACGGCTAAGCAGTTGGAGAGAGTGCATCACCAGAAGGGTTTAGGAAAGCACAAGAGCTCAGCTGGGCCAGGCAAATTGTCATTGCTGCCAGTTTAAGGACATACAGGGAGCAATTGTGCAGTTCACTCATGGACAGACAGAGCGTCTGCAGCACAGCCAGGTAACAAACCCTGACTTAGTGAACGGCAGGATGTGCCCTGCTCACAACCACATCCTGCTATTCTTCAGTACCAGTAGAAGGAAAGCAGCACTACACCAAACAGTGGGAGATATCTCTCAAATCTTCATGATATACAAAGCCTGAAGGAACACGCATTATAGAAAGATTTAGTTTGCTGGCATGAAATCAAACGTATAAGCCAAAGATTATTCACAAAGATCAAGACAACCTTCAAAGAACCCAGAAATCCAGGGGGAGGCAAAGTATTTCCAAGTAGTTCCACTTTCCTCACACAAGCTAGGGAAGCTCAGAGAGAGGGTCATAAATAATGGACTTTATTTTCATTCTTTGCATATACTCTTGCTGGTGCAGTGTGCAGTGTCATCCAGACACGGAAGTTGATAGTGAGCCATTTCAGGGTACTCAAAGATACCTTAAAAGAGACCTTTTCTTTGGGTAGGAGTACCCAGTTTCTGAAATGCAAACTCTTGTGATTTACTAATTGCTTTACATAGTCTTCAAGTATAAGAATACTACCAAGAAAAATCAGATTTCTGATAATAAAAGCCTTTGTAAACTATCAATGAAAGGCATTTCAAGATGCAGTGGCTAAAAGTAGCCTATTCAAGTTAAGGTACCTATTTAAACATCAACCTTTAAGAGAATGCAGAAAAAGTCACCATTACTTGATGTCTTCAAAGCAAGACCAGAGGATCCTCCTCAAATACATGACCTAGCTTAAGCCACAGTTAGTGGGTAGATGCTGAAGTTAGTGTTAATGAAAGAAGCTCTTTCCTAAACACTCTTATTGTGAGCAGTTCTGGTCACACCAAAATTCAAAGATGACTAACTGAATCAAGAATAGGTGCACAAAACAGCTGGTAAAAATAAGAGGCTTAATCTCAGGAAAGCTTGGATTGTTCAAGCTGGCAAAACACAGCTTGACACAGGACAGGATCACTGCCTGCAAATACACTTGAGCAGGGGGAGCAGCAAGAAATGACAGGAGCTATTTAAACCATAAGAGTACCTTGGTGCAAAAATGAGACAAACCAACCATGAATGCTTCCAGGCTGGAGGTCAGAAAAATCTGAGCATGGAGCAGTAGGGACCTGGAGCAGCTGTGATCAGGAGCTCCCAGCAGGAGAAGTGGAAGAGGAGAAGAAAGCAGATAAAAAGAGAGCCCGAGAGTTCACAGAAAGGGCTGCCCCATGTTGATCCCTCAGCAGTGGGGAGTCTTCCCTGGGACTGAGGCTTGGAAAGTCAAGTTGTCCTTCCCAGCTCTGAGTTCATACACAGAGTTCAACAATTTGGTAACCAGTTATTACTGGAAGAGAAGGATTTACTTGGATTTCTTTTTGCTGTTTATTTCTAAAACAGAAAACTTTTTTTATTTTCTTTAGACACAAACATAACCTCTGTTTTTCATCAGTTCTCCAACAAGCTCAGGAGAACACACAGCAGGAGCAACATGTGGCAAGAAGAGATAATTTAGGATCCAACCTTGAGTAGCCTGTGGAGTCAGGCAGGACAGCATGAGCAGTTCTACACTCCTTCACCACCAGAGGTGGACTTCACAGATGTTGTATTCTAAAGATCCTTCAGCTCTTATCATCAGAGGGAGGGGAAACTAACAGGTACTGAAGAACCAACATTAAAGCCCAAGACATTCAGAGATACAGAAAAAGCAGCAGTGCTCTGCAGTGGCCAGGCAACACTGGCTGCTGGGTTGTCAATCAATCTCAAAGTATGTATCCTTCTTTCTACAGACTAGATACACAGGCCCTGGATTCAGCAACCCTTTCTGCAGCACACCAAAGTCAGTAATCAGAAGAAACTTAACGTCAAAGTCACATCCATCTAGTAAGGAAGCTGTTAAGAATTGCTCTTACTCTCTCTACTTCAGAAGCAACTTAGAATAAAACCATGAAAACATATATACTAGAACTCAGGACAGCCTAGCTACCCTTCTGACAGTTCACCTCCTACCCTTAGTCTCATCTCTTAAGGTCAGGTTCCATCTCTTACCAGATATACATGGGGATATCAGGGAGAACATCTATTGTTAGTGGCTTAGCAACATCTAAATGGCCTTCCTGCTTATACCAGAATCTTTTCCTTCATCTTGCAATATGAGACATTTGCTGTTGGAAGCTGTGAGACAAAACTATCACCAAGCCACACCATTCCTTAGAAATAACAGACTAACCCTAACAGAAGTAACGAGAAAAAAAGTATTCAGGAAGGAAAAGCCATAAGCTTTCCATAACCACTTCATTGTCTCAGAGGCCCTCACTCTCCCCCTCTGTACACAAAGCTTCTCCTCTTTGGAAAGTGTAAAGACACTTTTGTGAGCTCAGAACTGTAACGTGAAAACAAAATTGTGTGTGGAGGATCCTGAAACAGATTCAATGAAGCGGTTTCAATTCCACCCTTCCTTCCTCCCAACTCCACCCTCTCCTCCGAGAGGTAAATTTGTTTGGATTAATATGGAGGGGAAAAAACCCCAAGCTAAAAATAGCCTCCTTTTTGCCTTAAAAAAGTTAAGACTACGAATAAACAGTCCGAAAGAGGAATGCAATTAATCTGCCCACCAAATTCCTACACTGCTTTCTTGTTCAGTTCTTCAAAACATTTTCATAAGGATCAAACACACTGACTTCCTTCTGCAGAACCAGTGGTATCCCAGAACTGCCTGCTTCCTTGCACGTAAGGTAACTGGATTTGGCACAAGAAGGAACAGGTTATGAGACTGGATGAACCAAAGATATAATCCAAGATTTTTAAGTATTAGAATATTTGAGAAATATCCTTGTAACCAGTATGAAAAAAAAAAAATAAAAAATCAAGAAAAACGCACCAAGAAAACACAAAAATTTCTGTTGTTCTCCTTTACCGTGGAGCAGAAAAATTGCATTATCTCCTAAAATCTACCTTCTCACTAAAAATCACTTGCACTGTTATCCCTATCTTAGACCCAAGTCACATCTGTCCCTGACAGCAATAGCTGTCAACGCTGAAAGAGCAGGGTGATCAGCCATCCTTTTCACCCTGGGCTGGGAGCCAAAGCAAGGTTGGCTTATATATTTGTAGTGCAGAGCCAAACATACTTCTTTAATCTATTCTGTTCCCTCTGCTACGCTATTAGCGAGCAAGCAGATCAAAACCCAGGGACTATCCTTGCAATCTGAATATTTGAATCTCAACTTGATTTTACCATATTCCTTTTCCACTGTATCACCAGTGAGATTCAGGTAATGCCATAAAAGTCACGTGTACTATCAATGCAGACAGAAGCCTCTTGGCAGCATTGCCTTTCATTCCCGTACTCCCAGTTTCCCATAGCATGAGGCATCACAGCACGCTGCCGTGGAGTCCTATAGACACTGCTATGATACCTGACACAAGTTACATTTTAAAAAAGAAAACCACCTCCCTCCTCTTACAGCAGATGTGCCCTCTGGAAGGAGAAAGGAAATGCCTCACTTTCATCTCAGAGTTCAGAGGGAATGTTTTATAGCAGCCAATCCTATCAAGGTCCTATTCATTGACACACCAGGGACAGCAAGTATTTTGAGGTAGGCTGTGCAGCCATGAAATTGCCAGGCTCCTAAAAGAACTTCGCCCAGTGACATTTGGAAAGCAAAGTGAAAGACTTTCCTGCAACCCTAAAGTAAATGCTTAAAGCCAACACACAACAGGCAGACCAGCTGAGTTAAGCAGATGTGACTATACAAGGCTAAGCCACATGAGGAACAAAGCAGCACCTGCTACTGGAACTCCAGGCAAGGAACACGAACCCAAGCTATTTGCAACCTCTGGTGTCCCAGATCCGAGCAAGCACTTTCACTCAAGAGAGGTGAGATGCATTCAGTGATCAGAGCAGGACAGTAGATGCTGGGATCTCATGCTTTCAGCTCAGTATCAGTGGCATGGTATAGAACCCTGCATTTCCCGTCCGTACACAGTGCTCATCAGCTCATTTTGACTGCTATGAAGACTTCAGGGATATAGTATTTGTGCTGTGCAGAAATATTAGAGAAAGATGCCCTGGTTAATACTTATGTTACTCATGCACTATACTGGAGCATTCGCTGGCTCTATGTTTACCTTCAGTTCCCATCCAAGGTGGAAAATGTTCTTTAACAGAAAGGAAATTGGCACAGAGACTAAGTCATGCTACTGAATCAGAGGGAATTTGCAAGCAGACCAGGGAGCTGAAACTGGACTTGCAGAGCTCTAAGTTAGCTACCAGATCGTTCTCCTTTCAATAGGCATACCAGCCAGCACACACGCGTGCACCTTACTCACAAAGCCTGGTCGCTAAACAAAAGAACAAGCAAGTCAGATCAGAAAGTCATGATTGGTGTGGGTCAAGGTTAGGAGCAACTCCATCAGCAGGGCTGCCGGTGCAGCATCTACTATGCATCCAGCATCACACCAGGGCTGACCTGCTCCCCAGGGAGCCTTGCTCAAGCAGGTACAACGGCAGAGTCCTGCCTTCTCAAGGGTGCAGCAGCCAAATGTTATAGCACAGAAAGGCCTTTGACATCACTCATCTGCAACCTTGCCCTTTGCTGCCAGCTAGTTTTAACAGATGTAAGTGTAGGTGACTTCCGTGGGTTCAACAGGGATTCAGCTTTCCCAGGGCACTGTAAAGAATCAGAAAGGAATGGACATTAACTCAAGAGAAATAGAAAGCAGGTTTAAGTGTGTGGAAGCAATCCTGCTTTTGATCTGAAAGCCAGAAAGTTCAAAAGCAGCCTAGGCTGTATCTTTGCAGAAACAAAGTCTAGGGGTCCTTTACAGCACTCAGCTCAGTGTATCTCAGATTGTGTGTACTATTCCCAGTGACACCCCTTTACAATTACTCTTAAGAAAACATCCACAATCACTACAGATTGTTTGTCACGAATGCAACTTGATGTAAACTGGCATGTTTTTGCAACAGCCAGTAGATTCAGCCAAATATCTGTCCATGCACCGAGAAGCTTCTCCTTAGCGGTGTTCTCTATCAGCTGACATTCTGCAGGCAGAATTGAGGATCTAGGTGATTAACAGGGGAAGAGGATGTGTAGGGCAAGTCATAGGCAACCTCTCTGACAAGATCATGCTACCTTCAGCAGAGGCAAAGCTTGCTTGCAGGTTTACTAGAGGACCTCAGAGAAGAGTACAGAGACTAGAGTCCCTACAGATTTTTAGGTTTTTTGTGATTAAAACAATCACTTCTGCACAATACTAAATCGGAAGGAAAGAAGGGCCAAGCTAACCATCTCACACAATGCTGAGTTCCCCATCACACCAGCACCAAGTGCGTTGTACTTGGTCACAGAGAAAGTGGAATTCAAAGAATTAAGAAATCTTGATCAGGAAGAATAGTGGTAATGCAAGGTACCACTATGATCATGATCAATATTTCTAATTTCTATTTTCTAATACATAAAATATGCATCTCAGGGCATGTCTGCAGCACTGGAAGCAGTCTTCCAGCTGAGCAGTTGTTTTTTCCTTCGACCTAGCCTCACTTTTAACTGCTTTTGATTAAAATAATTACTTTCACTCAATATTCAATTTCTGACAGGTATTATTCTCTACACATGCTACAAGCTGGCTCTATCCTTCCAGGCAAAACAAAACAGCTCACTAGAAGCAACCTTTCTTATTTTTACAAGTCATATATAATTTATGCATCTGCAATATTGACAAAGGCTAGAAATACAGATTTTGTTCAATTCTCTTTCCTGTAACCTTTCAACAGAGATTTTTCCTTTTAAAGCATTGCTTCCTCCTGCTATTGCCATTAGCTTTTAGGAGAATCAGTTATCTGAGCACAATTACTTCCCTTATGTCCAACCTCATAATCCAAAACGTAGGCTATGTCAACGTTCAATGCCATTTAATTGTAAAAGTGTCCTACACTCCCTTAAGCACTTACCATTTTTTTTTGTTCACTGAGTCCTTAAGTTTTCCTCAAAGCAAAGACTTACACATGCATAGATTTGCTCCTGCCCTTCTAATCTTGTAGGTGGATTTCACACAGGAGACACACAACTGACATTCAGCTCTTCCAACCAGCACAAGACAGGTAAATAATTTTCTGAAAGCCAAAGATGGCTTTGCAAGCAATTGTTATTCCATTGTTTTAAAGACTGAGAAATATCAGTATCACCTGAGTGCATTTCACTGGGTTACTGGCAGAAGAGAATTATTGACAACAGAATCACAAGTAAGTTACATGGACATTCACAGATAGCCAGTAAGTTACATGTAAGTTACATGGACATTCACAGATAGCCAGTAGGAGTAGGGAAGTATTTTCTTCCCTGTATTTCTCTTAGGTAGAAATTAAAAGAGTTTGAGGGAATTAGGATTTTCAAGAGTTTTTGTTTGGTATCCAAATAGCACTGAATTAGCTAGCTCTCTTACACTGCTGAGAAAATTCCAGCCTCTCATTTTAAGAGTATACCTAGGAACAGACTCAGGAACACACCAGCACCGAGACACCTCTTCTTTCACCTGCCACTGCCTACGACTAGATGCCACACATGTATGATGTGTTTGCTTCTGGAACTCTGAATGAGTAGGGAAGTTTAATCTTCTTTGCCCAAGTAATAATTTTCTTCCCTCTTCATTTAAATAAGTTTTTCTTTCCAAAGCTGCTCTCAGGAACAAAATATTTTGTCTAATTCTCATTTTGGCCACTGCATGAATAAGCAGAACACACACACAAAGCGCATAGTCTTCCATTGTCCTTCCACCACAAGGTGTGCAGGTGGCCAGAAGAGTTTGCAATGCTGAGCTTCCAATATGAGTTTTTGGCATTGGGGGCAGAAGGTATGTATCTTGCGAGTGGTAAATCAAATCTTTTTGTAGTAAGTAGTAAGTGAACTGACGAAGTATAAATAGAGAAAAAGATTATTACCACAGATTACAGTTAACAAATCCTCATTGGGGTAAACAGAGTGTGTGTAGGATGAAACTCACTGTGACTGGTGGTTTTGCAGATGACACACAAGATGAAGTTGGAAGTAGCTTTTGATTTCCCACAGAAATATCAGCCAGCCCTTCAGTGATACCACTGCAAGACACAAAACAACAGATTCATGAGTAAAACAAGCAGGTGGTGTTCAGGAGTCACTTCAGGAACAGACTTTTCAATGCAGGATTAAAGTTCCCTGCTTCACAATCCCCTTCCCCTCCCCTCTGTACTACCCCACAGACTCTTCAACCTCAATGAAGTTTGTTACTATAAGGAAACTCAGGTCACAAAATAAAGATTGACTTATTGGAGAAAATATCTTCTTGCACATTTCCAATACAGAATTAAAAAACATTTAGAAGACGTGACTTTTTTTTTCATTGAATCCACAGCTAAAGAAATAAAGTGAGAAGGAATATGCAATGGCAAAAGACTAAGGCATGCTGGGCATGCAGAGGAGAGTCCAGGTAAGGAGTGCCTAAAGAACAGCACCCTGCAATTTATGGTCCACCAGCATCCCAAGAAACAAGCTTCGTTGCTCCCTGGGAGCAATGCACAGAAAGCATTCACAAGAGTGCACAAGTTTATGTTTCCTACGCAGGGAGAAGGTCATGGCAAGGGAGAGTAAAATTGATAAATATTTCTAATCTTTCAAGTTTCTGAAACTGATAAATGCCAACAAAGGAAGCTCAGATAGTGGAAGCATTTTATGCAAATAACCACAAATGAAAAACATCTTCTGCTAGGAGTGGTAAAATTGCACAGTGATGCTGCACGGGGAAAAGTAAGGTTATAACTATACTCAGATGCATAGCAATATTAAAATGCATAATCAACCAACAGTTTAGTTCTACCTACAGAAGCAGCAGTGAGGTCCGTACTATAGACAAACCTTTTCAAAAAAACCATCCCCTTCCTTTTCCATTGCAGCTTTATCGTTACAGTGGATAATGAATTACACCACTGTTTTATGTCACAAGATTTTTGCTAGTGTATAAATCTCTTTAGCATTAAGTTTGGAACTGCAGAAAGATTACAATTAGCCCCACAGTAAATTACTTAGGGTTAAAAGCCAACCCCTACAAAAGCACCATGACATCCTTACTGACCACAGATAACCAAGACTGCAGTTTATCTACCCACTTGTAAGATGATGGGTCTGTAGATCAACTGTGCCTCGTTTGCCACAGTGTAACGCCTACGTTTCACTGTTTGTTTGTTTGTGGATTGTTTTTTTTAAATCTTGCTATTTCAGGTGCTTAATGCCACTAATTTCCAGATGGTCTAGAAATGAAGCACAACAGAAAGCAGGCTATATCCCTGTTATGTGCAGGAATATTGCTGTCTGACATTTCACTGCCACATAAATCAAGCAGGCCCCAAAGGAGAATCAGCAATGCATTCCCTAAACATTGCTTTGTTTTGGTTTTTCTAAAATAAAAAACTAAGGAAGTAGATATCAAGTGTTTCTTGAGAAGAGAGAGCTGCCTGATGATTTTTAGATTTGGGTTTTTTTCCTAAACTTGGCAAATACCAGAAGCAACATCACCTTTTAAGGCAAAAGGCAGCTGAAAGCAAAATCCTTCTTTTAAGCCAGAGTGACTCATAACAGCAAAGATTCTTCCTAGAAAAACAAATTCAGTCATGAAGCAAGAACAAGCTAGAAGCCTTTGTAATAACAATGCAAACGAATCCTTCTCTCCCCAGGACTTTTGTGGAGTGGTGTTGGCTGGTTCAGCAGGTGCTCTTGGCTACTGTGAAAAAGAAAACAAGCTAGAAAGACTACTGCCCTGACCCAGTCTTACTGTTCACTTGCATCCCTAGAGAGTATGGTACAGTAAACATGAGCACAGATGTACAGGAACACATTTCATGCCTTATCTTTTCCATAGGAATGCAGGAGGAAGTAAGTATCTGAAGCTGTATCTACACTGCAGTCACACGTGCTTTCGACACAGCTGACAACCAGCCCAAGAGATAAGACAGAGAAGATACAGAAGCATACACACAACACTGCCTCCAGTAAGCCTGTGTAGTCCTGTATAACCCAGTAATGCCACATCTTTATCACATCTGTAAAACAACATTCATGAAACCTAGGCCATATACAGTTATTCAGACAGCAGTCCTGCCTCCTGAAACAGAGGTTGGCACTGACATCAGAAGTGACAGCATTAAACTAATGACAGGATGTGATCTAAGTAGGCTGCATCTCAATCTACTCTTCAAGTCTAGAAGACAACCAAAATCCTCCTCTGAGTATCACACTCGTTGCACAGATTTTCCTTGACCTGTCCAACGCGTGAGCCCAGGCAACCACAGTTTCAGCAAAGAAGGTGCTGGCACCACCAGCAGAGAGACCAGGGCTCTGTTTCCCTCTTCACAAATGACCTGCTGTGTAACCCCAGGCAAAACATTTTGGCTGTTTGCGTCCTGCTTTCATTCTGGATTGGTTCTTTCACCTTTGTCTCCTCTTTTGACCAGGGACAATCTTTTAAAAGATGTTTACATCTATTTATCATGTGCTGCTGAGCACAACAGGGCCTCTAAAGCATTAACTTCAATAACAGGAATGTCCACTGCAGTGTAGCTCCAATTAATGCTACAAGGCTCCCCTCAAACCCAGCTACACCAGGCATCCTGCTCCAGAGACCAGAGGCATGTGTTTAATATTTCTGTCCTGGATTGTGCCAAATGTTTCCTGTATCTCTGGCGTGCACCACACAACCTGGAGTCCATCTAAAGAGAAGTCTCTGACAATTCCCAACCATTTAGGATATTTTTTTTCCAGACTAACATTACAGTTCTTAAGGGGAAAAACTACAGCTTAGCAAGAAAGAGTGAATTGAGTCCTAACACCCAAATGCAAACTGTCTGATTATAGACATGTCACAGACAGTTCAGCTTTCCAGGAACTTGGACAGCCTGAGCTAGGCTAGAGTCCTGCTCTCTGATTTTCCTGCTTTGAAACAGTCATACTTGCCGTCCCCTCTCCTGCATTCTTCCCTTGGCGCTGCTGTCAGTCAGAGATCAAGGTGACTTTCTGCTGTGACCCAGGACAGCTGTTCCTTGGGGCTTATATTTCTCTGCACATTGGTCAAGAAACCTGGTTTCTAGCTGCAGGATATCTCTCAGTGCCCTAGTACTGTCCAGAGCTTGCTGCTATTCATAGAATGGCCTGGGTCAAGAAGAGACCTTAAAGGTCATCTAGTTCCAATCCCCCTGCCATGGCCAGGGACACCTCCCACTAGACCAGGTTGCTCAAAGCCCCATCCAGCCTGGCCTTGAACACCTCCAGGGATGGGGCAGCCACAACTTCTCTGGGCAAGCTGTTCCAGTGTCTCACCACCCTCACAGTAAAGAATTTCTTCCTAACAAGTAATCTAAATCTCCCCTCTTGCAGTTTAAAACCACAACGGCACACAGGATATACGTGTGTAGAACTACTAACTTCCTTCTCTTGAAGAGAACACAGAAATTCCTTCTGCCACACAGTCACCTCCACCAGTGGCAAAGGGCATTTTTCAGTCTCTGTTCTGCTTTCAACTACTGCAACTATAACAGGAAATTTACTGACTGCCTGTGCTCTTGTATTAACAGACAGTGACTATAACAAAAAAAAAAAAGCTATTCAGCTATTCTGTGAAGTCCTACTAAACACAAGAGGCAGTGGAAAATGCATTTTAAAGCAAACATTAACACTCCTTGCTCTTGTTTTTAAGAGAAAAATACCAAAAAGAAATGTCAGCAAGTTTCATCTCAAGACCACCCACCAGTCTCCCACTCACCCCCACTTTTTTATTTTATTTTGGTTTTGGCGGTGTTTTGTTTAATTAAGGTAACATTGTATTTCTTGCCCACATGCTCTGCCCTCACACAAAACTCCACTTGACAACTTGTAATCATTCTGTTTATTTGAAATCTCTTCCTTCAAGTCTTTCTCCTTGATGAAAGACATCTCCTCACCTTCAGAAAAGATTACAACTCTCCTGCCATGCCCATACCCAGCACCATGTACTCAAACCCCAGCAAATTTGCCAGATAAGCTATTTCCAGCTGATATTTGCACAAGCTTTAGTACTTAACTACCCTCATGGATTCCCCTGTGGCCTTTTTTTTTTTTAATATATATATAAAAAACATAGGGAAATATATAAATAGATACTCCCTTCCCACTCCTATTTTAGAATTTCCTGAACTCTATGCTATTCATAGAATCATAGGATGGTTTAGGCTCAAAGGGACCTTTAAAGGTCATCTACTCCTATCCCCCTGCAATGAGCAGGGACATCATTAACCACAGCAGGTTGCTCAGAGCCCCATCCAACCTGACCTTGGACATTTCCAGGGATGGGGCATCCACGACTTCCTTCAGCAACCTGCTTCAGTGTCTCACCATCCTTAGTGAAAAAATTGTTCCTGATATCTAATCTAAATCTACCCTCTTCCAGTTTGAAGCCATTACCCCATGTCCTATCTCTACCTGCCCTTTAAAAAATCCCTCCCCATCTCTCCTGTAGGCCCCCTTTAGGTACTGAAAGGCTGCTATAAAGTCTCCCCAGAGCCTTCTCTTCTCCAGGCTGAACAACCCCAACTCTCTCAGCCTGTCTTCATAGGAGAGGTGCTCCAGCCCCCTGTTCATCTTTGTGGCCCTCCTCTGGATCAGCTCCAACAGGTCCATATCATTCTTGTACTGAGGACTCCAAAGCTGGATGCAGTACTCCAGATGGGGTCTCACGAGAGAGGAACAGAGGGGCAGAATCACCTCCCTTGACCTGCTGGCCGAGCTTCTTTTGATAGAGCCCAGGATATGTTTGGCTTTCTGGGCTGCAAGCTTACACTGCTGGCTCACGTCCAGCTTCTCATCCACCAACACCCCCAAAGTCATTCTCCTTAGGGCTCTTCTCAATCCATTCTCCACCCAGCCTGTATTTGTGCTTGGGATTGCTGTGACCCAGGTGCAGGACCCTGCACTTGGCCTGGTTGAACTTCACGAGGTTCACACGGGCCCACCTCTCAAGCCTCTTCAGGTCCTTCTGGATGGCATCCCTTCCCTCTAGTGCATTGACTGCACCACACAGCTTGGTGGCATCAGCAAACTTGCTGAAGGTGCACTCAATCCCACCACACATGCCGCCGACAAAGATGTTAAATAATACTGGTCCCAGTACTGACCCCTGCGGAACACGACTCATCCCTGGTTTCCACTTGGACATCAAGCTGTTGACCAGAATTCTTTGAGTGCAGCCATCTAGCCAGTTCCTTATCCACCGAGTGGTCCACCTGTCAATTCGGTCTTTCCAATTTAGAGACAAGGATGTTCTGCATAACTTCCTTATATCAGCATTAACGCTGTCAACCATATTCCTGCATGATGTGCTTCACTCTTGTCTCTGAAAAATATTGGATTGATTTTACTCTTTGGAGTTATTCTTTACAAAGTCCATAATATGGTACTGTAGCACACTTGCATATCAGCTCAAACTGATGAGCACGTCTCCATGTTTAAAGTTAGTGCAAACAGAAGATCACCACTCAAGCACTCCAACCTTAAACATCCACTTGCACTCTGCATCCCCTGTGTGAGCTTGACAAGGTTTTGTCAAGTATTTGCATCTTGTGTTGCTACTCACAAAGGCATCTGTGCTCAGCCCTAACACTGAAAGCTGCAAGATCTGTGATCCTCCTTTGGCTGTTCCCAAGGCTCAGCCTGACCCGAGAGAGATAGTTCCCTCGTCTCCCGCAGATGAGCTTTCACTTTAATCACTTTTATTCCTAAATACAGAGCAGAAAGATGAGGCTTTAAGTTCTTACATACCCTGGGCACTCTAAATGGAATCAGCAACCCAAACAACCCATCCTTTGTGTAGGACAAGACTGTCCCAGTGCAGCCTGAGAAGGCAGTTACTTCTCAAAGCAGGTAAACCTGCAAGTGAGGTTGAAACGTAGAAGACTCTGAAAGCCCCTCTGCATCAGCCATTGCTTTCCATCATTGCCATCCAACTCTTATTGTCTGCCTTCGTATCTAGTGTAACGAGATCCAAAGGATCTAGTACTATATTGTTAAATAAAGTAGGTTACTTTCAGATGAGAAATTGTTGAGGGGTTTTAATAATCATGTGAAATCCAAACTGTTGTGATAGACAATTTATTTAGGTTTCCAGGCATCACCACTCTTACCTAGGCTTGCACAAGTGGGGCTACAGAGCTCTGTGAATACCCAGCACTGGATGTACAACCAGAGATAACAACACCAATTCAAACAGTCACTTGGGGCACAAAGACACCTTCAGTTGCCACGGAAAGAAACAGAGGTTCTTTCTCTGTGGGACATGCTACATCTCACCAGAGGGTACAGGACCAGCTCCCACAACACCTTTCTGTACCTTCCAGAAGGCAGAGGCTGCCTGAGGCTGACCGTTCATTCAGAATTCAGACACTATTATGACCCGCACTAATAATTTAATAGTTCCAATATTCATAATTAAAATCAAAGTGATTAAGAGTCAGAGATATGAAACATTGATTCAGGTCAGCAGCTTTAAACTTGGTTGCCATTTTTTTAGATGTTATGCCTGAAAGAGGGCTGATTCTCCCTGCTTAGTAACTATGAAAACATACAGATGTTTAGATTAAAATAGCCCATGCACTGAAGTTCAGCTTGCAAATTTGTTAAGGAAGATACATCGCCATTCATTGAACTGAGCAGTTATGCAATAAATTCTACATTTAAGTTGGTTTTTTTTTTTCAATTTTTGTATGAAAGAACTATATTTATATGAATTTCTACTACAGTTAGGGTGCAGGGTTGGTTTGTTTGTTGTTTCTTTTGTTTTGTTGTGGTTTTTTTGTTTAACTTTTACTTTATGTCAAGCTGTCCTCGGAGGAAAACTGAATCCCAATTAAAATCTGCAGAAACAGTCTTTATTTACTACCTAAACTGCCCCAAACTTGATGGCTCACCATGAGAAGAATGTAGGTTTAACAAACTTTACATTTAAAACTGTTTTTAAAATAGTATTGTCTATAGTGAAAGAAAGTAAGAAAACATGACTGATTCTACCAAAATAAAGAGAGTATCTCACCATCCTGTATTTAGACTTTCTTCCTTCCCTCTTTGACCCAAGCTACATGGCATTCTCGACTCCCGATCAGTCTCACAACTTCACATGTCACCCATTGTGGAATTGATATTGCTGTAAAAGTTAAGTGACAGATATTCTCCCTACACCTGCAGAATAGGCTATTGCTCTCACAGGTTATCCTGACACTGCAGTGAACTCCTTTTCCAGACAATTAAACCATTGATTTCCTGTGGTTCGAGCACTTTCATTTTCCTTTAAAGCCCTAGCCAGACCTACGCTGGTAAATACTTTTTAATTTAAGTGCTACTAAATGGTTAGGGAAAGTTTAAATCTTAACTTGATTTGTCATTATTTCAAATTCACCATTGAAGAGATTTCAGAGAATACATTTAATCTCATATATATGATTATACACACACACACACACACACACAGACATAGCACTGTTTAAATGCATTGATTCCAACACTCACCCACTGATTCTAAAAACTGTTCCAGGGCTTTCAGAAACATAAGTTGTTTTTAAAATATGACAGGTACTTAGCTCCCAAAATATATTGTCAGTGGACATAGCCAACTCTCTCTCACTGTAAGTCTTTAAGCAGAGATTGTAGGTATCTTCTAAAGGAGTTACACCAATTCCCAGAGAGCTGATACATCTCTCATAGAGATGAACCAAGTACCCTCGCACTCGCAGTGAGCACCCAGCTTCACAGGGAGCAACAGCCAGGTAGACGCCATTCCACAAGCATGCCCTGAACAAACATTCAGCAGCACTTGTGGAGAGGGAAAATCAGATAGTGTAGGCAAAGGAAGTTTTGGTGTTACCAACAAAGTTTACATGTCATTTAATTTCCTACCCCAATCAATCAAGTGAAGCACTTAAGGATACAGCACTAAGTTTTCTAGTTCTGTAATTCTGTAATTCCTGCAAAGTACTCATTCCTCTATTTTTTTTTTTTTTTTCTTTTAAAGCTTTTCAGCTTTCCCTTTTAAGCTAGTAACTTAAAATGACCATTATCTTAGTTTTGTTGCTGTGGATACACCAAGACACACATTTTGCTTCCAGTAAATCTCCAAGGCAGTAAACTACATCATAGCATTTTTACCCCTGTATTTCAAGGGAGAAGATACATCTATCCTATCTTTGCGCTTTGCGGTAACTTCACAGAGTTAAAACAACACATTCCCAATTTTGAGGCAAGTCTAGATCTTTTGATGTCCTAAACCAACCATCCAAAACACACAAACCAAATAGGTTTTCCATCTTGCGTTGTAGCAACTCCCTCTGCTCTGATCCTCCATCTGGCCACAGAGTAACTGAATCCGGCCACAGGCCCTGTGCTGGCAGAGCAACCTCGCATCGGTTGTGAGCACGTCAGCCAGCTATTATAGAAGAACGCTCTCTTGCTGGGCCAGAATTGCTGCAGCTATGGCAGGCGCTTTGTGGTAAATGAAGAGCTGCTGTGCAGTAATTTAAGAGCACTGGTGTCTGGCAACAGTGTGAGCACTGGTTGTAACCCAGTCAGTGGGTGAAATAAAGCACAACTCAGATCTGTCTGGGCCAGGACATTGTCCAAAGAGTTCTTCACTTTGACAAGTGAACTTTCTGACAGCCTTAACTGCTGGATTTCCCCACAGACTCACAGGCCCATGTCCCCTTCTGTCTGGAGCACTCACATTCAGTTTGCTTCCAGTCAAACCCCTTCAGACACACACTTATTCCCCCCTCTTGTCACAGAGCATCCCCAGGAACTCACAACCCGCTACTCCACCCTTCTCAAGTCCTACAAAAATATGGATGCTTTGGGTAACACTCTCAAGCACATAGTCCCAGTGACAAGGTAAGAGGCTCATTATCGCATAACTGCACAGAATGCATAGAAAATTTGTTTGTGATCTAAATAGGAGTCAAATTATCATCTTTCAGGCAGGATCAATAAGAGTTTCCAATCCACACTTATTTGCATAGTTTAGAAGGCATCTAAACCAGTACAGGTACTAGGCATCTATACCAAAGATACTAAACAATTACACACATTGCTGGTACCTCAAACACCTTCCCTCTGGAGAAGGATTTAAGAAACTGCTTTAATGGGATCGTTAGCACCACTAGGCCTTGGGAAAACCAAATGCATCTCATGAAGGATCAACATTGCTTTTTGTGTGTGCTTTAAGTCCCGCTGTAGAAATGAAGGTTGGCTTAAACCACTGCAGATACTTCGGAATATTTTACACTCAGTCAAGAGTTCCTAAATGGCTTCGGCATCAACATCTTTAAATTATTTAGAGGTTTTCAAAAGTTTTGTGCTGTGTCAGTTACAGTAATGCCACATCACACCACATTAGTTAAAGCAACTTGACAGCAGATGCCGTTCTTTACCTCCTCTCCAGATCCCTATTATACAGGCAAAGCAATTATCAATGGGACTCGAGTCTTCATTTCTCTACCCCTCAGTTCTCACACACAATAGAGAGAACACTTCAACTAATTGGTCCATCTTGAGACCAAAATCTGCCCTTTGATAGCAGAAATCATCTCTCACAATACCTATTTACTATGTCTAGCTCAGGAAATTTCTGGTTTTGTTTGGGGCAGACTAAGCAGTACAGCATACAAATAATTATCTGCTTATACTTAGGAAAAAAATGGGGGAAACCAGGAAAAAAGATACATGTATTACATATATTAAAAGATTAAAAAAAAAAGTAAAGCTCCATACAAGTCTATGACAACACAGAGAGCCCATCTTGGAGCTTCAGAAATTTACAGAAGACAAAAAGCATCAATCCTCAGGAAAATTGAAATTTAAAGCATTGCAGTTGGATTCCGTCTTGTGGTTTGCTACAATCACACAAGAGTTGGTCAAGTAGATTAAATGCTAGAGGTGGAGATTAAACTTGCAGGGATAACAGCTGTTCACTGGCCACTGCTATTTTAACAGCATTATAGCTAACCAGCGTTTGTCTTGTTAGAATCACACCAGGCCCGTAAGTCAGTAAGAACAGTAATGTCTTTCTTTACCTCTCCCCAGCAGTTTCTGCCATTTTCCTTCGCTCTTCTGTCTCATCTTCAGCCTGGCACAGCCTAAAACCACTCTCTAGTTTATACTTCATATGCACGTTGTTATTCAATATGTACAGCTAGCGCTGTACTCTCTTGCAAATACAATGCTTGGCTGATGTTCATCCATTACAACAAGCATGCACTACTCTAATCAAAACAAGACATCTCTCAATCCAGAATCCAAAAGCAAGCAGGCACCTTACAGAAATGCCCACTCATACAGCGCTGTAAGCATCGCTGATGCACTGGGGTTGTCTGAAGCCCATGGGTTAGCTGGTCCTGCCCTGAGCAGGTGGCCAACCAAAGCACATATTTAATTTTCAACTATGACAAATGCTGCTATTGCTACCTACAGTGAGACTATATTTAAGAAATACGCTGTGGCTGTATCAAAACTTCGTATCACTTAAGATACAAGTAAACTCCTGCTATGAAAATAACATCCTCTCACTTCTGGTCTGCTTTAACATTAGGAAGTCCATGGGAGGATAAGGCAGAGGGATGATACCTCACAGCTGGATGAGACCAAGAGCCGAACAGTCAGCCACAGGAAGTCAAGCAAAGTCTGGAAATGGCTGGAAGAAAGTAAGTCCTCTATTATGGACAGGCTGTGAAGTATAAACTGATAAAAGTTGCTCATGTTCTACAGAGTAGGAGAGAGGCTTAAGAAACAACACCCAAATTTAGAAATACAAGTTGTTTCTTGTACCTGGTCCATGCTTTCCGCGATACACCAATGCCATAATATTCCCAACACTAAGCCAAGTACACAATTTCATCTCAACACAAATCCAGCCAGCAGTTCCGCACTATCTCCTTTCTATACCTTAATCTCTCAACGTAGGTGACTCATATCAACCATTACTTGTTCTCACTTTCTTCTGCTTCCCTGCAAATACAATGAAGACACCTTCAATTATATGACAGTTCCTGATACAAGGAACTGGTGATATTTGTTCACCACACACATAGCTGTGTCCCTCCTGTACCCCTGCACTGGAGGGAAATACAACCACTGGGGTAGGCAAGGAGGAAGAGTGCAGGCAAAGAGGAGGATGAGACTCAAACAACCTGGAAGCCACCCTCCTTCCCAGCAAAGAAAGCACAGATTACTCTGAAGATTCATCTGTACCAGTTCAGCACATCAACAAAGCTACCAGGGACCTCAGGCTTCCCCTCAGCCCTTCACAGCCTTGCCATGCTTGCTAGGACACAGGTTCTCAGGTGGAGTGAAATGCATGAAACTCTTCCCAGGTCCACGAAGCAAGGCCACTTAGTTATACTGACTAGTGATCTGGCTCAACGTATGCAAGGAACTGACACGCTCATTAGGTATCCTAAACAGCAGGATATTGAAGTAAATTATGACAGCTGCTGCTTTTCAAAACTCTTTTCTACACCTTTAAATACAGTTAGCATTGAAGATGTCCTTTACTAGGAAAAAGGCATCTATAGACCAGCTCCCTGCACGTAGTCCAGCAGTCTCTAACAGTGTTACTTGCCAGCATTTACAAAGCAGCGGTGCACACAGTGTAAAGGTTTTGCTAATACTAATTCACATGTATTGCTTTCAGTAAAAGCGAACTCAAAAACACTCTCATCATCCCCAAAGTAAAGTCTTACATCCTCCCTCATACATGAACCACCTCGTTCTCCTTTTTGTTTTTAAAATACCGCATTTCTCTCACTTTTTAAAGGCACATGAATAAAGACATAGCCTAAATCCACAAAGGGACAAAAAAGTTTTTCTAAACCTTCTGAAATCTCTCAAATTCTAAATATTTAAAGATATTCTCTTGTGCCCCTCTACACTAATACCTCTTTACAGTCCTCAGAGTGTCACTCCACCTCTCCATGTCTTCCAGTCTCTCCCACGGCCTTGCTGCTGTACTTACTGCAAAATACTTGGCACAAGGGACCAAACAGGACAGGACAGCTTGGGCCCTTTCACCTCCTGTAAATTTGTGCAACGTGTACTGTCCCTGCCTCACAGGCATCACAATTTAAACAGATGAGGCTGGGACAAAAGAAAAACAATTTACCTCATTTATTGGTTTTCAGGAAACTAAGAATCTTGCTCATGATCACATAAAGAAGCTTATGGCAGAAATAAGAACTGAACTCATAAATCTCCATTCATTAGTATAACTCCAATAACTTCTTTCCATTCAAGAGCAGTATGTCCAGTCATTTCTTGCCATGAGAGGTCAGGAAGGACTTTGGCTGCACACAGAAATTTTTCTCCCATTCTCTTCCACCTGAAAAGTGATAGTCTTTTCTTGGAATTCATGACTTGAACACACAGGTAAATGTCACACGCTTAAACAGTTACAGCTCTATCTGCAACAAATGAGGTATGTCCTGTTCATACTGATGGTAACGGTTCTCTGGAGCAGTGTAAGAAATTCCCTCACAAAAACACCTCAGTGGAGTCCCAGACTCATTTGCCTGACTCTTTGCCTTGTGAATTAATGGATTTGAATATTTATCACTACATGGAATATTGGCACATATAAGAAAGAGGACCAATGAAAATAATTCCTGCAGACCCATTCCTCTTGGAAACTCCTTCACATGTGTCTGCAAGATAAAATAAACTAACAGCCTACAGGTCCTGGGGAGAAAGAAAAAAACCAAACAACTGGGTAGGGAGGGTGGGCAAGTGAGAAAAGAACACAACAAAACAAGCTGAGAAAGCCTTGCATTTATTCCCTCATGGTAGCTTCCTGAGGGAGCTCAGGGCTGATGCCTTTTTGAGTAAAAGATTCAAGCAAGCAAGAAAAGGAAACTGAAGCCCACTGCCACTTTGTTATAATGCTGATGGAACGCAGGAGGAAGCTGGTCTCACCAGCTCAGTACAGCTTTTCCCATCTTGTGCTCTCATAGCACAAAACCAGCTTCACAAGACTAATGCAATGGTTCATGCCTCTACACCCTAATCACCACTGTGGCAGCATAAATCCCGTGCCATAAAGCTACAGTTGCAAGGCGGCACGCTACGAGGAAGAAGTGATTCTAATTACATCTCTGATTCCTTCACTCCTTCATCTGCAAGAAAGTAAGTTTAAGGACTTTACCAGTCATGCCTTTGCCATGGTATGCAAAAGCCATCCCACTTTGTATTCTGAACTAGCCAAGTGGTGTAGTACATTCTCTGTCTCCATATCCAAGAGCCTCTCAGCAACTCTAGCTGGCCATAATTACATATAAACTGCTACAGAGAACATGATAGGCACTTTTGAAATGTGAATGATGTTTAAATAAAGATACTAGCTTAATAAAAGCAAACACACTGCAGTACTTCCCTTCAGATAAGAAATAAGCAATGTTTAATTGCGGTAATCACTTTGCACTAACGGAACCAGTTCAAGAACCAGAAAAAAAAAAAAAACAAACAAAAAAAAAACAAAACAAAAAAAAAAAAAAAAAAAAAAAAAAAAAAACAAAAACAACAAAAAACCCCCACAGTTCACCAAAAACGCTTTCCAGTTCATTGCCACCAGGGTCATCATCCCAGAATAAGAATGCCTGATACTGGTATAGCTTGTACTCTTACAAGAGAAAGTTAGAGTAGTACATTTATACTACTTCAACAGGCATAGTAAATGTTATAATCTATTCCATAGAGTATTCACCCTCCCCTTCAATCACATATTGTGGGATAGTCCCATTGCCGGGCAAGGGAATGCTAAACTATGTGGATGTGAAGAGTTGGATTCCACAAAAGGAGTGGTCATTGAGGAAGAGGAGAAAGCATGCTTTACCTTCTGGGTCCCATTTTCTTTTTAAGGAGCACGCAACTTTTGTGAATCTTGCTACTGGGCACATTTCGCAAGGCAGAAAGTAATTCCGTTATAGATTTATCTCTCTCTTCTGCTAACAATTCCTTTGTAAGATCAGCAAGTAAAGTTTCCGTAAGGTCAAAATTGGCTTTTCACCCTCTAGAGACCCAACTGGTCTTTCAAGCAGTTTAATAGCCTTTATCTCCTGAAAACATTTCAGTTGTGTGGGTGGCTCCTCTGATTCCCCTTGCATTATAAATATATCTGCAAGCCCTGCAGACAGCACAAGGCACACGTTTTACAGCACAGTCACCAAGTGACATTTTTATGTTGAATACACATAGATTACAGGAGCACATGCCAAGGATAACATCTATCCTCTAATGCCTATCAAAGCTAAGGAGACCAGATCAGCTCACAAGGCAGCCAGGCTGATTCTGTGACAATACCCATGCAGCTTCAGCTTCGCCCCCCCTTTAGGTGCATCATAGCACATTTTCCATGCCTGTTACACTAACGGTGTACACATTCTTCCAAGTAGACCTAGTCCTGCTTAGAAGTACCAGAGAGGTTCTCGACTGAACAAAACTTTCACCTCAGGAGAAGCAAAGTTCTGGAAGTCCAGCAATTAAAGACATTCGCTGGACAACAGGACAACTCTGTTCTGTATGTGAGGTTCAACACGCCCCAATGAGACCAGCTTCTAACACAGACCAGTCCCCAGTCTACAATACTTCAGTTATTTCATCATGCAGTGAAGAAAGCAGGCACAACAGTGTGGAAATGTGAACTGATAATGTGCATGTTCATGGGTACAATTGTACATATACATTATTATAATTGCTTCTTTATCACAGCTACTACATAGAAGATCAGTATTATGAATGACTCCTTCACACAAGGCACCATACCTGTCCACCTTTGACACGCATGGGTTAGTTTATACGTGCCTCAGCCACAAGCTATGATTTTTGTACATCTTAGTCTTACTGCACATTTTCTCACCTGTGAGGCGTGGGTTCTCATCATTACAAAGACCAGAAAATCAGACCCACTCTGATTACTTACACTGCCTGTGATGCTGGTTTGCGACACTAGTTTGCTGGTACAAACTCAAATCATCAAAACAAGTCTGAACCATGTACTCCAACAAGCTCAGCTGTACTTGGGTACAGTGAAGAGCATACAGACAGAGTCAGGAGAGCCTGGGTCTCAGGCAGTTCTATGGTCACTTTAATGGTTGTGTAGGATGCTGCTGAAAGTCAATTTGGTCCACATTCCCCTCCACCTACCTGCTCTTTACCCATCTCCTCTCTCATGCTAACACTAGCATTCAGAATCAGCTGTGAAGCTGGTAACTCTGGAAAAAAAAAATAATCATTTGGCATAAAAAACACAGTGAGGAAAAACACAGCCACAGGCAAGAGGAAGTCAGGACCACCCCTTTCTGCAGTACTCTAGAAGTACATTGCAAAAGCATTTTAAGGTCATCACTAAAAGCAACCCCTGGAGCTATAATCCAAGCACATTTTCAAGTGTCACATGGTAAATCCCAGACAGAGCATATATGAAACTTCAAATAGGGCTCCTATGTCTGGGTTAACACACCTACAGCTTATATAATAAAAATAATCACAATCCCTAATATATAAAGGTTACAACCCAATCATGCAAGCATAAGGTTATAGAAGCATTTAGTGAAGCCTGAGAGTTGAAGACAAACTTACTATCTGAACTGTAAGTGAAAGCATTACTTCAGATTCAAAGTTGGTGCCAGTCTGTGTTTAGTTTTTGTCATTGCCGCTACCTGAGACTCCAAAAAAATTTGTGTGCGCACTCAAACTCTGTCTTCAGGGATTTCTCAGTTTTGAACAGATGAACCAAAATTTGAGAAGTGGGTCAAACTTTTCACTTCCTGGCCCTACCAGCATCCCTTTAAACCAACATCAATAACTATTAGACAGTAGCAACTGTAAATTAATGGCCTAATCATGTTTAGTTCCTGACATTTATGATAACAACATGATCTTGATAGAGTAATTTAACATTGATAGTGCCATTGGTCCTTAATTCAGCTAAAAAAAATTTCCCTTTGCAACTCAATATTAAACATACCAATTGATAATTGCAATCTTGAAATATTACTGACTTTTCCTACACTAAATTTACAATTGAATTGTAAGAAAATGGGACTTTCTGGCAGGTAAAAAGGAAATAGCATGAAAATTTTGTTTCACCTAAGTGTTAAAATACTATGCAAGATAAGAAAAAAAAAAAGCTGAAGTGCAATGAGAGAAAAATGTGTGTCTTCAATTAATCTAGAAAATGAGGAAGCCCTTAGAAGGCTCCAAATAAGACACAGACCCTGGGTTCAACTCATGTGGTCTTTACTTCCATTAATAATGTAATTATCGTATGTGGTGCACAGAGACCACTGTGTGCCTTCCAGGTTCCTGCACATGAACTGCCAGAAGGAAGACTGAAATCTGCACCCATGCATGGAAAGTACACTTTCTGTGATCTCTTTGCTGTCTAACTCCCCATGGTGCTGCAAAGCCAAGTACCCCATCAACGCAGCCCCTTTGCAAATCACACCACTAACTCCTTGGTTCCGTTCTTTGCATTTTATTCATGTACTATGGATAAATTATGTCTCCTTTTCCACAGCTTTTCTCTGCTTAAACTCTACATTGTGTTGGGGAAGGGACTGGCTCTTCTACATGTGGTAGTTCAGACCTGCTAAGTGCTCTTGCAATTTCAATGACAAGGACTTAAAAGCTGTTACAAAAATGAATGAATGACAAGTCTAAACCACAGTTATGAACTGTACATGGCTAATGGAGCACGTTTCTGGGGCTCCCAAGTGCTCCCAGAAGGGGTAATTTATAATCCAAAGTATTAACAACACCAGAGCAAGCACAGCACTATCATGGCCTATGCAGTGCCCAAAAGAGTCCTTTCTGGCAGGAGCTCGCTCCTCCAGGTTGACTACTCCAGCTGATTCCTGCATAGAATTACCGGGGTTGGAAGGGACCTTTCAGATCATCTAGTCCAACCATCAATCTAACACTGACAAAAACCATCACTAAACCATCTCTCTAAGCACTATGCCTGCCCAAATACCCTCAGAGATGGTGACTCAACCACTTCCTTGAGCAGCCTGTTCAAACCCTTGTTGTTAAGCAGGTCGACATTCCCATTGCATCTCACATTGAAAATGGTAAGTGTCTTACTCTTAAGGGAAGGTTGCATACTGTTAAACTTAACATATCAAATCTATTTCCATGCCAAGAGAAACTGGTTCCTACAAGAGCAGCTGAGGGCATGCAACACCTTCCAAGGTAGATCTGGATCTTGCTGCACTCTCTGCATTACATGTGTCTGACTGAGGCAGATCAGTCTTTCTGCAGCTCTGCCTACCACCACTTCCATAACACAGGAACATCTCCGAGAAGAGGGGTGAAAAGGTTAGATTTTGACACATCGGATCAAAGACTCTGATAATTGAAAGCAGCAAATTAAATTCATTTGGTATGATTTTATGCAGCTGGTGAATGAAATTTTCTTTCAAACACAATCTGGATAGTAAGTCTTAAAAATAAATTTGTCTGCTTTGTGTGCTGGTACAAGAGGAAGGGCCTGTTCTTCCAAAGCCTCTCTCAATCCTCCTTTCTATTACTGTGCGTTGCTAACACCAAAAGGCAGGTTCAGAATCTCCAGTTAACATATGCAGAAAAATGGAAAAATAATTTTTACTAAGCAGACAGCAGTAATGCAAAGGAGCAAATTAGATCCTTCTGATGGAGATTTTTCTGTAACCACATGCAACATCTCAGAGAGCGCAGGATTATATAAAATCCTAAATCACACCACTGGCATGTTAAGGGCAAGATTTTGTGATCCAGGCAAACAATTTTTTAAGAGACCTACAGAAATGGAACAGAACAAGACACTTTTGCAGATTACATCCTGCTACAGCCATTAAGCATGAAGTGCTCTAAGTATATTACAAGGAAATATTTGTCCCTGATGAGGGCCTTTTACTCAGTGTGGCTTTGATTTTCCCCTACACACCTTAATAGAGCCTGAAAAAATACAAATCAGCTTCTCCTGAGCTTATTTGGGTGTTGAGTATTTCAAGCTTTAGGTACCTCAAAACTTTAAATACAGCAAAACAAGTTGAGTGTTGTCATCTCACTTAACTTTGCTGACTCCAGAAAAATATCCTAGGAACCCATTTCCTCACTCTGCTAATTCATCTTCCCCGTGTGGCCATACAACAGCAGAACAGCGTGCCAGTGACAGGCATTGATGCACTGGCTTTTAGTGTTGATTTCACATATCTTGTAGTGAAGCCATGGCAGACGTGTTTGTTATTCCTTCTCTTCCAAGCTTGTACCGAAACACAAACAAACAAGGTCTTCGCTGTAATACCAGTAAAAGGCAGTTAGTTTATTTCCTTTAAAGCAACGTGAAGTATCATTACTTAATTCTTATTTTTAGAATGCAAACTTAGTTTTAAATCTAAGAGGATTTTCTAAAAGGAATTATGCTACAGCCTAATTCTTCCATATTCTACTGAGGACGTTCAAATAACCTTTCCAGTACTCCAGAGAACAATGCCCACCCCAAATTTCAGTGTTAGAAGGTTCTTTTTAAAGTTGTACACATAATACATCTTTGACTTTTGAGGTTAACTCAAGCTTTATAAATATAGCACAGTGTCAAGCACTGCTTTCAGTAAGTACCGAAGAGTGAATGCTCCTATTTGCATTTTCCCCAAATGTCAATACTTCACTGGAGTTCAAAAATGAGGACAGTTTGTTTCTCTTTCCTGCTCTACAGCTACAATCAAGGCGGAAAAGTCAGAAATCTACTTGTTCTGAAAGCCTAAATGTTGTAGGACCTGTCTTTTCTTTAAATTACTGCCTAGCTGCATCTTTCAGTGTCAAAATATTTTTGTAAGTCAAGCTCCCAGTGACCAGAAACAAACACCTAGTAATGGTTCTGTTTAAAAATTTAGTTAATGTTACATGCAGGACACGTTATGATAAATCAATCTTCCTCCCAGTCCTCTTTTCTTAACCTTCATTCAAAACATGAAAGGTGGAGGAAGGGCGGGGAAAATAATTTAAAGTGAAATGAAAATTGAAGTACTGTATGGGTGTCATTTCAGTCTCCATTCAAATGCATTCAAATCACCAGTAATCAATTCAGCTATAGCAACCGATAACAAAACTAGCTGAAAAAAACCATACAATGCAAGATTTAAGGGGTTGTTGAAGTTTTATTTGTCAAGACAGATCACAGTCACCATCAAGGATCTTTGTCTCTGGCTTGAATCATTATCCTTGGCTCCACACTACAGCCATATGTTTCACATTAAAACAGACAACCAAGGGTCCTTGAAGGATCAGACACTTTTATCTTTTTAAAATCATGCATTCATCCCATAGTTGCATAACTAGGCACAAATGGACCTCTGCTTCCCTGTGATTTCCCTGCTGCTGCCGCTAACATCTGACAGCATTCCCAAGCTGGACACCAAGAGATGAGGAGACAAATGCAACATCTCAAAATAATGGGGAGTAAGTGTCATCTCCAAGTCTCCAAGACTGGCAATACAGAGGACTATGATAGGTGAACTGGCTCCCATCCTGCAAGCAATTTGGCTTTGTCAGTCGCTAGTGATTTGGCAATCTCTGTTTCTTACCACAGACCTCCACCGGTTCGGGATTGTTGTTGACCTATTGAGAAATACTTAATGAGCACCACATGTTCCCCAAGAGCTCTGGGATGTAACCTAGCACAACAGAAAAACAAGAACACTACACAGACAGCTTAATAAATGGCAATACAAGCATTCTAGCTTTTATGTGTGTCTTGCAGTAAAACATGCAGTGACCCACGCTCTCTGTCAGCTTTGGAGAGCCTCTGCCATGAATGTGACTGATAGCATCGCCAACAGTAAATCTATCACCCCAGCTGGGATGAAACACTCCCATCTTTACAGCTCTGCCTCTGGCTCTACAGGCCACATGCAGAATTTCTGAGCATACTATGAACGTGTTATGCAGTTGCATGTAAAAATCTTATCATCAATATGAAGACAGGTAGCATAAGAGGAACGCTAACAGAGGGCCCCATTTTCAAAATTTATTTAGAGAATTAAGAAAAAAAAAAAAAAGACACTGATTTAAGAGTTTTCAAACCAGCCCTGAAAAAAATTTTACATTCAAAGAGACACCTTAGTTGACAGAGCAAGCTAGCAGCCGAGCTCAGTCTCCTCAGCCCCACAAACCATCATTCTCACTGCTACAGCTGCAGTTATGCAAAAGATATACACAGCCATATGTGTTTACAACATTACACAATAAACCAACATAAAAATCAACGCTAGGTTATACTGTGGGAAGTGTCATCCAGATGGCAGGCAGATCTCAAGTTACTGCTGCAGGTGGCCAAGAAAGACCCTGGACAGAGAGATGCGGCACTGGCAGGCAGACGAACTAGAACAGCAGCTCTCAATCAGCAAGACCAGCCTTTTGAGCAAGGTGCTGATGGGGTAGGTATAAGGTATAGAGGCAGCCTGCAGTATCCCAGAGTTGTACTCCTGCCACCAGGATCTGAAGTCAAAGCATCTCTGCTGAAGAGTTCAAAGTAGAAGGAAGTGGATTCCATCAAGGGGGTGGGTGGTAGAGAGGAATAAAAATTTAAAAATCACCCTTTTTCACCAGAAGGTCTACAGAAAACATGGGAACCATTGGGCAGAGGTATCTGAACAGCTCTCCTCTATGCAAGAGGGAGCTCCCAGAGAAAGTAATACCTTTGCACATGCGCCAGAGCAACCTGCTTATCTACGTCTCAGGAATAGCTACAAGCAACCTGACATTATGCAGAAATCAGCTGAGACTTTATTGAAATACTACATCACCCTTAAGATACAAATATCCACTCAAAATCAGTAGATCTGACTGAACTGGCTCAACATTCCCACAGCCTCTTTTCCCTCCCTTCGCCAACCTACATTTACTGCCCCTTGCAATCCATTTTTCCAGCCTGGTTCCTCACAATACCGTAGAACAGTCACTTGCAGTCACAGTTAAGGGTAATGCAGCTTCCAAGACTTATCTGAGACAGCACAACTCTAAGTATAGAGTCCTTTCAGTACCAGGATTTAATCCCACCTTGCACAACAATTTAGGAACAAATGCAATGGTCCCACCACAGGTCCCATCCCGGACCTAATGCAAAGCTCACCAGAGACAGGGGTCAATGGAAAGTTCCAGTTGTTTCAGGCACTTTCGTCTTTTTATTTTTTTTCCTAAAAGCTGTCAAAATAAACTGTGAACGACTCTCAAAGTCACAGTGTCGGATACTAGAGATAACCGTTATGCAATAATGGAAGTGGAGAAATGAATACACTGCATTATCTCAGAGAAAGACAGACCGAGAACTTCAGAAGTAAAATAGGCTACAGCATCACTAAATTCAGCCTCCAAAGGTCCCTCCTTTAATCGTCTCGTGCATACTCTAGACAAAGAATGCATTATTCTACTGCTAGCTTGCTGAGGGTAATTTCATTTTCTATAAGGAGCACCCATAAGACACAATGAAACAAGTGTCAGGAAGAAAATTAGTGTATGGTACAAATTTCAGAGACAATTATTTCCCAGCAATCATTTCATCATTTGCAAGGTTTTATTGCACTGGGTTAATAGTCATTTTTTTAATTACATAAACAGAGGCCTGCAAAATGCAAAAAGAAAAAAAATAATCACTGGGAAAAAGTAACAACCTAACTGCTTCTCAAAACAAAACTTAATTGACAGATTAGCTTTTTCAAGGAGATTTATCCACACGCTGCTTCCATTTGACACTGAAGTCCTTAGCATTTGTACTTAAAAACAAAGTCTACAAGTGGATATCCTTTACCCTATTTACTGAATTAGTAAATTTGCTAAAATTTCCTCCATGATCCTAAGTGACATCATCCTCATACTCACTCACCAACAGACAAAAAAAAATTTGGCAATAAGAAACACCAGAGACAGCTTCTAACAGGAGATGCAGCTTCCTTAAAGCAACGTACCAGTTCCCAGCTATCACATCAAACCTCATTACACTCATTGCTTGGCACGCAGTATTTCTTGCATATTTATTCTGGCAATCTCTTCCAAAGCTTACTGGAGCTAGTGGGCTTCAAAATCAGGTTCTAAAATGGAGTCGGATCCTAAGATGAGCAGCCCAAAAGCAAGTTATTCAAACAGAACACATTGTGGGAAAGAAATCCATCAACTTCTTGTTCTGCTTGAAACTTAAGAGCTCTTTCCCTCTACTGAGCTATCATCGCAACAGGACTGATTTCAGCTCTGAACCATGAAGGAACATTTCTGAGTAATCTCAGTGTGTGTGCTGGATTTCAAGGATAAATCAGTGCACTTTTTTTGCACTAGCTCTGCCATCCATCTCGACTGTAAGTTAGTCAGTTAGCAGGCAAGAAACAGAGAGATACAAACACTAAGGTGAATCCCTTCCCCTAAAATACACATCCGTTTACAATCGTGTTTCCATTGGCAGAAGAAAGTGAGGTTGTAATTGTGTGCAAGTTGTATGATACTATAAATCAGTGTAAGTATATTTTAACATTCAAATAACCTCTCTTTTTTAGACACTTTGTTTGAAGAAGGGATTTTCTTAAAGAATGAGCAACATTTGCAACAGGACAAATGCCAACTACAAAATCCACAAGCCCTCTGTGTCTAAAACAATTATTCTGAGAATATCATACACCTGCACTATTGAGGGTCAGATTTAAAACTGGGTCCGATGTGCATTTAGAGAGTTACAGTCAGCATGCAAGTCTCTCAGCCGCAATAAATATACCTACAGAAATAGAGACAGAAGTCAGAGACTCCAGACCTTGTTCAAGTCCTGAATGCTGAACAACAGGCTCTAAGGATTTCCAAATTTATTGAGGAGATTAAAGGCACACAGACAGCTAAAGAGATTTTCAAAAGCACCTAAGGAAATTAAAAGCCTTTGAAAATTTTACTAAGCACCTGTTCACATCTTTAGAAACTTAAATACATTTGAAATCCAACCCCAAGAGCATTTTAAAGGCAAATTCAATCTGGGGAACTTAACAAGCATACTAGACCTCATATTCTCCAAAAATTGTGTTTATTCACACTTGTCTTAGTTGAGGAAAGCTTTTTACATGTCTCTCTTCTAGACTGCCTGGCATGAGAAAACATGAAAAACTGTGCATGTGAATGAGTGATGACTCTAAGAACAAGAAAAGACAGGTCAGTCCGGAGGACAGCATGCTTAGCAGGGGTTCAGAAGAAATTCAGTCATGCCACATGACCTGGACAGTCATTTTCCCACCCTGAGCCGTAGTCTTCCCCACATTTTTCAGCCTAGTGAGTTTACATGACTTTTGGATCAGAGAATGTCTCTTACTATATACTTGTACAGGAGCTAGTCCATAGCCACCGTGATCTCTACCAATGCCTCTAAGCACTGCTACAATTCAGATACATACAACCATTTGATTTCTAGACGATGGCTCTCAAACCTCCCCAGGTCTAGACCCATTTTCTGATGGGAATCTGGTTAACCATGTAACATTTAGAATAACCTGTGCCTACCACTGGCTACAGTTTTTCCATGTACTTCTTTATATAACACCACTGTTCAAATC
>KZ505696.1:285642-306545 GCA_002844005.1 Limosa lapponica baueri
ATATATAGACACAGAAGAATGCAAGCAGCAGGCTCTTGGGTAAGTAATTGGCATTTTATAAAGGTCACCTTTTCATGCAGAAAGAAAGACTGCTGAAGGTTAATTAAATTAAATTCTACATTTATCCAAACTCTCCAAAGCAAGGACTTTAATAACATCCTTAAATAACAGCCAGCATTTTTAAAAGAACTTTGAGGACGTGATGATCAGATAAGTCTTGGAGCAAGACAGAGAAAATCAGCTGCATTGTACATGTTTTATTTCTCAATTCTCTTAGAGAGGTTTGTGGGGATTGGTTGTGTTGTTGGTTGGGGGTTTTTTTGGGATAGTTTACTGCTTCTGAGTTTCTGCGGTTACCATTCCAAAGCTTGGATATAACAATAACCATTCACAATTTAGCATATACAGGCCTTTGGGTGGCAATGATAGCCTCTCAATCAGGACCCTTGTGCTGATGTGTCTCAGCACAAAACCCAGCAGAAGAAATACTGTAGTAACAAAACAGCCAAAATCCTGTCAAAGGCCAAAGTAATTTCAACCATTACATTTCCGGGTGCTTGCTGTGAGCGTGCAACAGAGTGAAGCATGTGAGAGCTTACTGCAGTCTTGAATTCAAGACAACACATGCATCCCAACTGCATTAGGATACTCTATCCTGTACCTGCCAGGGTTGTCACAGGCTCCAGACAGGGTGTTCTTATTCCTGTGAACTCACATGAGGAAGAGAAGCAAGAATGATTGGGAAAGAAGCCCTGCAGTGGCATCTGCTTCTACCAGGCAGCAGTAGGAGTATCAGCTCTCATGGTGGTAAGGGCAAACGGTTACACAGTTCCCAGTTAAAAAGGTTAGAAGGCTTTGCGACTTCCCCCATGTCCTATAAATCATGTGCTAAAAGTTAACATTAGACAGCTGTAATTTTTAGTCAAGCTTTGTTATACAGCACTAATTCTGATGCATTTACTATCACCAGATCTGCAAAATGACACAAGGAGACACTGCCCTGCACTGACATCAGGACAAGAAGAGAATCTACAAAAGTGGCTTTTCAACCTTGCAATTTAAACACATTGTTCACAGAAACAGAATGGAAGTAACAGCCCCATGCAAAGGACAACTAGCACAGCAGAGAACTCATCATTTTTTAGGAAATAATGTTTTAAAGTTCCTTGCTCTGGACAACCCTGACCGATAACCTACAAAGAGGAGAGAGAGCAATAAGCTGGCACCTGCTTCAGGGTATCTTCTCCAACCAACAATGCCGGCTCAACCTGTAGAGGAGCAACGGCAGAGATGGCTAGTGAGCCAGGAGATCAATGTTTTCCTCTTCAGATTTTCTTATGAATAGCATACAACAGGGTCTGGTTTCATAATAAACTTCAGAGGAGTCAGAGGGAACAGCCACAGCCTTCTACCACCTAGAGAAACCCTGGTAACAAATTGTGTTATCAGATATCCAGCTGTTCCCATCTAATAAACACACACAAAAAGCCCACCAGGGTCTATGCCCTGTACATAGGGCTCAGAGTATTTAAATTATTGTTACAGCAGCACTGTTAAAAATAGACTACTTACCAATAACAATTCCCTACCACAGATTTCATTAGCAACAGACAGACTAGTAGAATCAGATGTCTACTGTCCAGACCAATTAGAGCAATTAAAAACTCTGTTTCTGCAAAGAGGAACTACATAGTCTGTACAAGGCATACCATGCTCTGTGCATAGATCCAGTGTAGGCCAGATCCTGTTATATGAATTCTTGGGGGGGTTACTGGCAGATTCCCAATGAAATCAGTTTACACCAAATTGACAGCAGGGGAAGTCTCTCATTTCCCATGTTGTTGCAAAAACTTCCATCCTCCCACTAGCTCTACAAATTTAATTAGATCCCTCAGCATGGTTAAAGAATTCACTGCAGTTCATTGAACTATATGTAGCCAAAACACCAGCATCTGCTCCTATTCTCAAAAGGAGACAACAGTCACTTCCAAAAATTGTTCCCTATGACCTGCCCTTCCTCAAATGCTGCAATGGCCTTTTCAAACTGGTGTAATCTATCAGAAAGTTTTTGGCATACGACAGATTCCTGGCAAATGGGGGAGGGAGGGAAATCAGAAATAATCTGCATATCTCCCAACATACTACATGTATCCATATAAATCTTCACAAATACCTTGTGATTTGCAAGGAGTGGAAGATGATTCATCGTGCTACTTGGTCAGATGGGTAGAGAGAGAAACAGGACACAGAGAGGTAGTATCTGTGCTCTGCCCAGCTCAAAGTCTTCAGCTATGGATCAATATGGCTGACCGAACTACACAACTTCATTATCAGGCACTGAATCCTGAAAGTATAAATATTTCCCAAAGTTTACAAAAGGTGAAAATACAGTCTTCTTTAACTAGAGGCTGTATTAGTTCATTAGATGGAGCTGCTTTTCATATAAATCTGTAAAAGTTTATTTTTATATAATAAAAAGCGAGACTTTTTATGAAGAAATAGAAATCCTCCTCTAGTATTTTCTAATACATAATTCAGACTTTTCTCTCCTGAAGAAAGGAAACTATCTCAGAGGATCCTTGTCAGAAGCTAAGAATAAGAATCTTTGTTATTCCTACTAATTCTCCTTGTGTTTGTCTTCTTGGAAGACCTCTACAGAGAAGTACAGAGACAGCATAACCTCTCAAATTTCATGCAAACAATGTTTCCACCAAAATAAGGTGGTGAAAAACCACCTAATTAACCCAAAACTACTGACGCATTTAGGTTAAGTTTGCCTGGCTTTGTTGGCTTAGAAAAAACAAACCATGGGCAATAGAGCCTCCCTTGCTGTCCCTGTTGTGCCTCTTAGTTTGATTCTCAAGTGTCTCAAAGACTGAGCTTGAGCTGATGCTTTTTCCACAGCCAGGACAGTCACAACACCTAGGTCAAATCCTTCCCATATCAACACAGAGCAGGGATTTGAGCCAGAGTCTCCCACAATTTAAGAGAGTACATTAACAACTGGGCAGCTCAGAGCAAGCCTCTCAATTGCTCCCAGAGAAATTGTGCTCTTTGGCATAAAAAAACCCTCTACATTTGGTGGCCAGAGGAAAAAAAGAGAGAAAGAAGAACATGTGTGTATGGTCAGCCATCAGGATGTTCATTTGCAAGGTAAGAATCCACAGGGCAATCTTTGCCATAGATGACCACTCTAATGCAGAGGCAGGTTTCATTTATGCAGCTCTAGTCACGCTCCCATTAGAATTTCCATTGAATTTGCAGTGCCACATCCTCACATACAAAAAAAAAAAAAAAACTAATTTGAGCTAATAGGGCAATATAGACACATAACCGAAAATTTTTAGTTATCTGCTTGGCTAACCCAAGACCATCTCTGTCTTCTCTGGAGTTCTGGGTGTCTACACCACTTAAGCAGCTGACCCCTTATTTTCTTCTGGGATCAAAAAAATCTCTTAAATGTGTCAGCTGGAATAAAGCCACACTAGTCTTAGACACAGAAGAGAAAACAATATAATCTCTACTTATGTTTACTATTTATCTACATGACCTAAGATGTTTATAAGATACGCTCCCTTATTTGTGCTCCTTATTGGGAATTCTAATATTACTCCCCTGGGAACCCTGCTTCACTAGTAGCAAATGCTTCCCAAAGAGTTGTGAGAAGACAATTTGATTTTAGAGGACTGGCAACCACTAACATTTGCATAAGATTGATTTTCTTGTTTGTTGTTAACTAAAACACACACAGAGAAAAAAGGGAGCAAACTGAACCAATCTGCATGTTAAAATCACGTCACTTAACATGCTAGCGGGTGCTCAGATACTATACTAACAAGGAAGAAATACCAAACTATAACGAAATTACTTTAAATGTACAGTTATAGGGGAAATCCCAGAAACAGAAACTTCAGTAGAGCTACCATTTCATCCAGTGTCTTCATTTTCTTCAAATTCATCTGCCCTTAATACAAAAAGCAACCTTTTCTCCTTTATCACACACTCAAGACACCAGTAAAACTCAGTAGCTAGCAAGTACTCCAATTAAGCTCCTAATCAGTAAAAGACATTTAGTTCTCCCTTTAAACATACACATTTAATCACTCTTCTTTCTATATACAAATGAAATCAATTCTTGTGGTGTTTTATAAAGGGGGGTTTTGAGTGGGATTTTTTTTTTGTTTTAATGTAGCTATAAGTGTTGCACCATTACTGGAAAAGCAAATTTCTTTGTGAAGCGCAGAAAAGCTATGAAATAATAACAGGGGGAAAAAAGAGGTGGGGGGGGGCACAGAGGACAGAGGGAGAACAGAGAATATTATGTGGCCAAACATGGCTTAAGTGCCTGAAGAGAGAAAAATATAGAAGTAAACAACAGAATAGTTCTAAAAAGAAAGATAGTGTTTAAGCACTAATGAGTTCAAACTCTTCAAAAGATATGAGTCATTGGGGGCAGATTCTCTATACACTGCCTTTAATTTTGACAGTATCTTGTTAAGCTCATAGCCTGACATTGTGCTTGCTATAGTATGGTTTCCAAGCTTTTAACTGCCACTGCAAACTTAACTATGAAATAGCATCTGATATTCAGCAATGGTACTTACAAAATTATTTTTTACAAATCTAACTACAACTTCAGTATAGTTTCACTAATATTCTCATCTGGTTAATATCAGATCACAGAACAAGAAAGAAAACTAACAAAGCACACATCTTGTTCTCAAATTAAAGATAATCTATAAAATACACTACACAGTTACGTAGTTCATCTTCTCAATTCCATTCATTTCAAATAGCAGATTATAATAATAGCCTTGATACACACCACAGTGTTGAATGCTGAGGTTTCACTGGCAAGGAAACAGATATAAGTGGTGAATGGTTGGAGAGGAAGGAAGGAAGTTTTCCAGCATTGTATAGTTTAATTTATGTCTAGCCTGTAAGTCTTTGAAAACATAATGTTCTTAAAAAGAAGGGCTATTCATATGGTGAATAATACTTGGGGGGAGAGGAGGAAAATAACCCCAAAAAAATCTCACCCAGTGCAGTCATATCTACTCCTCCCACCCATCTTTCTCATACCAAATGAAAAAAAAAAAGTCCAATCCACTTGCTAGTTCCACAAGCCACAGGTGGAAGTATTCTCAATGTATTCAAAATACTAAGTGATTCACTACCTGAAAAAGCAATCTGTCAAAGCAGCTTCCACATGTCCATAGTCAAACAAGCAGGAATCCGATATTCTGAGTTCTACTCAGAATACACCTTGACGCTGGCAAAGTCACCTGGAAAACTGAGCAAAACACTCTGCAGCAGCTCACAGCAGTGCTTGTGGAGGCCCAGGAAGAACTAGTTTTCAGGAAGTTGTGTGGACAAAGGCACTTGGACAACCAGGCCAAAAGAAAGCACAGCAGCACTGTCTCGTGCGCCAATTCTGATTGCAGAAAGAGCAGAAGTCCATTAGAAAGGGTTTCAGCTCTTCTATGCTGTCACCTCCCATATGTCTCCAGATGTCAGTTTATCTCTACTTCTATCAACTAGGTAAAAAGATATCAAAAGCACAAAGGGTCAGAGGCATCGTGCCACCTAAGCACAAATGGATTTAATAAATAAATCCATAAAGAGATAAAAATGAGGAGGTCAGTATTAATTGCACAGTTACTAAAAGTACAAGTCCTAGAAAAGCACAGATGCACCTCTACCATTTCAAAAAGCCTCTCCTCACAACATTTTTTCCCACCACCCACACAGCACTTCTGGACCCAATACACAGTAAAGCATACACAGTTGTGCATGCCCACAGCAGGCACTTGGCAGTGGGTACAGTAGACTGCCAAGTAGTAGATTCCCTCAGACATCCAGAACATACCCTGAAGAAAAACTAGCTACTAGACAGCATGATGCTCCTGTGACAAGATCAGGGCACTGGCACTGTAAATAACTTGCAACCCTACCAGCACTTACCTGGATCAAGATACAAATCAACTCACCCCACTGATACACACTTTGTGATTGAGTCCTCTCCCTACAGTAGTCCAGTCCTCCCAAGAAAAGGCAAGCATAAGCTTAAGTTCTACTTTAAACAGTGGAAAGCCTGTTAAATGTAATACTTTGTACTTCCAGACCCAAGTTCACAGGCAGTGCTTTGTAGGCCATGCTATTGGGAACAGGCACAGAGGAGCCTCACCACCTTCAGCAGAAAGCACTTCCAGAACACCACAAAGGCGGGTATAGGCCGCTGAGCTTAATTTCTCATGCAAGGGGGCAGAAGACCCCCATGCAATTGACTGGGTGCCCCACAGATCTGTGCCGTAACCACTCTGCCTGCAGAAAGCTATCAGGAACTCGGTCATGCAGTGGCTGGTTGGCAAACCCCATCTGCCTGCCTTCTTAGAGGCCAAACTGGCAGCAAGTTGATTTGCCCCAACAGCACGTCCTACTACCTGCAGTCACCACAACTGAAGGCCATCACAGAAGAAAAAGCATCACTGAACACAAACAGAACTGAGCACTATAAAAGGACATCTGACACTCTTTTTGTATTGAGGGGTGGAGAGGAACAGAAGTCAGCAGGAGTCATGTATGAGGGAAGCAGGAAAATCCCACAAGTGAGATGAATCTACTCTCTGACAGCTTCATAATAAATACGCAAATAAGGCTGGAAGTGAAATGATCTTCAGCAGCACTCACCAAGCAGCCAGTTACTTGCAACATCTTTCTGCAGGTCTGGGCAGCTCAGGCAGAAGAAGCCACAGGCCCCTTTAAAGGTTTCCAGCGCTGCACAGCAGCAGCACTGGCACAGAAAAGCAGGTTTTAGAATCATAGACTCGTTTTGGTTGGAAGAGACCTTTAAGGTCATCGAGTCCAACTGTTAACCTATCACTGCCAAGTTACTGCTAAACCATGACCCTAAGTGCCATGTCTACCCGTCTTTTAAATCTCCAGGGATGAGGACTCAACCACTTCCTTGGGCAGCCTGTTCCAACATTTTATAACCCTTTCAGTAAAGAAATTCTTCCTGATATCCAATCTAAACCTTCCCTGCGCAACCTGAGGTTGTTTCTTCTTGTCCCATTGCCTGTTACTTGGGCAAACAGACCAACACCCACCTCACCCTTTTCCTCATCCTTGGTCACTATGTTCCCCCCTGCATCCAATAAAGGATGGAGATTCTCCAAAGTCCTTCTTTTGTTGTTAATGTATTCACAGAAACAGTTTTGTTGCCTTTTACAGCAGTGGCCAAATTTAGTTCTAGTTGGTCTTTGGGCCTTCTAGTTTTCTCCCTGCATAGCCTCACACAATCTTTGTAGTCTTCCTGAGTGGCCTGTCCCTTCTTCCATAGGCCATAAACTTTCCTTTTCTTCCTGAGTTCCAGCCAGAGTTCTTGGTTTAGCCAGGCTGTCCTCCGCTCTGCCAGCCTGTCTTACAGCACATGGGGACAGCCAACTCCTGCGCCTTAAAGATTTCCTTCTTGAAGAACGTCCAGCCTCTGTGGACTCCTTTGCTCTTCAGGACCACCTCCTGACTGACTCTGTCAACCAGTCTCCTAAACAAAACTCCAAAGTCTGCCCTCCAGAAGTCCATGGTGACAGTTCTACTACCACCTCTCCTTATTTCTCCAAGAAACAAAAACTCTATCATGTCATCACTATGCCCAGGTCAGCCTCCAACCTTCACATCACCCACAATTCCTTCTCTGTTCATGAACAACAGGTCTAGCAGGGCACCTTCCCTAGTTGGCTCGCTCACCAGCTGTGTCAGAAAGCTATCTTCCACACACTCCAGGAACCTCCTAGACTGTTTCCTCTGGTGTATTGTATTTCCAGCAGACATCTGGTAAGTTAAGTCCCCCACGAGAACAAGTGGTAGTGACTGTGAGATTTCTCCCAGCTGCTCATAGAATATTTAGACTGCCTCTTGATCCTGGTTGGGCAGCCTGTAACAGACTCTCACCATGATATCTGCCATGTTGGCCTTTCCCCTGATTCTTACCCATAAACACCATCATTAAGCTCAAGACAATCAAAACACTCCCTAACATACAGAGCCACTCCACCCCCTCTCCTTCCTGGCCTATCCCTTCTGAAGAGTTTATAGCCATCCAATGCAGCACTCCAGTTATGGGTATCATCCCACCATGTTTCTGTGATGGTGACTATATCATAGTTTTCCTGCTGCACAACAGCTTCCAGCTCCTCCTGCTTGTTGCCCATGCTGCATGCATTGGTGTAGATGCACTTCAGTTGGGCTATTGACCCCATCACATTTGGCGGGGGGCAGGGGGGGAGAAAGCCTAATTCTTACCTGACCATTCCCAGGTGCTTCCATGATTTCTAGCTTATCAATATCCCTTGCATTTTTGCTATCACATGGCATTCCATCCCTTACCTCCACTGAGATGTCAGACTGAAGGACCATACTAGCATGCTGTCAGCAAACACTGATGTGCCATCCCCAGCCTTGTCTCTAGTTAGCCTGGTTTTATCCCTTTCCCCCTTAAAATAGTTTAAAGCCCTTTCAATGAGACCTGCCAGCTCCTGTGCAAAGATTCTTTTCCCCCTTTGAGACAGGCATATCCTGTCTGTCGCCTGCAGGTCACGTGCAGCTGGTCATCCTCAGAGACTGTGGAACCTATGAGCAAACTGGGAATCACCCGGACCTCCTCTCTGTCCTTCCTCCCCAGTTCAACACCACAGCAGCATTTATAGCCTCCTTCCTCTCTCACTCACAGAAAAATTGCAGCTCGAGTACTCAATGAAGGCTCAGCAGCCAGAGCAAATCAATTGCACGTCCAGGTTTGCTGGCCTTTACACTCACAGGAAAATATATAGTCTTGGCACCAGGACTCACAGTTCTGTGGAGAGTCATCCCTCATATAAATGACCAGCACACAACTACTTCTACATATGCTGGGTATTGGCCTTTAGCATGTTAACCCATTGCACACATCCACGAGTGTGTGTACAAAATCTCTGTGCCCATGAGCGCCCTCTACTTCTCCCAGTGAGGGTCTTCTACTCAAAGGGAAAAATCGTGAAGCCAGCATTCTCCCCCTCCGCTTTCTCTGTACTTCAGTTCTACAGTCTTTTTACCTTCTTTGGCTTCGGAGAGGAGGAGGTAGGGTACATACAGTCTCTACACAAAAATACATGACTCTAAAGCAAGCCTCAAAATGACAAGCAAACAGAAATGCTGCACCCCCTGGAGCGTGCAAAAAGTTTAGAGCTGCCTTGTTCATCTCACTTTCATGAGTTGTATGTGAAGGTTATTTCACAAGCAGGCCTTGGTAGTCACTGCCTCACTCATCTCCTCCAGTTTGACCTCTAGCCTGAGTTACTGCACCTATAAAGTGGGAACAACAAACGGTAAGACAAAGCTATCAGGCACACAGCACCACATTGAAATCCTGCATGACAAAACTGAAAAGCTCAGGTGTGAGGTTTTGAAATTCCCACCTCAGTAAGTTTACTCTCAACAGAAAAGGAGCTCTCTTCACATTGTCATTTCATTCAAACCAAGTCTGTGTGTACAAGCCATCAGACTGCCTGAAGAAATTCAACAGGTCTATAACAAGCACAATAGCCAGTACATTTCTGGGCAGTACATAAAACTTCAGGCTGAAGCAAAATGAGGTACAGAGTAAGGACAGCCTTTTCAGAAAGGCAGATAGTCTCAGAGAAAACTGTTGGCTTCATTATCCATTGGTGGGCATTGCATATGCCACCTGATGACAACAGGGAGAAGAGCCCAAGGAGACTTACTGGGTGTTACAGCAACAGATAAGAGAGTCAAGGACAAAGTACTAGTTCTGTCCTGAGTTTTAAAGCTATTAGTTTGAATAGATGCTTATTACCAATAAACTGAACGATGTACCTGAGAGGGCAACCAGCCCTTAACCAGCTTTTTAAGCAAAGGTAATAGATGAATTTTACAATAGCTATTATACAGATCCTACTTCCATTTAGGGTTCACAAGGTACATGAACTCCGTTCCTTTCATTTGTACAGTTCCATTGCTAACAGTAAACACAGCAGATAAACAATACTTCATGACCCTTCTCTCACACACACAAAAAAAAAAAACCAAAACCTGTTGTCCTTCTGTGTGCTTGACAGAAGAGAGTAAGCTCCAAGAGATACTCCATTTTGCTGTTTTCTTTAGGTTTACTACATTTTAGACATACAGATTAAATCTGTCTTTACAAAGACCTTAGAAATAGCTGCATTCCTTCAAAGGCAGATACATGGATAGCTTTCTCCTCTTCCCATTTTATGAATGGCATCTTGTGGCTATATAATACACTTATTCTTAACTTTAACGGACAGTCATACCAACTTGTTCCAGCTGAAAATACATTACCTAACATTGTATAGTGAAGAAGCCTGAAAAATGACATCTGCAGGAACAAGGCATAGAAAAAGCCTCCTTCTGTACAGAACAAGCTCCTGGGGGTTGAACAGGTAAGAGTGATGCACTGTTCACACACTTTTGTGTCAGGGGAAATTGATGGCATTCGGTTGACCTAGAGTACCAGTCAATCAAAAGTCAGTAGAGAAAAAGCAGGGGGAGAAATGAAGCTAGAGCTGCAGTAGTCATTTGCAGAGAGAATTATGGCTGAGAAGATGTTCCAATCTTTTGGGGATGCCTGCCACAAGCTGGCTTGGGGCAGTGCTGTGAGCCATCCTCTCTTCCATGCCACAGAAATCTTTCCTTCCTAGAGGAGAATGCAGCAGCTCATAGGCAAAGCATCAACATGTACATGTATGTGTGAGAAAAACAGAACAGGACTGGCCTGCAGGTCAGATCTGACCCAATTGCTGACACAGTTAAACCTCTGAATTACATTGCTAGTTCATGCCTATGTTTGTTATACCCTTCCTATCTATCTGATTCCCCGGTTTTCACATTACAATACTAATTTTTTAAAATATATGTATTAATACCTACCAAATTACAACTCACCTTAGAGTTAGAGACATTAATTTTTTCTCTCTGAAAGCTTGTTGCTAAAGCTATGCTCTATATACCTGGAGTTGTGTGTTTCGTTAAGAACTGCTATTACATGCACCATGACCATACATTCATAGAATGGTTTGGGTTAGAAGGGACCTTAAAGACCATCAAATTCCAACTCCACGGCAGGGACACCTCCCACTAGAGCAGGTTGCTCAAAGCACCGTCCAGCCTGGCCTTGAACATTGCCAGGGATGCGGCATCCACAGCTTCTCTGCACAACCTGTTCCAGTGCCACACCAACCTCATAGTAAAGAATTTCTTCCCAATATCTAAATCTCCCCTCTTTCAGTTTAAAACCATTTCCCCTCGTCCTATCACTCCACTCCCTGATACAGAGTCCCTTTCCCATCTCTCCTGTAGGCCTTCTTTAGGTACTGGAAGGCTGCTTTAAGGTCTCCCCAGAGCCTTCTCTTCTCCAAGCTGAACAACTCCAATTCAAGCTTGATACACGCAGAAAGACGAGACAACAGGATCAAACAATAAAAGAAGCAGCTGTTAAGTATCTGGTCAGCATGCTTCCCCTTGCACTCCCTCACCGTGAGAGTTTGCTGCTTCTGAACAATTGATGAAGACTTGCAAAACCCCTACTACACAGACAGCTGAACACCACAGCAGCAAGTCAGATACCAGAGCCTGAAATCCACTGAAATCCTGTGACTGATCACTACCAACTCCAGTAAGCCTTGGATCAAGCCCAGCCTCCAGGTCTCATTAAATTCATTTTTATATAAAAATCGATAGCCCTTTTTCCTCCTCCCTCAGCTGGGAGAGAAACAATGGAAGCACTTCTACAATCATACTTATATCTTACTCAGGCTAAAAGAGTTAAAGAGCTCCACAATGAGATTAATCAAAGTGAAGGAGTTATAATAGGCTTAAAATGAGAGCACATTAATAACTGCTCCCTTGTGGTAAACAGACCCGGTAATCAAGCACAGGTTTAGCAGAACTCCTTATCCATCACTGAAGCAGAATTAGCTCTGTAGCAACATGAATGAGCAAGTGATTGGCCTGGACATTCACAGGCCAGGGTGGAAAGGCTCTGTAGAAATTTGATTCATCCGTTAAAAACCCAGGAGAAGCAAAAGACGCTCTTCTCTTAGAAAAGAGATCACGTTTATCGGTCATTTCAGTGCAAAGCTCAGGTTTCTCTGACCGCCATCAAGACATTTTGCACTGCTGGCACCTAGCACAGCAAAGATGATATGACAATCCCTCAAAGCAATCCCTTCTCTGCTATTACTCCAGGCCTAGCACAGGACCCCAGGCTCCAGCTGGAATAAGCCACGCTTCTTCAGAGCAATTCATTTGTGAAGACCAATTGATAGGCATCCAGTTTCCTTCTTCTTTTGCTGTGACAAAAACATATCCTGACAGTTCTTTGCTGCCTTTGTCTTGGGTCAGGAAATTTGCCTGGAGAAACTTGCTGTCCTACTGATCTTTCTTTTGTTAGCTTAGCAGCCTGCGATGCTGAGATGCTCTTTGAAATTTCACAGAAAAACCAAAACAAATGAAATCTCATCTTTATTCAAAGTTATAATTTGTCAGTGAAGTGTTCTGAGAACTTTCAAGCTAAAACACTGCAGTGGGAGAGGAGAAAAGAAAGCAAGACTGGCTATATGTGACTTTTCACTAGATGTTCTGGTTATGCAGGAACATGTAATACCTTCCCCTTCTCCATTCTCCTATGGGCAGGGCACTCAGCATATGAACTCAAAATCTTGACCGTACTTACCTTCAGAAGCCCCTTGGAGACAGGTATCATCATTTCACTGACTGGCAAGTGGTCTGACAGACAAACTAGCTTCACAGAATCACAGAATGGTAGGGGTTGGAAAGGACCTTCGGAGACCACCTAGTCCAACCCCCTACCAAAGCAAGTTCACCTAGAGCAGGCTGGACAGGAACGCATCCAGACAGGTTTTGAATATCTCCAGAGAAGGAGACTCCACCACCTCTCTGGGAAGCCTGTCCCAGTGCTCTGGCACCCTCAAAGTAAAGAAGTTTTTCCACACATTCAGATGGAACTTCCTGTGTTCCAGCTTGTGCTCATTGCCCCTTGTCCTGTCACTGGGCACCACTGAAGAGTCTGGCCCCATCCTCTTGACACTCACCCTTTATATATTTATAAGCATTGATGAGGTCCCCTCTCAGTCTTCTCTTATCCAGGCTAAACAGACCCAGGTCTTAAAGTCAAACAGTGAGTCTGCAGCTGCATGAGATTGAGTTTTGCTTTTGTTTATCTACCACTTTTAGCATTTTTAAATTCATTTGAGGAAAAAAAAAAAAAGTTGGATGAGAAGAAAGGAAATCCACACCATTATGGAAGAAGAAAAAGCCCACATGAGAGACTATAAAACCTTTCTGAACTTGCTGGAGTCTTTGCAGCAGGGCCCCTCATGCACGGTTTAACCAGCTCCAGGACCCAAGACTGGAAGTAAGACTATACCCACATTGACAAAAAAAAAATAAATATTGGTAGAACAGCTGGATAACCACTCAGTCCCATAGCTGATCTTCCAAATGAGTGACAAGCTACCAGGGGAATGCCAGCTGGACCCTGAAAAGTCTGTAAAACTTGGACAACAATGGAATTACTTAGTGAATTCAGGGGAGGAAAACACACTCCAAAACCCAAAGAGTTGACTCCCAGCTCCAAAACTTTTGATTTTACATAACATAAGCTCCTATTTCAAAAAGTCTTTTTTTTAAATTTAGGATATGTTCACTCTGTTTTTCATGAAAATGTTGTTGTACCGTGCTGACAAAATCCACCCTTCTTCCTCTTCTTCCTACTCCTTACTAGAGTAAGGAGTTAACTGTCCAAGCAAACAGAATGAGCTTCTTCCAAGCACATTTTGAAGTCGTTGCAAATAGACTCTGTCTTTCCAACAGGAGAATAAGGTTCTGAAGCTGGGTCTCCTTCACACAGTCACCATTACACTCAATAAATACGTGTAAGCTACCAGCAAGAGAATCCCACAAACTAAGCATCAGCCTCCAAAGTAAAGTATCTCCGGTTGTAAACACTGTGTGATCTCAAGACATGCCCTCTGTAACAAAGTCAGTTGTTGCTCTGAGGACTACGCCTGGGATTCAAATCACACATACAAACACCTGTATAAAACTTGAGCCGTTCAGCTGCCAGAGGCAGTCTCTGAGAGACATCTTGGCTCCCGCGCAGCCAAAGGGAAGAAACAGCAACCCCAATATAGCTCATCTTGAGGAAAGCCCTGTTTGAGGTGGGATGTATCTCCCTTTCCAAGTTCCCTCTTTTCCCATTTCATCTGCAGAAGGAAGCCCGAAATGAATGGTTAGGTGTTTAATTCTTAGCTTTAGTTACACAGAATTAACATAAGTTGAAGGTTTTACTCTTGACCTCAACCTTGAAAAAAAGTTGCTCCACAGCTGGAACAGTCCCTGTAGCAGCCAAGCATCTCCTTTGCAGGAAAAGCCACTTTTTGATTTGAAAAAACCATGGATAATAGGCAAAACACAGTTTTGGGCTCTAAAGAGAAAAAGATTTTGCTCTTATTAACCAGACTACTCCTCCTCTCCTCCCCCCAGTGACGTTTTCAGACTTAGCTTCGGAACACTAAAATAAAGGTCTGGGCCAATTATAAATATGATGTAAAGCATGGAGTTTCCTTGATCTTCAGAGATTTTACATATTACCTGAATTGCCTTATTTGCCTGATTCACATAATGAAGGTTTTCAAAACACCACTTTGTTCTTAAGTGATAAAAAAAGCAATCACTATAAACAACATCCTCAAGCGTTGTTTCACCTACTAAGATTAGATGCCAATTTAGATGACAGGAAGCTGTAACACTTCAATTTCTGTGTACTATGATATTTTTACTAGGTTGCAAAGATTACCTACATAATTCTCTCTTCATTTTTTAAACCATAAAACTATCTTCTGTCATATTTATGTGATGCCTTGAACAAAGCTTTTCAAAACTAAGCTACTGGAGCTTGCTCACACTGCACTTTGTCTCATTCTTCTGTCATTTTTATGTTGCCCTTCCAGCACAGCAGAGAACATCATATGGTGTCCCAATTCAATGCATGACTGTGACCCTTGAAGAAAAGTTTCCGTTAAACAAAACAGAAAGCAGGTAAGAATTATACTGCTTCCTTGTTTCTGTACACAGGATAGGAAAATAAAGGCAAAGAAATTTATCCAAGAAAAAACATCTCCAGGTAATTGTCAGTTTGAAGACATTATCATATTTTATGACAGTACTGGTTTCAGGCCTCTAAAAGATGTAAAAGTCTCTTTGAACAAGACACAGGGAAAAGTCTATCTTTGACAAGGAACCAGCACAGGTACGTGCCCAAAGCACTAATATACAGTGCCCATGCAGACATTGCACTTTTAAAGATCAAGTTTCTTAAATTAAAACAGTGCTTCTAAAGCTCAGTCTTTCATGGCTAGAAATATAAAGTTCCCTATCAGGAAACTCTTTTATAAATTAATTAAAAAATCGAACACCCAGATTGAACAGAGTAGCTTTGTTATGTGGGGTGAAGAAGAGATGGAAGTCTTTTAAATCTTTTAACATCTTTCCTGCTGTCCAAAAAAATAGATAACCACACTTTATTTCAAAGTAAACATGAATTTCACATAAAAATGGTGACCAAGAACTTGGTATATAAAGCATGTACTCTCTGACACCAGCACTCATTGCAATATCAACATGCTTTCGTCAGTTGGCTGCACTTTCCACTGCAAGTCCCAAACCCTTACTGTAGTCTACTCTGTAGGCATTGTGGAGACAGTGCCCTCTCCCCCACTCCCTTCCCAGATACACAGTTGATATATAAGCAAATCATTTCTCTCCCTTGCTTATAAGGCCTCATGAATTGCCTGTACAGAATTGCCAGCATCTTCAGGAGGATGCTGTAACAGTATCCAGATGCTCTCTAGATAGCACCAGAGAATCAATGCTCGTGCCCCAAGGAAAGACAGTGACAAGTAGGTTCCTAAATCACAAAAAAAGTTTTGGAAAAATCCTGTCCATAAAAATCAATCAAGAAATTCTATTGTATTAGTTCATGGATTCATGCTTTCTTTGACCGGCAAACACCACAGGGATGGCAGGAGCTTGCCAGCTATCCTGAGGTGAGTTTTCCTGGCAGAGATGGCTTGCCTCCATCTTAAAAAGAGCTACCTCCCTACTTTCTCACATTTGCTGAAGCCACAAGGTGCCCTAGCTATATTTACAGAGTAGCTGGGGGCTGTGGAGCAAAAATGCTTTTGGCTTAGGTGCTTAAACATAGCTGTGCTCTAGAGAAATACTGTAGCGAACATCAAACACAATCTGCTGGCACAGACACTATCTCTTCTGTGCTGCATCACTTCTGACACTGCCTGTATCACTGTCGTATCCAAGTGCCTCCCAGCAGCGCACTAAGTGCTGCAGCTAATATCTGATGTTCAGTTTATTCTTCCTCTTCCCTGAGGGACAATCACATGCACCGCAGTATGAATTGTTTTGAAAGAGTATAGGTTTTAAACAGGTACAAAGAGCTTATTTTTGAAGCTGAAAGCATGTGCCCTGAACGCTCAGACACATCATGCACAGTAAGAGTTCAACCCAGACTTGCACCAATATTCTCCTCTTCCATTAAAACAGTCTCTTCTGCAAAGAATGGATTTATCCTTTTAGAAAAACATTCCACTGAATGAAAAGTCAAATCATCAACCACTGTCCTACCATAAACATCCATGGAAGTTTTTATGATGCATATTAGTGCTAAAGTACCCCATGACTGTACAACCAAATCATTCACTGATGCTTGTAAAGTATTTTGGAATCCCTGAATAAGAGGAACTACCCGTTTATTATCTCGTATAGGATACTAGCCTTTGTTGTCTCTCTATTCTGCGGACTCTCTCATTTTGATGTCACCTGCACCAAATGTTTATACTCTCCTTGAAATAGAAAAACTCTTTTCCAGTTCCTTGGCAATACTCTTACTTCTCACTCTCATATGGCTTCCTTCAGCAGCGCACATCTTTATCCTTACATCCAGTTCCTGAAACAGGCTTGCCTAGAATATTTGATAGAATCTGAATGAAATTGCCTGAATAGTAATGTTATTATGAAAATGCCGCATCTCTAGGGAATTATATAGTTAAGTTTTCTTAATAGATTCTCCACTTGATGGACGGAAAACACTTCCTCTTTAGAAATGAGCAAAACAGATTAAACAATTCCAGTAACACTGGAACAAAGAACTACATTTTTCAATGTAGAACTTTAGCACAGGACAAGAATGGTTTCCAGAGGTATTTGAGGGTTTTGTTGTTTTTTTGACAAGTCATCAAAATCTACAGGCCTTAATACTAAACTATTCTTGTTCACAGACTAGATTTTTTTCTGTATTGAGAAAGACAAAAAAGCAAAGAACAATTACAAAAGATTCCTACAGAGACAGCATAAGAAAAAAATAATCAGTTCTGCTCAAAAACAGCTTTCCTGTAATTCCCCATCGGGCTTACAGACAGCAACTGATAAAACTGTTCCTAACTTTCCACCTGTTGATGTAGCTTTCCTCTCCAGGATGAATTAGAGTCCACACTACCAGCAGAAAAGAAATTAAAAAAAAAGTTACAAGAAAAGAGACAACACCACCCCTGTAGTCTTAATACTATTTCAGATTTTCAATAATAAAAAGTCTTCTAAGAGCCAGAAAGTCACATTTGAGTCCCATATGTAGGTCAGAGACAAACTGTTCTTTCTAAAAGAAATTAGCAATTAAAATTTAGAGATTTGATTTAGCTTCACACAAAAAAGTTTCAAAGAAGTACATCTGCCATCTCCGCTGTGCTGGTGGACTGAGGTGCCATGAGTGCTAGAAGCACTATAAGCACAGGAACCTAGAGATCCTGGAGGTCTAGAGCTCAGCCCCCAAGCTGTTAAATCCAAAGTCACTGAACAAGTTCTGGTGACAAGCAGATGTTTAAACCACAGGGGTGCAGCACGATTAACCATCTGATTTTCATGGATTAAAAAACAAACAAACAAAAAAACCCAGAAGTGTGAGGTGCACAGCATGTTCTTCTCATCACAGTGGCCTTCTCTAGAATGAGCACCTCCAAGTCTCAGCTGAGGACTTTTCTTGAGTATTGCAGCAGGTGAAAGCATTAGCCAACACAAACACAACAAGCAGGAAAGTGGAAAGTATGGAGATATAAATATGCAAGAAAAAAGATTCTTCTGCACTATATGAATGGGATCAAGGTAGCTCAAAAACACTACAACAAAACAGAACAACAATTCCCAGGGGAAACTTATATCCCAAGTTAAAATTCTTCTACCTGTACCCACTTCAGGCTGTCTGACTTGTTTTGCCATGCTGTCCTCTCTATCACAAGAGCCAGTTTGATTTCAGAAATGCCTAACACCCAGAACAGTTATATCCACATGTAAATAATAAAAATACTTTTCTTGCAAGAAATATTCAAAATCCCCAACCTCTGCAAAATGCTACAACAGAATTTGCACATATCTTCTAGTTCTGATGACATGACAATCCACTTTGAATTGGCTCCCATGGTAACCGCAACATTAAGGTCCCCAGAGAGCCATCTCACTCACACACACAAGATTGGAAAGGAAGTGTCTGTAGCTTTGCAGCTGAAGAGACAGGACACAAACTTGATGCAATGCAGGGAGTCTCTTCACAACACTACCCTCTTTCCAGCTAACAGGATGCAAAAAGACACCATTTCTTTCCCTTAGGAATGGGATTTAGCTCTCATGTCATCTCCAAGACTAGAGCACGCGCTTCTCTTTAGGATCTAACCCTTGCTACCCTCTTCCCTCAACATTCCAATGCAGCCTTACTGATTCAGGAGCAAGGGAATGAAATACATCTCCCCTGCTTCATCAGCTTGAGAAGATGGAGCAGCAATGACTAAACTGCAAGCAATGAGGCAGTGCTTACTGCTCCACCACATCACTGTGCTGTTCACTGCCACACAAAAAAGAAAGTCTGTTACCTTTCTCATTTCCACCTGTTAGCAACTGCATTTCATGCAGGACTTGGTCTAATCAGAACTCCCCCTAGAAAGGAGATGATTTTTAAAAACAAAATAAAACTCCATACTTTGCTCTCAGTAACTTTCTGATCTCTAGCTTGCTGTGGGGTACACACTATGACAGGGATGACAGATTTTTATGCAAAAATATCTCTTTGTGTAAAGAATATTTATCATCCATTTAAGGAACGCCCCTTAATTTTAAGATAAACAGCCCTAGAAGAGGCATTTTTACAACATCCCACTGACAGACACAACTCCATTAGTGTCCTTCCTTTCCAGCCCATTGTAATTTATCACAGTATCAAAATTTGCAAACTCAGAGTCTAGCAAGATGGAAAGAGGCAGGAAAGTAGTTTGAGTGGGACTTATAGAAAATGAGAAGGAATTGTTTTCAAGGAGAAAAACCAAAAAGTGATGGTTCACTCTTTGCCCCAAAAGAGGTTATGAATTTCAGCAATCAAACCCTTTTGCTCATCTTCCAAACGTATTTTGGCTGCGTTTCCAACTTTTAGAAAAGAGGCAGGAGACAGCAAATGAATTACAGTATCATCAAAACAATAGTAGCCTAGGAGTTTCTACAATTTCATTTAAGGCTTCTGCTGCATGCCTGAGGGACAGGATACCATCCAGAGGGAGCTGGACAAGCTCAGGAAGCAGGCCCATGTGAACGTCAGGAGGCTCAACAAGGCCAAGTGCACGGTCTTGCACATGGGTCACAGCAACCCCTGGTATCACGCAGGCTGGGGGATGAAGGGATTGACAGCAGCCCTGCTGAGAATGACTGGGGGATACTGGTGGATAATGAGCTGGCAAAATGCACTTGCAGGCCAGAAGGCCAACCGTACCCTGGGCTGTATCAAAAGCAGCATGGCCAACAGATCAAGGAGTGTTTCTGTCCCTCTACTCTGCTCTGTTGCGACCCCACCTGAAGTACTGTATTGAGCTCTGAAGCCTTCAGCACAGGAAAAACATTGACCTGTTGGAACGGGTCCAGAGGAAGGCCACAAAAATGATCAGAGAGCTGGAGCACCTCTCCTACAAGGACAGGTTGAGAGAGTTGAGGTTGCTCAGCCTGGAGAAGAGAAAGCTCCAGGAACACCTTATAGCAGCCTTTCAGTACCTAAAGGAGGCTTGGAAGAAAGATGGGAACAGACTTTTCAGTAGGGCCTGTTGCGATAGGACCAGGGGTAATGGTTTTAAACTGAAAAATGGTAGATTCAGAATAGATGTAAGGAAGAAAATTTTTATGTTGAGGGCGGTGGAAGAGGTTGCCCAGAGAGGTGGTAGATACCCCACCCCTGCAAGTGTCCAAGGCCAGGTTGGATGGGGCTCTGAGCAATCTGTTCTTATTGAAGATACCCCTGCTCATTGCAGGAGGTGTGGACTAGATGACCTCTAAAGGTTCCTTCCAACCCAAACTATGCCATGATTCTATGTTGAAAATAAGGGGGGGGAGGTTTGTCTATTCTTTTCTAAATTTGTTCTACTTAACATTTATAGAACTTCAATTCCTTGTAGATAGAAACAATGCGCACTATACAATGAAGATTACTATGAACATTACCCTTCCTTTGGAAAGTATCTTCAAGTAGATGAGCCAGAGATACTTACGCAAGCAACAGGTATTTTTGATTCAGTTTCTCAGAAATGAGAAACAGAAGAGAATTTAAAATTCCTGCCCATTTCACACAGGGCTCTTTCTGCCTTCCTCTGTCTCTCAGCCATGACATGGTAATTTACAAAGTGAATTCAAGTCCTGAACATATCTGCTATTTTACATCTGGTTCCTGTTACTTTAACCTCAGAAGCAAACTGAAAAAAAAAAAAAAA
>KZ505696.1:307040-333837 GCA_002844005.1 Limosa lapponica baueri
GCTGCTCTGTCCCCAGTGCAGTCATGACTGCCCAAAGCAGACTTACCATCAGATAACACAGGATCAGGCATTCCTCAGTTACACCACAGCAGTTCTACTCACTTCATTGGGATTTGCTCATTTAGATCAGAATAGTATGCAACTTTGTACAACTAGAGACTTACCCAACACAGTTAGAGAGCAAGATCTGCAAGCAAGTTAATGAGTTTGCAAGGACATGTTAGTCACTAAAATAAGCACTGCTCAAGGAAATTCCCATGGCTTCATTTGCCATGTCTTGTATTGCCTAATAGAAGACCACATGAATTCGAAACAAATGGCATTAGTATTGCAACATTCAAGAATTCAAGAGAAATGCACGATAAGACAGAAGGGTTGGTTCCTGCATCACCACTTGTTTGCTGTGTTCGACGTCAGCTGTCAGTACTTCCACAGAACCTGCTCTATTCTGCTTTTGCTCCATCCCATACCGGTTACCCAACAGGCAGGCCAGGAAACAGCAGGAATAAAAAAGGGGGGCGAGGGGGACCTCAGCATCTTCTTTCTCAAAGTTATATTGCGATACCTCCACAGTAGCTTCTGCTTCTTGCTCTCCTTTAAAAAGAAAAAAGCAAGTATTACCTTTGCCTGTGGGTGTCAAGGAAATAAACAACTCCAAAGCTCAAGGGAAGCAAGATGCACCCTCACTTGGAGCTCCCTGTAGTCAATCCTATAGTAAAGGGGCAAAGCTAATGCTAGACAGCTGTTGCTACTACTGGATCCTGGATCCTTTCGCCAGCTCCTCACGAGAGACACATCCCACTCAGACATGGCTGTGGCAGGTTCCAGGTACCAATTCAAGCCAGCACTGCTATTCAAAGCAAAGACCCTTCCTTCCTTTACTGCACATCACTCGGGCTCCCAGAACCACTCCCTCGCATGGCTGTTTGTGTTCCTGTTTTGTTAAAACTAGCATCTTTCCCAGAACCAAACTCCACAAAAAAAGGACCTTGGTAAAGAAACTGTCATTAGCACGGGACAATCTGACAGGGCAGGGGGGAGGAGGGACTACATCTCCCCCCATGAAGAATCTTCTAAAGCTGAACTGCAAGTCCACAAGTCAGCCATGACACAGAGATATCCCCAAAGCTAACAAACATCTGCTTCTTCTCATAGTTCTCAGGTTCCCCTATATTTTCCTGCTACAAAAATGTACAAATGATCTTGTTTTCTCGCAAGAGAAAGGAAGAGGAGCCTAGAAATTGACAGAATGTATCAGTGCAAAAAAATTTCAATGGGTTTCTTTGGACAACTGATGTAGAATTCATGTATTGGTGATGTAGTGACAAGGTACTGACAGATGTCAGTGCTCTTCAGAAAGCAGGAAGACAGTACTTACACTCTTTATTGCAGTTTGTTCATTTAATCCTAGGCAAACAGGAACCTTAGACATTTTCCAAGCATTTCATAACTAGGTAGTGAAGCTGTTTTACATTAAATGGGGAAAAAAACCCCAACAGCCTGGACTTCCTAGTAAAAAGATTAAAGTATGCAAGTAAAGGGATGGGGGGGAGGGCAAGAAATGGAATGTCACATACTGCAAAGAAAAACTATTGCATATTTAATGGAGTACAAGATTTTTTACTTGTAAACCCATCAGATTCTTAAAGCGTAACCATTTTCTTTCCCTCCCCTCCTAACTATTCCCCTCTGTGATGGAAGGGGGGGGCCAGACTACAACACCCCATTGCCCCCTAGAAAGGCTGCACTTCCTTTTCCAGGGGGGCTGTATTCCAATTCTACAATAACATGCCCTACAGTTTATTAGGCTCTTCTTATCCCGAAACACCAGAACCAAACCAAAACCCCACACTTTGCCAAAGCAAAGAGTAACAAAGAGTTCCAGTCTGTACTCCTGTGTGTCCCATGAAGCTTCCAAGGGAGCAGACCTGTCTTCATAAGGAAACATGCAGATCCTGCAATTCCTGAACTGTTTGATTGGCCTCACTGATCCGGCCTCAGGGTTGGACTTCACATGTTGTCTCTTGTTCCATGGCGGTACCAGCCAGTAGTCTGGATGAAAGGAAAGCAGCAGCTGACATCCATGAAGGTCAGAGAACATTCTTTATCTCAAGGAAAGAGGGAAAACTTTATTTAAGGCAGTGCAAGAGTCACTGTCACTCACCAAAACGGCTTACAAACTTAATCGATTAAGGCACGTAGTCTGATCATGGTGTGAGTTTTGAATAAGAAAATGTTTGAATAAGAAAATGAATAAGAAAATTACTCATCTTTACCACAGCATAAAGAAAACAAAGTTAAAATGTTGACAAAAATGTTGCTTGAGAGGTTCAAGTCATGGCAGCTTCTTCCTTACAGCCAGGACTGTATTTTGAAAAGGGGAAGAAGAGAAGGGGAAAAAGTCACACCACACATTCACAGAAGATGACCCTGACCAGACATGAAGGAGAGGCTGAACTTTGAGCGTATCCTGTCCAAAACAGACAAGGACACTCACATGTATTGGGTCTCCCATGCTGGCACCAGTGCACTTAAGTCAGCTCTTTCACAAAGCTAAAGCACACAGGAAGGGTACTTGGGTGGCAAGGCGGGACCTCCAGTTTCTGAAAAATGTGGTTAAAATTGGCTGTCAGAGTCAAATATTATCAGCATGGAGTAACAATCTGCATGTGCCTGACAGCCTCACACGTAGCGTGATCATGTAAACTCATTTTTTCAAGTGTAGGAAACATGGGAGGGAAGGGCATTTTCACTGGCACTCAAAGCAAAAACAGAGTTTAATCTGGCACCTTTCACAAGTACTCAATTAGTTTCCAATTCAAGAACAGAAAAGAACAAATTAATTGACCAGCAAAGTCTTAGAACAAGCCTGGTACCGTGCCATGAAATAGAAGTGAGGGGAATCAGGCTACAAACAGCCCTTCTGCACGCATCCAATGTCCTCCTCTGCCAGCACTTTTCCCACAGGACACCTTTTGTTCTCACCAAAAGAGCCAACATAGTAATTGCAAGTAAGACAGTAGATTTGAATGCATGTACCAAGAGAGTTTCTAGCAGTCAAAATCCACACACACAAAACCAGTGAGCTGACACACAGACACAGGCACACAGACCAGACTACCAAGTGGTCTAGCCTACACAAACGTTAACCAAAGCACAAATCAGTACTGTTAAATGCTAAACAAAAGTGGATGGATGAAAGCCTCCAAAAAACTGCACTCTGAAATCCATCTTTACACGGGAGGTTAATCAGAATGAGTAAGCAAGTGAACGTTTTCACTTCTGTGTGCAATATTCCCCAATGGTTTAGTCATTACAGCAAGAACCCAAGCCTTTAAAGATAGATCTGCCTAAGAAGCAGAACACTTCAGAGAGCAAAATTAACTTGGTGGTTAGCTTCCCTTCCCAAAGAATTGTATTAGACAATTATCTACAGAAGTCAAAATCAGGCCAACATTTAAGGGCCACAAGGGGAATAATACAATGATTGCAAAGGAAAAAGCAAACAATGGCTAGGTGCTCATATTTGTTTGAGTCATACACACAGTGGCATTCATAATGAATACTAATTTTGAGTTCTGCTTTATAAGGCATATTCCTAAAAGGAACTTATTTTCTAATTATGAGCTCCAGTGACCATGCACATTAAACAATGAAAACAAACGGCAGTAGATATTAACGTTGTGACAGTCCCATTATCTCTCATGCAATGCATGAGGATAAAGCTGTTAGCCCTCCTCACAGGCAAAATTTACTTGAAACGTCACTTTTATTCAAGTTCCTACAGCTGTCAGTTTACTTTTCCTCTATCTGTACCAAAAGGAGTTAATTAGAGAAAACTGAATTAAAGATTAAAAATCTTAGTTGCCAAGAATGTGTATAGTTTAGAGATCACGTCCCTAAAGTGTTCTTGCTAGAGCAAAAACCTGAAACAACCCTCTTCAAAAGTGCTTGGGAAAGGACTAATATTTTTTTCCTTCATGATGTTCAACTTCTTAGGGATTCCCTGCTCTTTGTCCGCCTTAAAAATGCAGGGGCAGCAAAGACTTTATCTTCTAGGTTACACGTTCTTCAAGCACAGGAGACATCGTTATTTTGCCACAGAGCACTTAACACATGTAACAGTCCTTCATTACCAGTACTGCATTTTTCAACTGAAAGGCTTTAAGTATCTTCGAGATCACAGAATCATAGAACAGTTTGGGTTGGAAGGGGCATTAAAAGATCATCTAGGCCAACCCCCTGCAATGAGCAAGGACATAACCAGGTTGCTCAGAGCCTCATCCAGCCTGACCTTGAAGGTTTCCAGTGATGGGGCCTCTGCCACCTCTCTGAGCCACCTCTTCCAGCGTTTCACCATCCTCAGCATAAACATTTTCTTCCTTATATCTACTCTGAATCTACCCTTTTTCAGTTTAAAACCATTACCACTGGTCCTATCACAAGTCTGTGCCCATCCTTCCCCCTTTAAGTATTGAAAGGCTGCTATAAGGTCTCCCCGGGGCCTTCTCTTCTCCTGGCTAAACAACCCCAACTCTCTCAGCCTTTCCTCATAGGAGAGGTGCTCCAGCCCCTGATCATTTTTGTGGCCTTCTTCTGGACCTGCTCCAACACACCCATGTCTTTCCTGTGCTGATGGCTCCAGAGTACTTCAGGTGGGGTCGCAACAGAGTGGAGTAGAGGGGCAGAATCACTCCCTGGACCGGCTGGCCATGCTTCTTTTGATGCAGCCCAGGATACAACTGGTCTTCTGGGCTGTGAGCACACATTGCCGGCTCATGTCTGGCTTTTCATCCACCAGTATCCCCCAGTCATTCTCAGCAGGGCTGCTGTCAATCCCTTCAGTCTCCCAGCCTGTATTGATACCAAGGGTTACCCTGACCCATGTGCAAGACCCTGCACTTGGCCTTGTTGAACCTCCTGAGGTTCACATGGGCCCACTTCCTGAATTTGTCCAGCTCCCTCTGGATTGCATTCCATCCCTCAGGCATATCAACCGCAGCACTCAGCTTGGCCTCATCTGCAAACTTGCTGAGGGTGCACTTGATCCTACTCTCTCTGTCTTTGATTAAGACATTAAACAGTACTGGTCCCAATACAGACTCCTGAGTGATACCACTTGTCACTGATCTCCATTTAGACATTGAGTTGTTCACCCCTACCCTCTGAATGCGATCATCCAACCAATTCCTCATCGACCAAACAGTCCACCAATCAAATCCACCTGTCTTCAATTTATAGAGAAGGTTGTGTGTGGGACCACGTCAAAGGCCTTACAGAAGTCCAAATAGATGACATCCATAGTTCTTCCCTTGTCCACTGATGTAGTCATTCCCTCACAGAAGGTCACTAGGTTTGTCGGGCAGGACTTGCCCTTGATGAAGCCATGCTGGCTATCTTGAATCACCTCCCTGTCTTCCATGTGCCTTAACATAGCTTCCGGGAGGATCTGTTCCACAATCTTCCCAGGCCCAGAGGTGAGGCTGAAAGGTCAGTAGTTTCCAGGGTCCTCCTTTCTACCCTTTTTAAAATGGGTGCAACGTTTCCCTTTTCCAACTCACTACAGACTTCACCTGACTGCCATGACTTTTCAATTATCATGGAGCTTGGCAACTATGTCAGCTAATTCCCTCAGGACTCTGGGATGCATCTCATCAGGTTCCAAAGACTTCTGCATGTTCAGGTTCCCCAGGTGGTCTTGAACCTGATCTTCTCATACAGTGGGATGGACTTTGCTCCCCCAGTCCCTGCCTTGAGGTCCATCCACTCAAGAGATGTGGGGAGAGAGGTTGCCAGTGAAGACTGAGGCAAAAAAGGCCACCCAGCCTTCTCCTGGTTCGTTGTTGCCAGTTTGCCAGTCTTGTTCATTAGGGGGCTTAATGCTTTCTTTGACTTTCCTTTTCTGGCTGACATAACTATAGAAGCCTTTATTACTTTTTGCATCCCTTGCCAAATTCAGCCCCAGCTGCACCTTGGCCTTCCTGACCCCATCCCTACACAACCGGGCAGCATCCCAATACTCTTCCCAGGATACCTGTCCCTCCTTCCACTCCTTCTGCATTTCCTTCTTGCTCTTTAGTTTGACCGGCAGGTCTTGATTCAGCCATGCTGGTCACATCAAGGCTCAACTGAGTCCAAGCAAAAGCAGAAGGTTGGTGCTAAAGAGCCCCAGCATACACAGCTCCCTAGACAGGGTTTTATTTCCTAATTTATTAGATGCATCAAGCAAGAATGAAAGAGGCATGATAGTTTCCGAAGAGATTCACTTACAGCTTCAGCCTTGCAACAGGCGAATTTCAAAGCCAAACGGTATTACTGAGAGCAAGAAAACACCACCTGATTTAGAAGCGGCAGGAAAGTAAAAGATGTGTAGCCTATGGTAAAGTTAAAACACCCTCCTTGTAAGACAAAACCATGTTACTTAATGGGTTTGTGCCTGCTGCATTACTGCTCTCCCAGCACCACAAATGATTCCAGACAGACATCAACCCCATAAACAGAACAAAAGCCCAGAAGTCTCAGAGGAGGTAAAACCTACTGCTTTATCAATGGCATAACCTATAGGTATTTTCTAATGCGGCTTTTAACTTAAACATTCAATAACTGGTACACCACCACCATCGCAGGGCTGAAACCAAAAATAAAAAAAGCAACAAGACCACAGAGAAATCAGTCTTCTCCCAGGACATCACTCAGGACAGACACATGGACAAAGAAAAGTTATGTTTGGAATATGTTCAAGTTATCCTCACAAAGTGCAAGCAAGAGACTTGCACTGAGAGAACAGCAGCTCATTTCTATTGGAGGAGCAGGATTGCTCCTCAATATCCAGAATGTTAAAGACTAACCTCTAGCAAGTCTTCCGGTGATTACACAGAACAGACTTGCAAGGACAATAGCATGTGATGAAAGAATATTCAGAGACAAGAATGCGTAAGACTTTTTGCCTTCTATGCGCTGTTGCATCTTCTCACCAGGGGTAAAGGATGCAAGCTGGCCCTCGCCTTAGGCTGAATTCCTGAATAGAGGTGCAAATAGCAGTAATACAGCCATACGCTTAAAAACAGGATTCCTATGCTGATTCATATTGAAGCCAGGACAGAGAATGACACATGTTCTATATAGCACATTTCAAAAGTTTTGAACAAGACATCCAATTTACATTTCTTTTAATAAAAATAGATCTGCTTTACTCAGAATTGCTGCTATGCCTATTGTAGTTCGTAAGAAATGCAAATTCCCAGAAGAAAAATGCATTATTCACTTCCAGCGAGTGAATCAAGAAAGATTTGCATATATTAGATTGACTCAGAGGTGAGTTCAACTAATGCAAATCACATGAAAAATTAACCATAGAATCTACTCATTACACAGTAACAGTGACTGACATCATGTAGCAAGAGAAATATTTTGACCTATCATATGACACTCCCAACATATAAGGATTTCTTTTTCTGTGTGAGCACATAAGTGTAACCTAGCAACAGCCAGAGTCTGTACCCTCTTTCACATGCATTTGACCCCAGTCAAGCACAACTTTTGTCCCAAAACCTACCACGTTTTTCTGGTAGAAAGTAGTAAAAGAACAGTGTTACCAAGAAAATTATGAACTACACACAATTATAAACGTATTAAGAAGGCAGAATATATTCCAGTAGATTAAAGGTTTTGCCAATTTAGCTTTTAGTCCAATGTTGCCTGGGTGCTCAATATATATAACCAAAACCCTGCTTAGCTCCAGAAAGGTTTACTGGCATGTCATTTCAAGTCCAGGATTACAATCCTGCTTTTTGTCTTGTTTCCTCCACTCAGGATCCTCAACTCCAGACCCCTCACCAGCTTCGTTGCCCTTCTCTGGACCCGCTCCAGCACCTCAATGTCTTTTTTTGTGGTAAGGGGCCCAAAACCGGGCACAGTACTTGAGGTGAAGCCTCACCAGTGCCAAGTACCGGGGGACAATCACCTCCCAAGTCCTACTCACCATGCTGTTCTTGATACAGGCCAGGATGCTCTTGGCCTTCTTGGCCACCTGGGTACACTGCTGGCTCATGTTCAGCCAACAGTCGACCAACACCCCCCAGGTCCTTTTCTGCCAGGCAGCTCTCCAGCCACTCTTCCCCAAGCCTGTAGCACTGCATGGCATTGTGACCCAAGAGCAGGACCCAGCACTTAGCCTTGTTGAACCTCAGAATCCCAGCTTCTACTCATCATACAAACACAGATTCTAGAATCCCAGCTTCTACTAGGAACCTGGGGTCTTGCTTATTTTCATTCCATTTATTTGCACACCCAAGTTCAAAAATTCTCCAGCTGAACAGCCACAACATAACAGCTATTTCCAGAGAGCAGCAGCTAAAATATGTAACACATCAAAGAACAAAAATCAGCAGACCAACAAAGACTGCCACACAAGCCTGTGTGCCCATCAGCAGCTGGGAGGCTGGACTAAGTCCTCAGGAGACCTGGGCTTCATTCCCAGCTCCAAGAATGCTAGAGACAATCCCTGCTCATCTTCCTCCATTCAGAGGACATGTTCCCGAGGACAGGAGCTCTCTTTCCCTGTGCAGTGCCTTAATGCTACAGGGTGTCTGATAACCAGCAGAGCAAGGACTAATTCCTTCCTCTTCGTGCCTGCAACAGGAACAGGTTGACACAAAACTGCAAGCCATCAGTAACTGTAAATAAGAGAGAAAAATACATAATTGAGGCAAATTAAATTTGGAAGAAAACATTGATGGGAAAGGAGTAACACAGCAGTCTTCATCAGACACCACTTAGTCATGATCTGGAGTGTTCACACCTGCTCCGCTGTCACAAACTCCCACAGCTCTGAAACGCGCTGCAGCAGCACCCCGACACCTCTCCTTCTGCCAAGCCTAAGCAGCGTAACAGGATCATTTTGTTATTCAAGTTCTCATTTAGTTAATCACTGCAAGACCTTCAAATCTCTATGGTGTATCTCATGCAGAACATCTGCACAAAGTATAGCAGCCTTGTGGGTCTGCCTCCACCAGCCCGGTGCAAACTCCTGAGCTGCTGAACACATGGGCGGCCTTGCCACCAGACAGCAGTGGACTTGGGCCAGTGGTACAGCAGGCTTCCTTATTTATCTGCACGCTTATACAGTCATTTGGGCCTACTAACAACCCTGTTCTGGTCACCGTTTCCCATCGCTCTTTTTGTTGATCTGTTATATCACAAAGGCCTGAGTTCAGAGAAATACTTTGACACGTGCTGCTCTGCCTTGGCTAAGCTAGACCAATGTGAGACAGATCTCGGAGCCAAGGAGTTCAAGGAAAGAGACTACCAAGGACGTAGCAGGAAATTCTCCACAGACTCTGTACAGGGCATCTATAACACATTTTGAAAACCCTTTGAAGTGCTGCTCCCTGTGCCTTCATTGACTTACAGATTACAGGAGAATAAGCGATATAGGATCTTTATTTTCTGTACCTTGAAAATTCCTTCACAGTTCCCTTTTCTTTCACCCCCCCCAACAGCAACTGTGTTACATCCACGTGGGCCTGTTCAGTTCAGCTCCTACTCCATTACCATAGGTTTGGCAGGTGATAAAAGGAATGTTTGTTGTTGTGATATTTTCAACGACCTAAACAAAAAAGCGTATAGTGCACCTTCCAACAGCCAAATCAGGCCTTTATTTGAGACACAGTGGCGACAAGAAATTTCAGCAGCGTAACCCTTCCTTCTCAATTACAGCTGCAGACAGCCACATGGGTTAGTGCCAGTAAAATGTAAGCTTCTGCCTCCATGGAAGTGAAATAACCTCTGTAGACTGAAAATTGGAGGAGGAATAAACAGAAACCAATGTCAGGTCTTGTAACTCATATTAGTGCCCGCAAGTGGTCAAGTGTTGAAAGTTTCCAAGGCACGACAAAGGGCAGATTTAATAACACCTTTTTGAAACTGCAATACAATTGCCAGATTCCTCGTTTTCAACCCTAACTGTTCCAAGAGTCCTGGGTTCCCCCATCTTATTTGGTCAGACATCCTCTTCTGACTCTATAGTATGGAAACAACAGTATTGTCATGATTCCTAACTCCTGGTCTTCTGTCACAGACTCTGAACCTCTATCCTACATCTAAATGGTCTAGGCAAGCACAGAACCACCCCTCCCATGTATCCAGAACTGGGGTACTTATCCAAGCCAAACACTATCACTGTCTCTACATGTGAACTTGTAACTCAGTTTGTAATGAATCTTTGGCAGGGCTAGCTATGAACATGACACTTGTCCACACTTCACAGCTACGTGCTTAATTTACAAACAGAATTCCAGTTAATGTTGCTGCAAGCCTAAGCCCTGTACACAAACCACCAAGCAGCTGACCAGCCTTATTATATGTCTGTACAATAAGAAAATTTTCAGCTCCCATGTAACTCTAAAACATGCAGCTCTGCGTGGGATAAAAGGTTATTATCCTGCAGCTGATTTGCAGTGTGTTTTTTCTATCCATTGCAATAGTTGAGTGCTGCTATCAAACCAATTCAGAGAACTAAAATACTACTATTATTCAGCCTTGAACATGACATACCCACCTTCGGTCATCTTATTACAATCACTGCCAGAAATCTGTAAAATCCGTTAATCCCAGGTCTAGGGCTTGTTCCACCAAACGTCTCTCAGCAAAGCACTGAGTGATTAATATCCTGACCACTCCCAAAATTTACCAATACCTCCTCAGGTATGGTCAAATCACAGGTTGAGTCCAGTAAAAACCTATCACACCTTTTATACACTATAAAGGTGTACGGAACTCTGTGACAAATAGCACGCAAGCATGTGATGGGACCAAACAATGTGTCAGGCTGCTGGCAACTTTACCTATTCAATTTCATTCAGCATAACCATGCACCCACTCAAAGCCAAGTCAGCAGGAAAGAGCTCATACCATGAGTCAGCTGTTTCACCACCTTTTACACTGCAAATCTTCCATCAAGTAAGTTAATAACAGCAAAGAAAGCTACAACACGGATACCATCACCTGCGAACCACTGAGATGTCAACACTCCTAAATGGTTGTAAGATGGAAAGAATGGGAGAACTACCCTACAGCAATAGAAATTCCTATTTTGGGTTTTTTCTGGCCTTAATCTATGAATGAATTAATCCAATTATTTTTCTATACTACTGATTAACTACTGGAAATACTACTGATTAACCATCCAAACACAAAATGCTGGGTATTACAGCTGTGTTCTTTCCTTCTCTTTCAAAAGATATTAGCCACAGTTCAGATACTTAAGTGTATAAATTCAGCCAGGCACATTTAATAAAAGCTTAACTTCTACCGTGGCATTTTTGAAGTAGACAATAGGCTGCCTTACACCCTTCCAACATCATAATGAAAAAGTAACTTTTTCCATGGAATTGAAGAAAATACCATGGCTGAGTCCTGTTGAGAGACAGATTAATTATCTACTTGAGTGTGCATGCAAGAGTAAGCTTGGCATAGCTAAGAGAAAAAGAAAAAAGTCAATCATTTAGGGAAGGGTAGCAAAGCTGCTGTGCTAACGTCCTCCTCCCTTAGACCTTCTGCACAGCTCAGTGCAAAGAGGGGGTATGGTGTTCAGAAACAGCAGTAAATCAAGATCAGACTAGGGAATGAATTCACTGGCCTTTGAATGGGACAAGACAGGTACTACTTGCAACCCACAGTGCCACCCCCCTCCATTTCCAAGAGCAGGGAAGCCACATTCTGAGTGTCCAACCTAGTAGGGAACACAAGAGCAAAAACGCGTCCTAAAACAAGCATAACCAGAGTGCCAGCTTTCTAGGGACTAGATGTTGCCTGGAGCTCCGCATAGCCCAGAGACACCCAGTGGTTGAATCGTTACACCACAAGCACGTATAATTAATGAGAAGGTTACCAAGAGTGGTTTCCCAGCTCATTTATTTACTACAATCTCAGATTGACGTGATGCTGCTCTGCTCACCTCCAGCTCTCAGACTGGGGATGGGAATGGATAGGGAAGTCTCAGAGAGAGACCTGATTCTTAATGAGTGACAAATAGCAAGAAAGTTCAGAGAAAGAAGGAATCTGCAAGGTTTCACACCAAGCTTTATCTTGTGCCTGTAGATGTCACCGACATCTGGCCCTTCCTGTGCTCTGCCATTCCTGAGGAAGCTATACAGGCAAGGCTCTGCCTCATTTGAGCTCTCTGGCTGAGTTCGGGTAACCATTACCTGCAGTCTGAGATAGGGCAAGTGCTATGCCACAATGAAAGCCAAATGGCAGCTAAACGCTCCCTGTTGACCTGCTACCCTTGCCAGCAGCTGCTACATTTCCTGGCTTAAAGGAAACTTCATGATGAAAAACGACTCAAGATCAAGATGGACGTGCAAAACAGAAGTAAGGCATCACCGTTCACATTACTAGCAGCATAAGACCAGACTCTATACTAGAAAAAGAGAGAAGGAAAATAGGTCCAACTTGAAACAAGCTTTCAGCAGCTCTACAAAACTGTAAGCAAGTCTCCCTTAAACCCAAATAGCAGCAAAGCTGCAAAAGGTGACATGCGCAATGGGTCTCCCATACATTGCATGAGCTCTCCAACACTAGGCTTGATTCTACCTGATCCAGCTTTAGGCATTCATGAAATACCCAAGTTAGGCAGATCATCATAGTCAGCTTTCTCTAAGATCAAAGTTGGAAGAGATGTCCATCTCTCTCCAAAGATGGAAGTAATCATTTAGACAAAAGCATCTCTCCATCTCTTATTTTAGACCCTTCAATTGTCCTTTCAGTCTCCGAAGTGTATTAGGAACAGCAAACTAAACAGGATTAATATCATGCTCCCTTACTTGGCCTGCACTGTTGTTAAATCTGAGTAGTGATGCTCAATTCAGATGAAAGTAAATTGTGAAAGCACAGTAATCTCCAGAGAGACACAGAAATGCATATTTTAAGCTTCTTTGTGGCTCCTTCTGGAAAACAGCAGGGAAAACTTTGTTTACAACCCATACCACATGCACAAAGACAAATGCAACCTTCGGTCAAGTTCCATCAAAGAGAACTTGTTTTTTTCTAGAATTGAATTGTCATTTTTCAAAGGAAACAGTGCTGTTTTGGAAATAGCAACTATATTGTAGCAAAGGACAAACATCAGGGAAAAGTAATAGGTCAAGTGCAGGAATGGGTGACCTTACTGTGATCATTCTACCATAAGAGACTTATGAAGAGTTTCATTCCCTGACAGAAAGCTCAGAAATGCAGCAGCACCAGTAGCTCAGAAACGCTACAGTGACTCACTTGTGTTCAACCAAGGATCAACTCAGATGCTCAGGGGAAACAATGAAGGCATCAAACAGGACCCAGACTAGCCAAGTAGATGCAATATGGCACCACAACCTGGACTCGATGACATGATGAGAACCTCACTTTCTGCCTCACTTCTCATATCCCATAAAATAAGCACTCTTTTAGCAGAGGTCTGACCTACAGGTGAACATTACAGCTAACCACTAGGTGTTCTGAGACTACAAGCTGATTGTGGCATACCGGTGACAAAGAGATTTCATGTTCCAACATCCCCAGCCATAAAACACATACTGAACACAGAGAGAAAGTGAGGGATACCCAGGGAGGTTGTGGAGGCCCCTTCTCTGGAGATTTTCAAGACCCAACCGAATGCAGTCCTGAGTAATGTGCTCTAAGCAATCCTGCTTTAGCAGGGGAGTTGGACTAGATGATCTCTAGAGGTCCTTTCCAACTCTGACAATTCCGTGATTCTGTGAAACATCCTAAATATTGCAGGAAAACTCACAGACAGAGCAGCTGTATAAACCTGAGAAAGCAGAGAGCAGGCAGGGCTGATATCACTGAGAACAGCACATGCCTGGTGTGAAATGAGAGAGCACAAACAAGCTTGGAAGGCCTGATGTCTTCTCTCAAGCACAGGGCAGCATTCAGGATCCTGCTTGCCCCCTTAAATCACACTCTATCTGCTCTTGTGCTCTGCTATCAGAACTGACAAAAAAATAAAATCAGAAGAAACAAGTAGGGCCCAGAGCTAGGTCAGCTGCAGCCCCGTTCTCTCAGCTGCTCAGAGCTCCAGCTTCCAGTATTTGCCTCTCTTCTTCAGCCCCAGCCCTGCCCATGCAATCCTCTTTCAGCCGTCCCCCATATGTCAAATTTGAGGCACTTGCTCTGCACCACTGTGTATACAGAGATGCCAAGAGTCACACCAAGTTCTACTTCATCAGTGACATATATAAGCAGCAAAAAATTAAGAGGAAGGAAGGTTCCTTCTCCCTCCCTCCTCCTGCGTCATTAGAGCCTCATCTTTTGCTCTGTGAAGCTTTTAAAAAGAGAAAACAGATCTGAAATGAAATGGGAGGGGTGTAAAAAGTGTCTGGAACAAAATACCATATGTGCAATGCCTCTTCTCCTGTTCTGTGAGCTGCAAAAGAAAACAGCACCTTCCCTGACAGAAGCAACAGGGCTGTCTTAAGTAATTGGGGAATGAGGGGAGAGGAAAGGGGCAAGAAAAACATATATTGTTTTTCAGCAGCCGTAAGTAAGAAAGTTGCAGGAGTGACAGCTTCGCTGCCTCCCTGCCCAGCTGGCTCTGTGACCTGCCTGGAAGCAGCATCCAACACCACAGGAAGGGCTGGCTTTGTTTTCAACATTGTTGGCCAGTGGCCTTATACACAGGATTACAGAACGCTGCTTTCCTCACAAGTTATGATGGGGCAGTTTATTTTCATTGGCATGAGCAGAGAAGGAGAGCCAGTCTGATCTACTCTGCAGCAGCAGGACACTGTGAAAGGCAATTTTACATGCGTACAGTCATAACACAGTATGCACATTACACACACCCTGTCTTAGAAAGAAACCTTTCAAGAGAGACCTTTGATTTCGGAAGATAAACGGAAGCATCTCCAGTCAGAATCTTCAGCCTTCAATCCCCATCACCCATGTGCTGCTACATCAAAGTAAAATCCTGTTTTGACTTCCTTCATGTCTTTCAAATCCCCATTCCCTCATATTTCCACAGCAATCTGCCCTATGAAGTCACAGGAGGATTTTCCCACCCTGTTGACATCATCTCCTCCCTTGTTACACCCAGTCCAGTCCATGCCACTCAGCACAAGCTGCAGGCTGAGTGCTGGGTATACAGTACCAGATCCATCCCTCTCCAGTGATCTTTGCTGATATTAAGGCTCATAAGCAGCTATTACAAGTCAAGGCCAGGATAGTGAGCAGCAACTTTCTGTGCATCTGTGGTGATGCAAACTGTTCCAGTACATCTAGGAACTACTATCAATCACACTCTGCTCTCATCATTCGCACACACATATGCACTTACACGCATGCCTGGCTTTTTAAGCATCCCCTATGACTTCCTCCTTTCCCAGTCCCTCAGATTTGTTTTGTCCACTCTGACCCTTCAAACAATGAGGAAGCTTGGCATATCAGATTGCAGAAAAGCTTCTTTTTCCCCAACACTTACACCTTTCAGTCCTTACACTCCAGCTCTTCCAAACTGTGGCTCAGAAACATGTCCCTCCTGACTTCTTTGCTGATATCCATGCAGCTGACCCAATGCTTAGGTCTACTGTAGTGCTATCATATGTAAATGTTCAAATACTTCAAATAAAAATGAGAAGTTCCAAATTAAAACAAACAAAAAACACCAAACACAAACAACTTAAATGACTGCTAAAATCATCAATATATCAGTTACAATAGCAACATTTTGGAGAGGGTTTTTCTGGGGCTTTTTATTATTACTATTATTACATCTGCAGAAGGCAAGCCAAGAAAAGGAGAAATAGACAGAACCAAGCCCTGCATCCCAGCAAGCTCGCTGCGAGCAAATGCAGACACATTCCATGGTTGGCAGAAAACTGTGCTGAAATTAAGTAGCGTTGGTTCTGACGGAAACACAATTTTTCAGATCTGGTATGAAATCTGTAATGCATGCCACTGAATAAAAGCTTCCATAGGCTGTACAGCAGCACCTAAATATTTGTCCTACTGCTGTTCATCCATAGCTGGCACACATTCAGGGACTGCAAAGACAAAGCCAAACCAAAGCTCAGACTGACTTTTCTACCTCCAATTTGCATTGCACTTTTCCCTCCAGGGATCTCACATGGTTTGGTTTGGATTCCATCCCAGCTCAGTCCTGAACAGAGAGATGTATCAAACAATTTCAGTGCATTTCATTTTAAATTTAAGTATTTGAAATGACTTTGAATGTACATTCTTGACATTTCAATACTATTCTGGATAACTTCTTAATTCACCCGTTTTATACTAAGTGGTTGGTTAGAGTGTAGGGCAATTGAACTAAACTAGAAACAGAAAATTGCACCAAGACAAGCATCCACAGAATGAAAGCTGTTCGGGTGGAGTAGCATCTTCCCATGGGAAATGAAAATCTCACCACTAGCTATTCAAAATTTGGTTGTCTCAAACACTGTTCACCATGAAGCAGGACAAAGCCATGAGCCAGCAGCAAAAAAAGGGAACACCGTGAGCCATATAAGCTAGTTCTGACTTTCACCCCTTTCACTGCAGAGGCAGATAAGAGGACAACAAACTGCCAAATGCTTTGAGGATTGAGAATGTGTGGCAAATATGCAGGTCCAAGCCAACTGCAACTTATACAAAAGCCTGCCTAACAGAGCTTGTCACCAACAGGCAAAGTCAGGATTAATACCTACACTCTGTGTATGTATGCGCACATAGTTATACATACACTAAGAAAGTACCATGAGGAGGGATCTTCAAAACCATTTTCCTCACCGTAACAAGTAACTTAGGCAGCAGTAAGGGACAGTTGGCTCATTCACAGCAACACTTGCCATCAGAATCAGTACTGCGCATGGTAAATGGGGCTTCCAGGCACCAAAAGCCACAGGGTGCAAAAGCAGTGTGACTTTGGACAAATCATTGCCAGGACTGAATCTGCAACAGGTACACTGGGTGCACAGAGAAAGTACCGGGGGAAGCCAGAAAACAAGGCTTATTAAACTGTAAATGCTTTGATACAGAGAGTGAGTCCTGTGTGTTCTTACATTGGCCAAAACAACGGCCCACAACTGGTTCTCCTTTCATAATACAGTACAAAGGAACCTGAAACCATTATTGTCTAGCAATGGCTCATCATGAGTCCCATAAATAAAGGATTTGGCAATAACCCAGCAGCCACAAGACTTACGACAGCTTTCTCAGCAACTTATGAGAATTTGACTTCTTTCCAATAACTCCCTTAGGCTCCCAGAGGAATCCCCAAACAGCTTTTCAAACCCTAGGAGTCAGGCCAGTTGACAGCAAAGAGGATACCCAAAAGGCACTGCAATGACAATCCCGCAGCAAAGCAGGAATGCAGGCAAGCAATAAAACTGATGCTAAACAGGTCCACAACAAACTGGCCCTAACCATAACTTAAAGAGTAGGGCACTGCCAAAATGAAATGGTCATTTACTGGCACAGAGAGCAAAGAAACATAAAACCCCAATAGAACAGTAAAAGATCACAGACAACTTTCAGAGAACAAATGATTCTTAAGCCTACCACTGCATCTAGATGAAGAAATCTACTTCTGAGCGTAGCTCTCTCTGTCCTCACCTTTAGCAGAGGAGCAGCATTTTCGGGGCAGTTCTCGCTTTGTGGTATAAGGGAATTCTGTTATCCATACTCCAAGTAAGAAATTTTCTTGTGTGTGTGAGAAAAGTCCTAGTCATCCCATGGTCCCTTTCCTCCAGATGTCCCAATTCATTCTGACAAAGGCAGAATGCCTAAGCAGCAGTACAGGCAGAGCACTGTAGCACAGCCCTAGCCCACTACCACTTTGGCTGAAGCTAGGAATCCCTGAAAGAGGGCATCGAACTGGCATTTCTCTACAGCAGCAATAGCTGTTCTGTGCTCCACAAACCCTTCCTTGATCCGTAAAGTAGCTACACATGTGCTGGGGGGAAAACCATTTTTTCACCCACATACCATTTTGGTATGCAGGATAGAAGGGAAAGTGTATTTGTTCGGCATGCATTTAAGAAGATCGAGCATCTCTGCTTTAAACTGACCCGACACACTGGGGATGTAGCTCAATAGAGAAGCAGAAAAATATATCTCCTTGCAGAAATGCAAATACATCCAAACACACCTCTGGTCCAGATGCAAACAGGTGGCATCCTTTGTGTAACACTGTGTATGGCTAACATTCACTAACATTACAGCTAAACCACTACCACTGCACAATTCAGTTATTATAGAGCTAGGAAGAATCTACACATGCACATACAAACATTCATCTTCAGAGGTTTCTCAATACAAACAGAAAAAGCTATCTTTCACAGAATACAAGCACTTTGTTTAATATTAAGCCTTTTAGCTTCTCTACAGAGAATGGCAAATGTCACAAATCAAGAAAAGAAGTGCAGCAGCTTGACAAGGTCATACAAGAGGCCTGCAGGAAAAATTCCTGGCTAGGGGGATGTCCCAGGAAAGAGAACCCATGTCCATTTGCTCAGCATGCCGCTCATCAGACCAGGGGGGTGCAAGGTGGAAAGATGTCTTTGTTTTATGCCTCCTTGAGAGAGAGAATTTAAGGAATCAAAATAATTTGGGAGTCCTCAAAATACTCAGCATATCCTACAGGAGACAGGGAAAGTGCTCTCCAAATAGCTTTGGAGAGAGCAGAGATATAACAGTTAAATACCATTTTAGATCAGGCAGGGATTTGAATGGAAGCTGCAAACAAAACTGCAACCTTCATCTCGATGTTCTTTTTACTTAGGCCAAAAATGAATGCAAAACCCCAATCAAACCCATCAGTCCCTGGGCACAGCTCAAGCAGCCTATTGTTCCAAGAGGACTTATCAATCACTACAGACAACCCTCTCTGATCAGGTCATATGATTGAAGGCTTTACTTTATTATTCCCTCACACCACCACCAAGCAAAGCAGCAGCAGTGTATCAGATCAGACAAAGGAACTGCTGCCCTTCAGAACAAACTCCTGAATAACTGCTCCCTGATGTGCACGTGTGTGTGATTCAGCTGTGCGCGGTGGGAATACAAGAGTAACGTGCCACATGTGCCATTACTTACTGAGTTTAAAAAGGCAACGTAACCGAAAACAACCAGGACATTCAGAAGTCAACTTGGTCTTATATCTTGAGTTTATTAAAACTTCATGATTATTTAACCTGGTATGTTGAGCATTCTCAAGTACTATACACATGCTGAAGAGTGCGAGAACTGACGGGTAGAGGCAAGAGATGATGGAAAGCTAGCTCTCTACAACTCGGTCCCAGCTCCAACATACTGTGTTTCAGCAGCATGCACCCCTCAGGGCTTCTCTGCAGCAAGCTGGAGACCCTTCCTCAGCTTTCTAGTCCTGAGGCTACTACACCCCACAGTTGCCCAACCCTCTGCTACTCCAGTGCCACTGTGTTGTGATTAAAATGCTGGAACTGGCTCTTGAATGAAAAAGAAATTCACCTGCAAGCAAAACAGCTTCAAAATCCATAATCATAAAGAATGTTTGAGGATGTAGAGGCTTCTCCCCCTTTACCCACTGAAACAGAACAGTTCTTGGTCTTTCATATAAAACATGCCATAATTTCTTTCTTTCCTGCAGAGCAGTCACTGTGCATGTGTCTACCACTGTATTACCTCAATATTTTTTTTCAAGAAGTGCTTCTCTAACAAAAAGGAATTCACTTGTACAAAGCAAACTGTTTTGCTTCTGCAAAATTTCATTTGAGAATCCACAGTTAAAGTGCAGGACCCCTACAGTTACCAGTTCTGCAGTGTGATAGCTTCAGCATCCCTTGTGAGATGAAGCATGTCACCTTAATGCATCCTTAAGGTGAGAGAACAACCAAGCTGATTGGCTTCATCACCCTAAGGACATACAAAGTGACATACTTAATCCGATGAGAGACGCTAAAGCAGTGCCTCTTAATATTTTATGAAACATTTGGCTGTTTTTAATTTTAAAAACAGCAGCTCAATAAACAAAGCAATGGAATGTTCCCTGTGGATGGCACAACGATAGGTGCACAGCAGCCCACTCATCTGAGTGTTAACATGATAGCCTATGCATCGACTCTGTTCTCCTTCCACGTCCACGCTGGAAGCCCTGTACACTGGGAGGTCTCAGGCTCTGCACACCATCACAGACTTTTCCAGAAATAGCTGTCTTTCACCATGATGCAGCGCATTGCTGAGGCAGCTTTGGAGCTGGTTTAAGACATCCAGCTTTCATACAGAACCTTAATCTGGACGCAACAGATGTGCCCAAGCTAAGTGTTTTTAATCAGAAACTGCATTTTCTTTCCTACCTGGTCAGTTCTGGAAAAAGACTACAGCTACAGACTTTCATGAAACATAAAATGCAAGCATCGCACTGTATTACTACTGCACACTTGCTTTAAGCTTACCTGCTTTCTTAAGTAGCCACTACTGGTCACTGTCAGAGACAAGGTACTCAGCAAGATGGATCTTTGCTCCTATTTATAACCACCATCTTTTACTCCCAGCCCCATGAAGGCTTGCAAGACACAAGACCAGCCAGAAGACAAATGGAAGGAAAAGCCCAAGCATCAAGTTTAAATACAGACATAAGCATCCCCAAAAGGCCCAAAGGATAGCCTTCAGCAGAGGCTGCTGCTTCTTTGTTCCAAATACATCCATCATCACTTATGAGAGCCTCAGAGATAAGACTTCAAAAATAAGTTAGAAAATCCCCCTATTCCTTTTCATTGGAGTTCAGAGACTCATAGATGCCAGGGCAAACTATTGGAAGAGGACTTGCTTGCTGCAGTCTCTTCAAATAGAGATAAATCTTGATGGGAGAGGACCTGCTTATACACCCAGAGAAAAAAGTTTCCAGCCAAAGATAGAAGTACATCAGAGACAAAAGCACATCCATGAGCTCAATGGAAATGCATGTATTGCTTTCACCATGGAAGGACAACACCTTGGGCCTCCTCCCTTCAGTTGACAAGTCCTGGCCTCACCTCAACTTCATAGTCCATCCTTTACTCTGGAAGGAAAGATTCTACAGAAATGAAAAGCATTATCCCAAGAAAGGGGATTATTTTGTCATCTGAGGACACTTGCATGGAAAAACAGAGCTGATGGGCAGCTCCTGTGATCTTTCTGATTAAAATGCTGCCTCAGGATATTACTCTCCCCCCCAACATGAAACAGTCAATTAGGCTGTGATATATTCATGTAATAAAGGCTTTTTCTTATAAAATATGTCAATCCAAGACTAGCAAACATTATACTTTTGCCTTGAAGTGACCTTACTGAGAACAAACATGACAGACAAAACCAGTCCCAAACTAGTTAAATACTGACATCTGAGGAAGCAGAGAAGTGAGGGAGTAGATGGGTGTTTTTTTCCAATCCCATCTCAGTGCTTTTTGTATAAAAATTAAAAAGATAAAAAAGAAAAAGATGGAGTAGAGGAAGTTATGGATAAGCCATTTCCATGAAGGGCTATCTTACTTTTGCATTACTAATTGTATATACATGCATATATATACACATATACGTACACATACATACACAAAACTACACTCACCTACAGTAACCTCTACAGGTACAATTGCATATTAAAACAAATAGCACAAAATTCTGTTCATGGCATTAGGCACAATGGTGTCTGATAATCATCATGATGGCATGACCAGCAACAATTCTTAGACCAGTCTCTTATGCAAGGGAACCTTACACCACATAAAAAAGGTCATTATTAAAACAAGAACTGCCTTTGTGGAGCACCCATCCCTAGCCAGAAGAACATCTCAGCTCTCACTTCTAAGCACAACCAGGATCACCCTGAAAATACAGGTGGTCCAGCTGTGCTTCTCCATAGCAATGCCCTCCCTCCAAGGGCCCAGTGCAAATGGGAGGACACCTGCAATAGCACTAACAGACACAAGAAGCAGGGAAGGATCCATAAATATTATTGCCCCACAAAAATAGCAAGATAAAGTCTCTGCCCCTTTCTCAAGTAACAGGCAGTGATCTTTACATCTAACACAAGGACACTTTAAATCATTTTATGGAAAAACATTTGCATATTTGGATGCATCTATGGGACTTCCTCATACTCTCTATTTAGCAGAGACATCTGTTACTCAATATATATATTTCATATAAATCCCACCCTCTGAATCCTTTCCATCGGTTGTTACTAATGAAGCTTTGTGTGCAAAACCAAGTGCATTCTGCCCCCATTAGGAAGCCAATTACAGCAGGAAAAACAAGCAATTAACAAGGTGTAAAATAAACATCCTGCCACCTGCCTTTTAATAACAACCCCACTTCAAACAAGTCACAGTCTCAGCACAGCTTTCAGAATTGGCAACTGATATTATATATGTATTTATGCAGCAGCTGCTCTTCATTGCAACAAATATTACAGGCTTACCAGATAAGGTCAGCATATTTAAAAAAATATATAGCAAGTATTAAACCCTGCTTTGAGGCCCCGAATGTTGCTTTTAATGAAATCAGCAGCATCAGGCTTGTCTGGTATTACAGGGAAGCTGCAGTCACATCCCCAGCTTAGAGGGGTTTCTCTTCATTTCTACTTACTTAGCAGCTTCTGTATTTGTTTCACTAAATCCAGGGGCCTGAGCAGCTATTAAACAGCATGCAGGGCAACTAAACAACGCAAAGCTCTACAGAGAAAGATTTGTCTATCTTTCCTCCTTCCATCATTCCTGCCTCTCCTTCTTGGCTTTCTCCACCTACCTACCATCACATATAAAGCTTTATCCAATTGCAGGGGTGGGGCATATAATGGGGCAGAAAGCCACTCACCCAAAAAAAAAAAATCCAAGAGAAAACAAATCAAGATTCCAGCTAGTCTTTGCTCCTTGAGCCTGCAAGCTTTAGAGAGAAAGGAAGGAAGTCATTCCAAAGTCACACTAGCCAGCTCCAGACGGGGCCACTTTTCTTTCCCTGTTATGGAATGGGATGAATGACACACTTTTGAATAGTTAACCAGGACTAAAGAAAGCCCAACAGTAAATCTTCAGGATTTAATAGACTTGGAGATGTGGAGAATATGCCTGAGAAAACAGCAGCCAACCTTCATCTTGCCTTTTTTTTTTCTGTTGTTTTTAATCTTCCCTTCTCGCTCTGGCTCTCAACTGCTACATATTTATTCATTAAGTTTTCCATGTCACATTTCAGTTCCTGACTAATGTCCTATTTAATCACTCATTTAAAGATTCATGCAAGTCTTTTTCTTAGGGTACTCCTCTCTCTGGCTTTGTTGAGATCCAGGGAGTACAACACTGAATATGGTACCACGAACTTTTACAAATGCGTACATGATTCTGAGGTGTTAGTCACTAACCGTGTGTAAAACGGTAACATTCTTTCTCTAAATGACCACAGAAAGCAACAGGAAACAGAGCTTTTAACTCCAAACAGAGACAACAGGGCTATCCACAGGTTTACAGAAGGCTGCAAGTCATGATAAATAGTGTCAAAACAATCCTTCACTGAAGAGTTCTTCTGAAAAGTACTGCATTTAAATAACAGTTCACTACCCTTGAACACAACTGCCACTCAACTGGCAAATCAGATCTTAAAAGACCCAAATCTTCAATTCTGGTGTTTTTCTACTTGTACGCAGAAACAAGCAAAGTCAGAAGAAAGGGAACAACCACAGATGGTGAGAAGCAGTGAAAGGTGCAGAGTCTCCAGACTCGTGAGGGTGCACACCTAAACTGACCTACTGCAACCCACAAAGTTTAAAAAAAAAAAAAAAATTCTCAGCCACTGGTTTCTCACGCTACTAGTACTAGAGCAGAGATCCCACGACTCCTTCCTACAGCCCTAATTACAGAGACAAGGTCACAAAAGACACAATCTGCCAACAAGAGCTGCAGGAGGTCATATGGCCACTCAAGCTATAAAAGTATTTTAAGAGTAGTTCAGTCAGGTCACTTAACTGACTTTTTCTGGGGGTTGTTTTCTCAACAAGCAGCAATATTTTCCCTTATATTTTCAGGATGGGAGAACAGGAAGCAGGATCTACTCCTTAGTCACCAGTCTAGGATTTCAGTACTCATCACTAACAATGCCACGGAGAGGTCATGCCTAGCTACCTTTTGTAGGTCTACAAAAATCCACAAAAAACCACCAAGAACGAGCCTCAGCCAAACAGTGATGGTGGAATGGAACATTGTCAGCTTTCAAAAGTTGTTCAGATCACAGGAAGAAATCCTGCACTACATTAACCAAGAAGTGGGATATATTATCTGCAATGCCCCACAACAAAGCCTCGCGTGATAGAAACGGCTCCAGAAGCACATCAGAAAAGCAGTCCACAGTTCTCAAATTTACTTCAACTTTATGAGTTATAGGGAATTTTCTTCTGCTTGATGCTATGGAGCGCTCTGATGGGTTTCATAACGACCAGACTATCTGAAGGCCCAAAGAATCAGCAGTCTGGGGACTGCTGCTTGTTGAAGGTGGAAAGAAACCAGAAACAGGACAAGAACTTACTGTGAGAAAGACCCATGCGGTTCTAGGATTAGTTCTAGGAGACAGGGTTTCAACTCTTGTAATTCTCCTTCAAAGGCTGCTTAAAGAGACCTTATTCTCCAATTCTTCCAGTCCTCATCCCTCTTCAAAAGAATGTTTGAAGAGGAGAGATTTGACTAAATGCTGAAGTGCAATAGCTGAGTGTCAGCAGTACCCAACTCACCTGAAAAAGAGGAGTTGAAAGGTGACATGCCACAAATGGCGCACTATGCAAAGTCACTCTTATGAGCTACAGCCCATAAAACACTGACTCTGATTCCTAATAGTCACATGTACACACATCCCCCCCAGCTCTTCTAAACAGACTTTTGCGGTTTGGCAAACAGTCAGATTAAACAGAGGATACATGAAGTTGAGCAGAGAATGTTCTCAGTATGTAGCAGCCTCTCCAGGTCATAGATCATAAAAATCCTTATATTTTCTAGGATCAAAGAAGCTACAGCCATAGAAGACCTATTAGTTCATTAAGCCCATCACCCAGCCAAAGCAGGTTATCCAGAAAAGATGTAACAAAGTTAAAATAATACTGCGAGAACAAGCTGAGCAAATTTCTCTTTGAAAAAAGATGCTAAGCCAAGTCAGATACAAGAACTAGATCTGAAAGTTAAAATTCCATTTTGTTTTTAAGAAATAAGAAAGCACATTTCTGCAAGGCAGCTATAAGACACTAGCCTACATCTAATGATGTGGTTCTGCCATGAAGCCCCTGTGACAGCCCCTCTTTCTCACTCCCAGTTGCAAATTTCCATCTCCAGATACAAACGCTTTTCAGTGCACAGTTCAGTAAGAAAATTACTTTGGAGCCCTGGTGCTGAAAATGCATCAAAGCGCAATCTCCAAATTCTCTCACACATACCACACACACACACGCCACCCCCCCCAAAAAAAAAAAAAATCAAAGAAGAAAAAGAAAAGACACAGTTTGGCTCCCGCTGGCCTACAATAACAATAACGATAATAATCTAGAGATCGCAGGAGGTTCATCTACCCTGCATGGCAAGTCAATTCGCTCTGTTCACAACTGTGTATAATTGTTCCTGGGACTGCAAAAATTACCGTCTTTTCACTAGCAATCAGAATTGCACAAACGCTTTCAAACAACCGCAAAGCCTTATTTGATAAGGCAAAACTATTTGCTCTTTTACGGTTCAAGTTAGGTCTGGCATTTCTGTGCTGAGGGTCAATAATCCAGTCGTTCAAAAAATAGTCACGAAAGACGTATTAACATAAGCTGTGCATTAAGACACAATTATTTATATGCCTGACAGTAATGGCTCTGCACTGTGCACTGTATCAACTCACAGATACTTTAGCAGGAAAATAAAACACTTTTGGAGAATTTCTGCTCTACCCAAGGACAATTAGCCTAACGCCAACACTGTAACAAGAGACCAATAAGAACTGACAGTATTTCGACTAATGCTTCATCGCAGAGTCTCCAGAACAGCAGTGTCTGTCCCTAAAGTTTGTAGCCATCACAGCATGTTTCCCTTTGCTAAGCACACATAGCCTATGCCCACTGCTTCCCCAATCCTTAGATTAATGAAATACAGGTAAACAGCTTCAAGATGCATTATCTGCAGCTACAAAACCTCCCCGGCTTGGGGTACCAAATAAAATCGGTTGCTTTGCCTGCCACCAGCCATTGCCCCCCGAGCAAAGGGAACTTCCCTCGTCCCTCGGATAGCGGGGAAACCGCTCCTTTTCATGCGGGCGGCGCCTATGGCACTGCCTCTGAACAGCAGGCAGTACCTCAAGGGCAGCTCTGCTGAACCGCTTCGTTTTTATTTTCGCCGTGTACAGGTCGCAGCAAGACGGAGCAACATGAAAAGTTAGACGGGACAGCGTCAAGTCTAACCCGGCCCCAGAGTTTAAAAACTGCCGCCGCGACGGCGCCCACAACTTGACTGGGACTGGAAGGCGGGTTCGCCTTCAAAGAAATAAACACTGTCCGGGCTGAGCACAGCAACGAAAAAACCAGTAACCCCTCGGGACGGGCGGCGGGAAGGCGGAGAGGGGTATACACCCGGGCGGCAGCCGCTCCTGCCTTCTCCCGGCTGAGGGAGCGCGAACAGCCGCGGGGAAGCAGCCCCGAAAGGGGCCGCGGCGCCGCCGCTCCAGAGAGGAGAGGCGACACGACGACAACCGACGTCGCGAGCCGACCGTTGAGGGGTCCCAACCGCCGGGATGGGATGAGAAGTCTCTCCGCCGCAAACGCCCTCTCGCAATGCAACAAGTGGCC
>KZ505696.1:337151-393173 GCA_002844005.1 Limosa lapponica baueri
CTCAAATGCTTTTGTTCTCAAGTGTTTTGGAAAGTTTAGATGTCATGTTATATTATTTATAAACATTCTTTTTAAAAAAATACACTGTTCATATATTTCCCTTAAATAACTTCTGCAAGCGCTAGTCCTAAAATGAATAGCCCTGCTATTTAAGCCCTTGAAGAACCATTGATAGGCACAAGGACTAATTGACATCCTCAGAGAAGCTGCTGGAGTTTGACTCCATACAGTTAGACCATGCTGCTTGAAACCAAACAACCTTTTACCATGGTCCACTTATGCAGAGGCTTCCTTTCAGTCATTTGTACTTTTTAAAGTATCTATCTGCTTCTTCCCACAGGACAATTGCAGGTTTCAGGAAAATACATTTGTGATAAGCAAATGCTGGATTGTTGCACCCCATCATGTAGATCTAAAGGCCTGAGATCAGTCGTATTTCATGAATGTCATATTCTGAAAGAGTATCAGACTGGCTTTATGGTTAATAGGTTGGTGCTAAAGAGCTTGGATAGTGTCACTTATCTTCAAGAGGTCTGATAAAGATAGCCATTGAAGACACATGCAGCGGTTTAGGAAAGGATGATTCATACATTCTCTACCCAGCCATCAGAATCTCAAGCAGTCACTCGAGGAATTAAGTGGAAAGACTGTAAAACACAAATTTCTTGTTGAGTAGTCTGCACATCCTTATTTGTAGGGAACAGGTTGTATAATTGAATGCCACCTTATATGGGAACTGGAAAGGATTTTTAGCCTGCCTTATAATTAGCATCCCATCCATATGTGAGGTAGTTCACATTTTGAGTTATTTTAGTTTCTGTATGCCTCTCAGCTTGTGAAGTAGGCAAGTGTCATCCTCAGTTTACAGAAACACTAGAATGGTGCTTAGAGATGCTCACAATACCATGGATAACAATGCTTAGAGATGCTATTCCTTATTCTTGTGTCAGGAGGTGGTCTAGTGTCTTTGTGCTACCTTCTACCATACAATTAGCAGGAGCTGTAGCCAGCACAGGTAATTATGGACTGTCCAGGATTTTAGGAGGAGTGGAAATGGCTTCCTGTATTTCCAAACTGTGTTCCTCTTACTACGTTCACAGCTCTTGATTGACCAGATATTATAATCAGATCAGGTCCCCTCTTGTCTGCAGACTGGTGTTTGTAAAACGAAGACTGAGTTACTGTAACTGAATAAGTTTCAAGTCTCTTCCCAGTTGTGAAGACCAAAATTTTATTTCCAAAACCAAAATACTTGCATCTCACTTAACCTTGCTGTTTCATGACCAAATATGCCCTCACGAGTCAGGTAGTTCAGAAGAGGAAATTCGTAAGAGTTGGTCTGTTACGGTTCTGTTCCTGTAGGAGTTCTGCAGACTTACCTCTGAAAGTTTGGTGGTTGTGTCAGCCGGACGCCAGCTTCAACAGAAGATCATGTGCTCCTGCAGGCCAGAGAACAGGCAAACACCCTGTCAACAGCAGTAAATGGAAAGAACATTAACAGCACATGCTGAATTTCAGTTTCTTAGTTTAAACTGCAAACAAGTTTTCCTCTATGACTAAGCTCCAAGTAATCAGTATGTTGCTTAGGAACACAAGTGGTTCTGACTCACTTCATCCATTATTTTTTTTTATTGTTGTTCACTAATAGAGATGCCCTGGATGCCCTTGGCTTGAAGAGATACTGCTGCCGCAGAATGCTCCTAGCTCACGTGGATCTGATTGAGAAGCTTTTGAATTATGCACCCCTGGAGAAATGAGATGAAAAAAGTACCGTGCTGCAAGTCATGTGGAACGTATCTCTAATTCTAGACTTGAAACTGGACTTCAGGCAGTAAAGAATGAAAACCACCTGTAGTGCAACCATTGAGAGATGTTTACTTTCTGGAGAAAATACTGACCCAAGCCACTAACCTCTTTCAAGGAAACAAAGGAAAAATGAAGTCCACTTAACCAAGATTTGGAGATTAAATTAAAAGTTTGGATGCTTCTTTTTAAATCTGTATTTGGAGGTATTTTATAAACTTTTAGATGCTTCTGCCAGCAAAAGTAAATGTTTGTTCATATAGAAAAATTATTATATTTCATAAAAAATTTAAAATAAAGGCAGTCTTTCCCTGCAGCCTTTTTACAGTTTCTGGATAGAGTTAAGTGTATGCTTAGGTTTTGCCACTTGCTTGTGCTGTTACTTTGAGTTACTGTTAAGTAACCAGTTCAGTATTTCACGCTGGGCAGGTAAGGGAATTAGAACTAGGGACTGAAGCTCAGGGTTCCAGTGACAGGGAACTGGGTAAATTTGCTAAGAATTAAATATTATTCCTGAAAGCTTCTGGAGCCAGCAGAGTTCACTTTCCACTGCAGTTAAAATCAACTTGTGATCTCTACCCCAGTTCTTACAAAACACTGGGGCTGCTGTATTATAAAAAAACAGTGAATCAGCTGGTTCAGTGCCCTTCATTTAGGTAAAACATGTCTGAATGTTCCCAGGGAAAGCACTGGATGTGAGAATTTACGCATGCTGGTGTGAACAGGATCAAAGTCTTGATCTTGCCAAGCACCTGCACCGCGCTGTAGCTGGTACAGATACAGGCTTTCCGCCTGTTACTCATTTCATTGGCTTCACGTTGTGCTGCGCGTGTGGCATGGTACTGCCTGGCCAAACCGGGAGTGCTCTGGGCTACGGTGGAACAAAGCACTGAAAGATCAGCTGTATGTGTGGGGCTCGTGAAGGTTACCCACGCTGAGACAGGCACTGACCCTGCCAAAAGGCCTCACCTTCCCATTGCACTCTTGGCTTGAAAGCTGGACCACGTTTCACACTGTTCTTTGACATTTAAAAAATGCATCATTTCGGGGGGGAAAGTGGGGTGTGTGCACAGACAGACACACCCACCTTACCTGAAAACAAAGGAGGCCAATTCCTACCTCTGTGCATGCTCAGGATTCTGTTCAAATGCAGCACTAGCCCGAATGCAAATGTAGGACAAATCATCATTACAGCAGCCTTGTAGGAAAACGGGCTGGAAGAAATTATAATCCCTTATTTTGCACTTTCTTATTCCTTGGTACAGTTAAACTTCTGGCACTCGCATATGAGCTGGTGGGGAAGAAGCAGCTCTCTGGATTCTTTTTCATAGTTGAAGAACTAAAAAGAAGCTGGTCTGAACAAAACTTGGGTTTCCAGAAATGGTAATTATTTAATGTGCTTACTGGGTCAAACTTGTACACACAAACATTAAAACTAGATTGTCTCACAAAATAAGTTGCAGGACAGCTTGCCTTTGGCTATCACCCCACCAATCTTTACACTTGAACTTGCTTTTCAATTTAGTACAAGGCAATAGTAGATGTTTCCCATATTCAGCAGTTCTTTACTGAAGACGTTTTAAAACCATATGCTTTATCCTAACGCAAAAAGAATTAAGCCATTAATTCTAGCATTTGTTTCATAGTTGGTTGGATGGCTTATGTTCTGCATGCCTGCTGTATTAGCTAGCTAGATGCACTCAAAAAAAAAACCAACACCCAAAAAAACTCCACTTCTCTTTCAGGCTACTTTTTAAAAGGGACACAATGAAATATAGGATGACCTTTCCAGACGGAACTCCTGTAGGGCACTTTGCCATGTTACGGTGGAGCGGTACATGGAGATACGTGCCAGCTTGTTCACGAAAAGATCAAACCGCCGTCCCCAGGGCTCGTCGTGTGAGCCGTACTGAGAAAGCGCAGCAGCCCGGGCTGGTGCGTCTGGCAGAGGCAGCCGTGCATTATGCCGTGCGGAAAGCTGTCCCGCATCACTGCCAAGGAACGGGATTAGATGAGCCGACAGGACTTCGTTTCTATCTGCAAAAGCAATTTTCTAATCTAGTTTTCTGCTTTAGAGTAACATGTTTCTTTTCAAAGCCGATGCCAAGTTGTCTGATATGAAAAGTTACGGCTCTTAAATACTTAGAACGAAGATGCAATTTGCAAAAACACAGCAGGCCTCATTCAAAAATTCAAAGGAAAAAGAAAAAAACACCTTGGTTGCTCTCATTACTGTTTCTCAGACAGAAAACAGGGTGCAGCAGAAGCCAATGACAGTCTGGTACCGCTCCGTCAGACAGATGTTACACAAGGAGCAGCAAAAAAACCCCGAGTAGCAAGGCTGTCACAGCAGGCATTAATATTAGCTCACGCAGCACGTGACAACCTGTCTGCATCACAGCTCTTCCTCGGGACTTTGCAAATGCAGCGTTGACCAAAAAAGCCATTTCTGTAATGTGGCAAAGCAAATAGTCTATCACGTTCATATGAAGGGTTGTCTCGAGAGTTTTGTCCTTCAGAGGGTTAGGAGCAGAAGCAGAGCTTAAATGCTGTTCCATAAAGACTCAGTGAATTTTTCCCTGGATTTCTGTAAATCCCAGCTTTCACCTCTGCTCTTTGGTAACTAGGAAAGTAATTTCCTTTTCGCTGTCATTTCTCCTGTGCTTGCTTCTGCAGCTGTTAATAACATAAGCGTATTGGATCTGCTTTCTAACCTGCTAGATCTCTTTGAGAAGAGCCATTAAATATGCTTACAACAACCATACTTTTTAAAGCAAATGTAAAAGACACACACATATGCAGAGGAAAAAAAAAAAAAAAGAAAAAAAAAGGACCTTGTCTTTTCCTGAATCTTAATAAAAAGGATAAAAAAGAACCCTTAGCAGAATCAACAGATAACTAGAAGTGACCAAAAAAAAAAGATAAAGCGTACTGAATAGGCAGCCCTCAATTACATGCAGAAATCTGTCAATTGGAAGATTGCTGGGGAAAAAAAAAAAGAAAAAAACCCCACCACTGCTCTGTAGTTGTTTATTCACTTTATCTATGTAAATGGTTTTGGATACCTTTCGAGTCTGTTTTGAGAGACTGTTGCAGGGATAACACTAACCTGGTATTGGAAAAGCAAGCAAGCAAAATCAGAAGAACCCCTGTCACCCAGGCTGCAGCCTCCCTGCGGCCAGGGTGGCCTCAGACAGGACTGTCACTCGTCACCATCATATAAAAATAATGAATTAGTGCCAGAGAAGCACATGAAGGAAGATGAGGTCATGAAAGTACAGAGGAATCTGCCTGTGGAGTCCAGCATCCTTCTTCTACCTGGAGTATCAGCACCAAGGTATGTATGTGCTTGGAAAGCCTTACTTTTCTTGAAATTACAGTTTTAAACAACAAAAAACCCCCTCTTGATCACGATTCCGAGTCCATCTGCAGGAAGGAATTGAAGTGCTTTTGTGTCTACCCGTAACGAGCCTCAAGCCTTGTATTTCAGAAGGAGTTTTGCTCTGAAAAACCACCTCTTGTGAGGGTCTCACCCCAGAGTGATTTACTGAGAGATGTGTGCTGGGTTTTCGTTCTTCCCCTCACCTTTCCCCAAATGCAGCCTAGAATTGGATACTAAAGTCTGACTTCTTCTATATGCTTCTTGTCTATATGAAGAAAAACTCTGAAAACTCTGATTACAACCAGAGCACAAACCCCGTAGCTGTACGTTTCCATAGAGATGCCTAACTAGCCCTGTGGCTACAAATTTACATTTCATTGGTAATAAGCTGTGAGGATCCAGAACACAAGCTTTCCTTCCAAATAGCTCTACAGGAAAAAATATTTTTCCCCCCACTAAAAAAAAAACCACCTTATTTTCCTCTAAAAGCAGTTTAATTCCAAATAGTTTCTAACTTCAGTACTGATCCTACTAAGAAAATAGCACTTCTACTTAGTTCTGTCTCTGCACAGACCCGTGTACATCTATTTGAGCTTAATTAGCCAGCAAGATTTTCTTATTCCTGGTTCTTGGTTGAGACGTGCAAAATAATGTTATTTCCACCTGTCTCTGACTGCCCAGGTGATGAACACAGCTTTGATTTTCCTTTCAGCGCGTTCGTGCCATGATTTACATTGTGGCTTTGTTTTCAGATCTAATTTTCCTTCAGTTCCCCCAGCCAGTGAGAAAGCATTTTTAATTGTTCAATAGGGACAGCACAATAGAGATGTTTGAAAACCAAGGACAGGAAGCACGTGGCTGAGACTTCGGCTTTGCCATGCTGCACGGTTTGATGTGTCGCCCACTGAAGTCTGTGGGAGTCTTTTCATTAACTTCAATGTGACTTAAAATGGCCCGGTGGCGTGTGGTGCCTTACACCACTTGAGTGTCCAAGATTAATTCGTTTTGTTAAGTTCTGCTAAGAAAAGCTGTTTGACGTGCCCAAGCCTTAGATACTCAAAGAGCTTTCAGATCTTGCTGCAGACCTCAGCTGTGTGCACCTGCAGCCCATAAGGCCATAAAGAGAAGTAAAAGGTAAGAAGTTATCTTTGGCTTCAACGACTCCAGCCACCCCAGGGGCGCTGCAAAGCAATCGGCCTCACTTCGGATTAGTACCTGGAAACAGCACAATATTTACATGGGAGCAGGTCTCCTTTAAACCCTCATCTGTTTCTCCTTGATGCTCCCTTGCAGAAATATATAGGGGATGCAGAGCCCAGACATGCAGAGCACGTTAGGTTTCCTAGCCCAAATCTTATTTCTCCTTCTCCACAAACGCACATCTTCCAGACTTTGTCAGTCACCTGTTTTGGTGACCCACACTTTGTCTTAATGCTTGTAGGTCACATATAATTGCCATGAAGACATGGAGCTCCTAAGCACGACATGAGTTTCTCCACAATTTCCTTCCTGATGCATCTGCTCCTGCATCGGACATTATGTCTTGTAACAGCCAAGCTAGAAAATTCATGCAGGAAAGTCCTTCATTTATCCCTCCCAAATACGAAGCAAGTGTTTTAATAAAATGGGTTCATTATTTCCTTCTTTCAGGAGCTGAACAAATAGTGATCAAAGAAAGGCATGGAACAGCAGACAAAAAGCTAAAAGCCAAAATACTTTGGGGAGCGCAAGAAACTGTCAGTTAAAGGCAAACTTCAAAGCGAGCAGCAATGGCTGTGGTCAAGACTTTCCGTAGGCACTAATGATTTTGAATTAACCCATGCCCCACGCTAAGGGCTGGATTTGGAGCAAGAAAGAATGAACACTGAATACCCGCCCTTTAGGAATCAGACCTCCTTCTTTTAAAAGCAGGTCTACTTGGAGCATTCCAAGAAATGAACTGCTTTTTAAAAATAGTATGAAATAAATCATTGCCAGCAGTAGGACAGCTGTGCTCTGCACCCACCTTTAGGTGCTGACCTTCCTTGAGCTGCTGCTTGCCACATTTTCTGGTGGTTCACCACAGTGGTATCTACAAGCTTTGAATTACTTCAGAGATCAACATAAATGTCACTGTCCTTACCAACATCTCTCCAGAGACCCAATCCAAGTGCATGAAGCTCAATGGGAATCTTTCCTCCAACACTGGTGTACTCTGGGTCCATTCCATTCCACCATTTGCTTTCTCCAGGCTGGTCACATCAGCAAGGGAGACTCCTTTTGCCCATCTCCATATAACACCAATGTTCATGTCTTTCAAAGACAGAAAAATGCCTCACCTTAAGGTGTATATTTAGGGACAGACATTAACAAGAACAAATAGGCTCGTTACACAAACCTTGGGCAAGCCACTGGTGCGGTGCCTCAGTTTCCCTGCCTGTACCTCTTGAGATGGCACTCATCCCACCCTTCAGAAACCATCACATATGGGCAACAGCAAGAAGCCTAATCTGACCCAACCCCTGGTGTCTTCTTGCCTCCTTCTTATCAAGGACACCCTATCATATACTGTCCTCAAATCCCAACGGAATATCTTTAAATAGATTTTTAAAAAGTGCTTTTTGACTGTGAGCAGAGCACAGTGCAGGGACTGCTGATGGAGAGCTGCTGCCCTGAGCTTGTGCAGAAATTCAGAGATCAGCAGCATCACTGTCCCCAGCACACTACAGGAACACAGCTAAAGCCCAGTTATCTCCAGCTATTTATTCAAAGCTGCCTTAAAGTGCTCCCCCCACCTTTTTTTTTTTTCCTTTTTTCCTTTTAACTAAATCTTCCCTGGGGTAGCACATGTGAGAGCGTGCTCCTTCCCAGAGACTGCTAGGAGGGGGAAGGGAGAAAACATCCACTTTCAGGAAAAAAAAGGGTAAACGGTAATCAGAGCACTGTCAGCTACTCATGGTTAAAGGCTGCCCTGATAAAATAGGATGTGCTCCTACCAACATTGATCAGCCACTACGCACCAGCTGACAGGCTCTGCCCAGCTCTTCATCAATACAGTAATAGTGTGCGATACAGCCAAGCCCTCGAGCCTCCCGTTTCCAAAGAAAGTGGAAATGCAGAACTTTTATAATTGAGTTTATAAATTTATATGCAGCAATGGAATAGCTAATTCTTGGGCTGGAGGTGTAACAAGAGGATTTGCTAAAATTCCCCCTCAAAATTTAAAAACAAAACCAAGACGAGGAGTGCTGCTCTCAGCTGTAGGCCTTTCCTCATAATGAGCTATGCAGCTGAAGCAATTACTAACTTTAGTTTTTTAAAGGAGCAATAGCAGTTTGACCAGGAGGTCTTCCTTCAGGAATGAGCTAGTAAACGAAAGCATTAAGTTAATAAGGGCTTGAGTGCTTCAGATCATTACAGAGACAGCCTACAGCTCCACACTTCACCAACTTGATTTTTTTTTTTTATTATTATTGTCAAAACAGCTTGAAGAAAACCCCCTTTGGATCTACTCAGCACTAAATGCAGCCTAGACAAATGGCTGCTTTCCTCCATTAAGCAACATTTTTAAAAGGCAAAAAAGCAATAATTAAATTCCACTGATGAATAATTACTTCTAATAAGTAAAGAGAAACAAATGCCATTGACCTCAGCAGCTTTCATGTCAGCTACCCAAGCTGCTACTAAACCAAATGAACATTGTGTGCTGCAATAGCTGGGAGCAGCAACATGGAGAAACTCCTATTTCAGCAACAGTGGGAGACACCTCGAGACACGGATCTTGATGGCTGAGCAACAGCCAGAGCAGCTGGTGGTTCCTAACAGCCCGGCATCCCCCATCCACCCCACAGCCCTGTGTTGAGCACAGTTAAACCCCTTTTATCCTGCCCTTGTCTCAAACCACAGATGGGCAAACCTGCTTTGGGCCAGGTGCAGGACGTAGATCTGCATTGTCCAGAACAAAGCTGGAGCCTTCACCCAAGGTCAAGGTGGTCATGCACTGCCTGACTGAAGGTCCTTCGTGGAGGCTGTGGCCATACTGCCCCAGACCCACCAAGAGAGTGGTGTTTACTATCACTCTCTGCCGGTGCAGCATGCCCAGTAGGCCAACGAAGTCCAGCTGCTTCCATATCTCAACTCAGGGCAGATTTTCACAAAAGAAGGTGAATCCTCCAGGGGATACTTGGTCAACAGAACTCTTCTTCCTACTGCAGGCTTTTTACAAATTATATTCATCCTTTTTCCCTCCCAACATATCTCCCTCAGGCATTTTCCCAACTCAAAACGTATGAAACTTATTCTAAACTCTGAATGTGATCAGCTAAATGTAACCAGAGAGAGCTTCAGGCCTTTGCTCTCTTCTGCACATCTGTTTCCAGGGAGCTCTGCTGGCAGAAGCAGGGAAGTCATATTGCATGTGAGGTTACTGCAATATCACAAACTTAAGATGGTTATTTCTTCTCTGTTTTAAAAGCTACAATATTCAGGTAGCTCAAGGAAAAACAACCCTTGGATTTTGTGTGCTCATAAATCCATCACAACAGCTTGGGGGAAAACAGTAAATAAGATATTGAAAGAAGAGCACAAGAGGCCAAAAGAAGAGCATCTGCCTCTCTGGATGTGCTATTTGCAACTGAAGCCAGGTACCAGGCTGTGATATTAGTATGTAGTATTGATTTGTTCTTAATCCAGAGAAATGCCCCTGTAATGAACTCTACTGTGCCCTTAATGATTTCATATCGAAGGATGTTAGGTGCCTTGCTCATAACAGAGTAACAGCAATTCCAAAAATAGCATGCCTCATAATAAAATGTTATTGAGGAGCCTGAATTTCAATATAAAAGGGACTCTGCTGTACTCAAGGGCTTACTAGATACAAATGCATACTTTAAAAAGTTGTATTAAAGTCGTGTCAGCGCCTGAGTTACAGAGGCAATGGGAGATGCTACTCCAGGGAGCAGCTAAGCCCCATGTCCCCAGGAAACTTTTAGGCAGATGTCACACAGGCTGGATTTAATCCCACCAGATGACTGGAGCCAGATACCTAGAAAGCACCGAGATACTTTTGAGAGCTGCCTGTGAGGGCAGAAGAGCGCAGCCATGGTGCTCCTCAACAACAGAGGGACAGCTCGTGAATAGGGTGCTGGATGAGATGCCACGTGCCTGATCCTCGCTCTGCTGCGCAGCCCCCAGTCTCGGGCAGGAGCCTCCCGGAGGTCCACCAGCAAGCTGCCACTGCAACTAGTGCAAGTGGGCTTGTGAGAGAGGGCAGCCAGCATCCCCACCTGTCCTGGTTTGAAGCCCAAATCAGGACACCACCAAGCTCAGGGCCACCTCAACGAGCTCAGAGTTGGGAGCACCAGCCCTAAGGTTGACCTCACTTGCAGGCAATTCCTCAGCCTTAGCTTCATCAGTGCATCAAACAGCAGCCCCTCATTAAACCTGGGCTCCTTGGCCTCTATCAGCATGGACCTCAGTCTGCAGGCTGGCCCAATCAGTGGGACCCCAGCAGCTGGGGAGGATGGTGGTTGCCCATCTCCCACCACATTGCTGAGGCAGCAGGGAGCAATGGCTGATGTACAGCTTGGTGTTGAGATGTGCAGTTGGCAGTGGGTGTGAGTTACGGGGCATATGCATGTATAAAATCAATACACCAGCACCTGTGGTGAGGAAGAAGGCATCTTCCCAGCTTCAAGAGGTTGGGTGACCTCTCCAAAGCAAGGGGTGGATGATCTCAGGGGATTGGTTCAAAAGACAGAGATGTCTGCCTGCACCTAACTACACACCTAGCCTTGGGGAGGTCTTCTGGCTTAGGAGAGGTCAGAATTATAGAGCACATCACCCAACTTCATACCCAACCCTACCGAAGGGCAGGATGTGTTTGGACCTTAAGCCTTGCTCACGCTCTTGCTACCTGGATACCACCTATTTCTGCTGGCTTATTCCTGGGCACAATTTAGGGCTGCTGCAGGCCAGGATGCAGAACAAGTGGTCCCCAGTGTATTCCAGCACCAATGGGATGGAAAAGGAGGGAGGGGGCAGCACTGCTCCCCTTCCGGAGGGGACCCCACTCTCGCCCCAGCGTGGCTCCCCCCTTTGCAACCCACTTTTTACATTTGCCCTTTTCCAATTCACTCTCCCCAGCTGTTAGAGGCAGCATCCCTCACCGTGTGAGAACAGATCGAGACAAGGTCTCCTCTCTCTGGGAGACAGCAGAGATTTTCTCTTAATCAAGTGTGATGGGAAGAACGAGTCTCATAAGTAGGCAAACGTTCAACAGCAAGTTCAAGTGGATGTTTCAGCCCAGCTGCAGAAGAGGCCAGCTGCAAAAAGTCATCACAGAGACAGGCACAGCTCTGTGAAATGGCTGAAGCAAAAAAGCATCTCGGTATTTCCTCCCCCTTTATTTCTGCATCACTTACCCAGCAGGAGCAATGTTTACACTGGCCCTGGGACCATCTCTTGCTCCCTTCACTCTGGTGTCAGAGACATCCAAATTAGCACTTACCTGCGTAGCAGTGAGGCTGGGTTCAGCTCTTGGAAATAAAAACTGGAACAAGCCACACCTGAGAGGACACAACATTTGTTTTGTTCACTGCAGGGTTTATTTAACCCTTGCTCCCAGCACACAGGATACAGCTCCCATCCCTGCATCGTCTCACAGCTCCTGCGTAGGAAAGAGCTCATTGCAGAGCTGCTGGAACTAAAGCCAGTGGCATGGCCATCCCACGGCTGCTCCTTACCCTCTGCAATGAAGAGCTCAGGCCACCTGCAGTGCAGCAGCCCCCAAAACCTAAATCAGCTGTGGCACCTGCTGCTTTCCCCCAGGCAGGGACAGGGATGATGTGACGGTTGGGATGTGCCAGGCAGGGCCAGACGTGCATCGCATCAGGGCAGGGCACCAGGGAGGAGGCTGCTCCTGCCCTCAGCTGCTGCGAGCTGTCTGATGGTGGCGGCACATCAGGGACATGCCACTGTCCTTCTCCTTGCGCTTCTGCAATGTGAGATGGGATATAATGAAAATAAAACACGCAGCTTCATTTCTTCCATCCTGCAGCCTTTCGGTCGGCATCCAGCCCTCGGTCCAGACTGCTCTTGGGTCAAAGCACATCTCCTCTGCTTGCAGCTCAGCCACTGTGCCTCGGGCAGCGCTGCTGGGCTCAGTCCCAACATGTCTGTTTTGGCTGGTGCCACAGTCCCTTTCCTGTGCTAGACGTACAGGAGGGAAGACCAGCCCTTCAAGGAACTGCCTAGGAGCCCCTTCAGGCCTTCAAATAACCCTCATGCACCAACTGACTTCACTAAGAGCAAATGGGGGCATCTCCTGCCACCTCTAGTGGGACTGGGGACAGGATTAATTAGCTAGAGGAAACAAGGGTTGAACATTTGCCTCCTACAAGCCCTAAAAGGGGGCTCAGAGCTTAGCTCATAGGTTATCTGGGAGAGGAGATGTAGACTGGAAAAAAAGCCATTAGCTCAATTATCCCTAATTAAAGGCATAATTGCCTTAATTACAGCCTGTCCTTTCTGACCGCTTCCCAGGAGGTGGTGTCAGCGGGGCTGCCCTGCCTGCTGGTCCAAACACAGGGCAAGGTGGAAGCGCCCGAGGGGGCTGCAGCTCACTACCTCCTCCCTCCAGGACCCTTTCCTGGGGAAAAGTGGCATTAAAAACCAGGCCAGAAAAGCGAACCTGTTCCCCTGAGCTGGCTCTAAGCAGGTGAAGCGGGAACCGCCTCCCTCTCCTCAAACCCTAAACCCCCTCTCTTCTCTAGCCTAGTTCCTGACCCTAGTTAACCCGCAGCCTGGCAGCATGTGGCCTCCCCTGGGAGACGACAAGCATCCTTGGACCCTGTCTCTGGGAAGGACTCTGAATCCTAAAGCGGTGAAACAAGAGCATCTCTCCAGTGGTGCGTGGAGAGCAGAATTTATTTGCATTCACGTTCCAGAAACCTCTGCCTGCAAGAACAGAATTGAGTTTACTTGAAGCTCCTGGCTATGCAAAACTAGAAGGAATTGCTGATGCTAAACCAGAGGCTGCAGTTTGACACCGATTTGCATTTCCCATAGCTGGTTTCAGAAGAGGAATGCCACCAGTTCAGCAGCTTCATAGGTCATAGCTCCTTGGGAGCAATATTTTTATTGTTACTTAGATTACAGGCAGCATTTACGTGGTGTGGCCGCAACTGGGGCTATGTGGGGCTTGGCACGGCTCGTACAGACACTGAAAAGAAGTTTTCAACCTAAGGGGACAAGGAAAAGGAAATACAATTTGAAGGGGAAAAGAAATGCCGATAGGAATTAATTTGCCCGCCGTGCACAGCAGCCCCTGGCAGTGGGCTCACGGGGGCAGAGGAGCTCAGCTCCCATCCAGGCAGGTGCAGGACAGACTTCTCCTGCCGTGCTGTGCACTTGTCCGCTCCCACCCAGCACCAGTAACATCTGAATAACTTCACTAAAGATATCGAGTTCCACCAAAAACCCCAGTGCAAGAGGTGTCCTCAAACCTCCAGGCAGACTGGGGCTGCAATACCAAGCTGCTGTATTCCCAGTCAGCACCTTAACCCCATCCCCACTGCTCCGCTCTGAAACTCTGCCTCTTCTCCCCCACGGTCATTTAAGTTCAGATCACTTCCAGAAGGCAGCGTTGGTTTTTTTGGTGAAAAAGGCACCAAGAGCCCATGTTTATAGGGACTGTTATTTTAATAGCCCCATCCACTGGCATTAACTATGGCAAGTGAATTGTAAAATACATTAGAATAACACTTGGGTTTGGGGCGTTAGGGTTTTTTTTGTTGAAAAACATATTTAATACAGACATAGCTTTCTTTGCTGTCCTATGATTTAGGACTCCACTCCCTCCTCTGGGGTTCAGGACTGTTCAACTTGGAAGTGTGGACAAACCTCAGAAATGTTTTGAGTAATTCCTGCCAGCTAGAGCCCAAACAACTGAATCATTCATGAGCCCATCCACAGAGCACAAGGCATTCGGTGAAGGAAAGAGCAGGTCAGCCTTCAACTGACTGCTATTAAAAACTTTCATTAAAGTCCTGGAAGAGAGCAGTGGGAGAGGGAGAAAGGAGGAAAAGAAAATATAACATTGATCACGTTTGTGGATTGACAGAGGAGGAGGGACAGAAAATGCAAGGAACAGCAACATGGGAACTAGTCTGGGATATCTCAGAGAGCTGGGCACGTTTAAATGGGACAAGATTTAATCTAGATAAATATAAAATAGTACCTGAAAACACTCAGCATATAACAGAGGAATAACATGCAAGAGAGGAGCTGTAAGAGCTGGGCATGGAGGGATGTACCTTCAGATATCATCTTGTAGTGATATTAGCTGTTATTTCTGTCCTGGGGGAACTGAGCTGACACCCTCCAGGAGTGGAGATGGTGGTTGAAGTCCCAGTCCCAAAACCTGCACCTCACATCTCAGGCCATCATTGCTTAACGCTGCATCCCAGAATGGGCTGCAAGAAATCAAAGCATGTAAAACAACCTGGGAAGACTCCTTGGGAGGGTTAAAAGGCGATTAAACAGGCAGCTCTCCCAGGAAAGAGGAGGCTTTGTCAATACTTAAAATACGTGCTACGAGTACGGCATGCTACTGAGCGGCGCAGCCCAATGTTAACGGGGCACCGCCAGGTTAATGAGAAAGCTGTTTGCTGTGTGAGACAACAATTTGCCTTGGTCCCTCGCTAATCCCAGGCTGGGGAGCCCTTTAGAAGAAGGGAGGCTCTGGCTATGACTGCTGGCAGTAGGGAGCATCCCTGGCTGCCGGCTGAGCCACCAGGGGAAAGGCCATCCCTCTGCTGGGAAGGGAGAGGGGGACCATGACTCTGGAAGCACTGAGCACACTTCTATGGTGGCAGGTTTCTGAGCTAAAGGGGTTCCAGCATTTCTGAGCAAAATAAGAAATATAAACCTCACCTGTAGAAGTTCCTGTGGGCAGTAGAAATCCTCCAGTGTGGCAGGAGGATTTACACAGACATAGATATAGCTGTGTGTGTACACACACATAGGGCCAAAGTTGTGAAGCATCACTGCACGCACCCTGCACCCTGGGGTCAACGCCTGGTTTGGGCTGGCCTCTAACCACAGAGGGGTACAAGGGACTTGGTGTGACCACCACACTCCCCCCACAGTTCCCAGAGACATGTCCTACGGCCATCAAAGCCACCTCTGGGACGGCAAGGGGGAGTGCTGGGGTTTGCTGCCCCAATGGGGCAGCCCCGTGCAGGCTCAGGCCCTGCTGGGGCACCGGGCTCTCTCCACCCTCTGTGCAGGCAGAACTGCTCTTTCCTCGTCAGCAAGATAGTTCGCTACTCAAAAAATGAATGCTGGAAATGTGTAATGCTCAGCCGCTCCGTTTCTGCAGGCGGGAGCAGTAATCAGAAGAGAGGAAGCTGCTGATTCTGATGGCCTCAGTGCGTGTAGCATCCTTTCTGCTAATGCAGGCAGCCGAGAAAGCAGGAGGAGCAGCCTCCTGTGCAGGGAGTAAGAGGACTTCAAAACCCCAATGTGCCTGGCAATCTGCTGTGCCGGAATGAGTCACCGAATGGTGGGTAGCAGCATCCCTGCTGTTCATGTGATTATAGATCATTTAAGAGCATCATGCCCCCTCCCCACAAGGAATTTGTAATTTCTGAAGGCACCACATGAATCTCCTCCCTGTTGCCTCCTTGGCCAGCCAGGCAGTGCCACCAGCGTAACTGCCACCTCTCCTCCAGACCAGACTTTGGTGCAGGGAAGCGGCAGGCTGATGAGCTCCTCCTGGAGAAGCAGCTCAGCGGGGAAACAAGGCACAATGCAGCCAGCGGCCTGAAGAGCTGCTCTTTAATAGCGCAGGAGCCAGCCCAGGACCCCACAGCAAACCCAGCCACACCAACAGAAGCTGTCAAGTCTCTGCTCGTGTGCACCCGTGCCCCAGTTGAGCGATGGTGCTGCTTGAGACATCTCTCGTCACTGCTGTGTGACATGGAGCAGCACACAGCGCTCGGCATCTTCTCCCAGGGATGCACGGACACCAGTACATATGGAAACCTAGGGAGGTTTCACAGTAGGAAAGGGGAGAGCACTCCCCTTTGCCATTTCCCAAGCAGGGTGTGTTCATCGTATCTCGCCAGGGAGGAGAGTATTGCTGCCCGCTCCTCGTCTCTCTCTCCGCTCTCACAGCCCCGCTCAGCCCCAGCCCAGCAGGAAAACAAGGCCATGACACCATTACAACCACCGCCCAAGGGAGGCTTTATAAATGGCCAAAGAAAAGGGCACCAAAGCCTCCCTGAGGGGAAAATTCCTCCCAAGTAAACAGCAGGGGCAGAAAGGGCATGTTTGCGAACTGCTTTGGGGCTAGACACAGGCCTGCAGGGGAGCATGAAATACTTGTGTCTTATTTGAAACTGCAGGAACAGGGGGACTGCCCCAAAGCTGGACCCTTGCAGAAATTATTTACTGCTACCTCTGTTTTCCCTTTTATTCCTGAGCAAATTGTACTGACCTAAGGGAGCAGGCCACCAGCTGAGCTAATTGCTGCGAAGGGCAATTAGCACAGCCCAAATTTCCAGGTCCACAGGGGGAGAAATCTGTGCTCCCACCTCAAGAGAGGCAGCAGCACCCAGAGACCTGAGGCTGCACGGCCCAGGGGGATGCTGTAAGGTGGTAAATGCACCCTGATCACAGACACTGCAGAAGAAGCCAATTCAAAAAAGAGAAATTGCTTTTAATCAACTGCTTCATGCTGAAAGACACGGTACTACAGACTTCACAGCTACCACCTTGCAGGAGAGGGGCTAATTCCCCTTTGGAGATGGGAAAGGGTGACAGGAGCCACACTGCACCCCTAATGACACAGAGGGGAACAAGACCAGGCACAAGGAGGGGAGCTTGGGGCATCTCTTTCTGCCTTGGCAGAACAGCCGAGGTGGCCAAGCAGCTGTCTGGGAGACACTGTTAACACAGAGCCACCCATGCCACCGTCTGTGCCCTTGCTGCAAGCGTGCAGGTAGGAGCCCAGCCTGTCCCGCTCCTCCAGCCCCACCTCGGCAAACAACCTTCCAAGATGAGAACTCCCTTCTTTGTTCATGCTCCACCTTCAACTCACCCCTCCTGAAAATGGGTGGTGGAGCTGCACAAAAGTCCTGGGACAAGGTCTCATAAATAGATAGGACCACATCCCTGTGTTACCCAATCATTTCAGGAGAGCATCTGCCTTCCCCACAGCAGTACTGCACCAGTGGCGCTGGCTCATCTCACCACCACTGAGCCACCCAGGTCTGTCTCCTCGGCACATGCCAACACAATTTTGGGCTTTTTCAGCAGAAGTCCCTGCTCTGAACAGAGAGCAGGCCAGGTCAAGCCCCCAGTCTCAGTCTTGCGTGACCAGTGCCTTGCTGCAGCATGAAAATCAGACACATTGCTGGGGCTGGAAGGAGCTACCTTCCCTTTCAGGTGAGGGAACGCCAGTGTGACCTGTACAAGCACTTCCCTGGGGCTTGGTGACATCATGGCCCTGCTTGACACTCAGTCAAGCGGCTTGAATTAGAGTCACTTGAATTACAGGAGCTGAATTCACAGCGCAGGGCCCTGAGCCCTGGGAGCCACCGAGTGGCCATGCCCGTTAGCTGCAGGCAGGGGTTTCCATCTGCCCGGATATAGGCATATTTGAAACTTGTAATGTGCAATTTTCAACATTGAATTCCAAAGGGCAATAAAAAAGGGCAAAAAACTGCTCCCTCTTTTTGACATGTCTGCGATGCAAGGTGGCTACGAGCTACTCCACAGCACGTAGAGCAAATACTCAGCATGAACTGGCACGTAACACCCACACAGCCCCTATGATCCCAGAGCGGTAGGAAGAGGCAGCCCTGCTGCTGGAGCCCACCTCTGTCCTTACAGTCAAGGTGGAAAGGGGAAGGATTTCCACAATCTTTGGGGTAAGTGGAAACAGCGTGTAGGAGAGCACAGCAGAGCCCGGGGCCAATTCATACCTTCAACTGGTGTTCTTAAGCAGATCTGCCTGGTAATCACAGAGAGCAGCTGGGCCAGCAAGGCGAATGGAAGTTACCCGATGGCAAAGGCCCTGTTCTGTCTGCTTCAGTGCTCTGCACATGACAATCAAGTGCAGCCTGTGTGACAAGGCTAAGAGAGGTCACTAAGTACCCCAGCGAGCACAGTTAGGTGTGCCACACACCCTGGAGCAACGCTGGGTGCGCACACCTCCATGCACAGACCATGGCTGACGTGTAATGAGGTACCCTGAGGTCCTGCGACTTCAGCTCTCTGAGTGCCATATGGAGGACAGTCCACAGCGCCCCACGGCAGCAGATCACAACCAGGCTGGAGAGATCAGCGATGCGAAGCAGGCTCTTCCCCAGCTTCCTTCTCAGCCTGGTCCCTCAGTCCAGCTTCTTCTGCTGCCGAGGAGCCGGTTCCTCAAGGATCTGAGGAATCCATGTAACCCCTCTGGCTCACGGTACCCCTTCAGTTTTGCTACACAGAATCATTACAGAATCTTAAGCTTTATTTTTCTATTGGCCAGCAACTTAAACTAGGTTAAAAAAAAAAAAAAGCAATGAATATTATTACACAGAGAAAAAGTATAAAACAACTCAATGGACACAAGCCAACTTACTGTTAATATCTCATTCTTCCTGGCCTCTCCCAACCCTGCACAACATATTTGAAGGGAATGGGTGAAGGCAGCTATGAAGATATGCTTACAAAACTAGAAATATTGCTTCAAGCAACATGCTCAATATTTTCCTCTTCGTTAGTAGTCAATACTTGTCAGGAACTTGATTATAAAACATGAAATAATTTAGAGATTTCTCCTTTAGATCATTACACAATAATTTAGATTTCTTTCCCCTCTTTCCTACTGCTGTGGAACCAAGGATACACCTCAGTTCCTCCACCTCTCTTTCTGCATTAGTTAAGGATTATTTCACGGGGCTGATGTTGATGGGGGAGTTTCAGATTGACCTGCTCTGAATTATAACTTGTCACCCTTTAGCGTCAGTACAAGATTTCTGCTCTGTGAACTAAAAACCCCACGATGCTGCAAGACCGTTTAGGGTTCTGGGTGATTTTGCTTAACTGTCTGCTGCCAAGAGACAGGGCTTGGCTGGCACCACTAAAAGGCCAGGAGAGGGAATAAATTTGTTTCTTTATAAAAGGGCTTGTCTTCACTGCTTAGAAACACCAAAACCCCATAGCCCTTTCTGCTTCATGAGTGTAACAGGCGTATCAGGAAGGTGAGAACAAGAGGCATGCAAGATCCTATCAGTTCAGGCTAAGACCCTGTTGGCATCATGATGGCACCAAGTCCGTGGCAGCGGTGATGTCTATGTCCTGTATGTATCCAGGACCCCAGTGCAGAGAGAATATTTAACTAAACCTATTCCTCTGCAGCAAGCAGACAGCTAACCCAGCACTACCAAATTACCAAGTGCACTGGGGCTATTGATTGAAGCTGACCCTCCTGACTTCCATTCTGGTTTGAGGCAATAACCAGTAAAATGGGGTTCCAGATCTCATTACAGCCAAAAAACCCTCAGCTGATTAACGAGCTCTTTGGAGGCTGATAAAATATTTGTATATATTAATTTCCTGCCCAAGAGAGACAAGCCTGGAGGTTTTAATTGGAAAAATCAAGCTGAAGGTATCTCTCAACATGTAAGAGATGCGAGAAGGTATTTCCACTAACCAAACAGGCCAAAGGGGAGCAAGATATGCCAGCTCCAGTAACAGGCCAGTTCTTCACCAAATCTCAGCAGGGGATAGGCAGGAGGAAGCAAAATTTTCTCACTCAGTAAAACAGACTAGACCCAAAGGAATTGGAAAGTAGTCTGTCGTCTTTGCTCCACAATCACTGGTGGGCAAAAGGCCTCTTGTGGCTCCTGATGGCACTGTGCTGGGGGAAGCTTCAAGGAAGAGGAGAAAGGATTGCTGAGAAACCCTAAGGCACCCGAATCTTGGCAACATCAGAGTCATGACAAGATTTCAACTGCACCAAGTTGTGCTCCTGATCATCAGGGAGAGTCGCTCCTGCCCCAAGCAACTAGGCAGGCACCCTGTCAGGCAGAGAACGGCTGTGTTAGGACATCGGTGCACACTCGGGAGGAGGGAGAGAAATCTTCCATACATGAGAGACTCAGCTCTGGCTCCAACTCTGTGCAGAAACATCATCTGTCCTCACAGTCAATGCCTGATGCTGCTGAGGCACTTCTCAGAGAGCAAACCATGGTTCCTGTATAGCATCCTGATACCTTCATGTTGGCTCAGGAAAAGCCTGAAGAGAAATGGCCCTGGATAAATCTTGCTTTGTAGTTATATCAAGGGACTGTTTCGCTAAAGCTTCAAACAGAAGATCTGCAGCTCTTTTGTTTCTTGACAACGAAGAGGACCCGCTGAACTCCTGGGTGCCTTGCACACAACAAGGAGGGTGACTTTCCCCCAAGGGGGCAGGTAAGGCGGTGCACGGTTTGAGAGGCGTTTAATTACAGAGCAAAGTCCTCAGGTTACAGACACTTCTGTGGTCGTGGTGGAGAGTGGTCAGGTTGGCAGGCACTAAGGGAAGTGGCAGAGGGGGAGCAACAGAGTTCCCACAGCTATTAATACGGTTCTGGCTTTAAACTCCTGTACAAGCAGCAGGTGAAAATCATCCCAAAGATCTACAGGGTACAAAAGGAAGAGAGAAATGCATGTAAAAAAAAAAGAGAAAAAAAAAAGAAGAATGGATGCAGTGCAGGCAGCAGCTTGCAAACTAACAGCCTGGATCCAGACTGGAGCAGCAGCCAGCTCCTTCTTGGGGATACTGTACTCCAGCTTGCAAAAAGCAGCAGGAGAGAACATAATCTGTGCAAATCCTCCTAATTAATCAGGAGCAGCTTCTCTGGGGTGTAATTTGGCTACTTGCCAGGACAAAGAGGAAGATAGAGACATCTGCATTGGAAGAAAAGAATATCCTGTGCCCTTCCCTCTAAAATGAGAGTGGGGGGCATCCATATCCTACCCCTTTATTTATCACCCTCTCCCAAATAATTTGCAGACTCACAGTGCCGTTCCTCAATATGACACAACTGAGGGAGAAATTCTGGATGACTTAAAATATTCCTAATGAACCAAAGTAGGAAACTCCTCCAGACGAGCTGCTCAGCTGCGTGGGCAACCACAGCACATAGCCACAAGAGGTCTCTCTCAGGCTGCCAAACCGCCTGCCATGGCCAGCACTGCCTTTCCCACAACCCTGGAGCAGAAGTCTCTCCCCGCTTGCCCAGCTGGTTGCACTCCTTCACCAGAAGCAAATTTTACAGACCAGCAGAATGGGCTTTTTCTTGGGAGCTAGTGAATCCTTGGGCCCCCAAAGTACCTGGTAACATCTTGCCAGGCAGGGAAGAGCCTAAAACATCTGATTTTTATCATCCCTCAGCTCTCGGGTTGCTTTAACTTCTGCTCAGCACCCCCAAAACTCCACTCAGCCCTTTTACCTGCACACAAGCAATGCTGATCCCCACTGCCCCAATAATTTTCAGATGCTCTTGAATGAAGTTTTCCAGCTTGGTAATGCAACCGCTCTGCAGGGTGAAAGGAAGAACATGGAAAATCAGCTTCATTTTAACCTCTTGTTCACTTTAATCCAATGGTTGCAACCCTTGAAAGCAACACTATAAAAAGCAGCATCTTCCCCCGACATCACTGGAAAAGCTACACAGATGACATAAACTGCACCATGTTTTATATTGCTCTGGACCTACTGGCTCAGGAACCATTGAAAAAATCCAAGACGGCTGCTACCTGGGCAGGAGAAATGCAGAAGAACCGGCCACATCACACAGAGGGAGCGTGTCATTTTTCTCAGAGATACGTAGAGAAAGGTTCCCTTACTCACTGCCTAGCACATGCCTGGAAAGGGTGTTTACTCCCACTAGGCCAAAAGGCCAGGGAAATGTTGCTGAGTGGATCCAGTGCCAAGACCTCTAACGTGACAGGAGCCTTTTAAGAGTAAATTCCTCCCACTGCTATTTATGGCAGCAGTGAGTTTCATCGTGGACCTGGAAAACCAAGCTCTGCCTCTGCCTTGCAACTGCATCCTTGGCTGGCAGTGTGACCTTTCCCTCCCTGTTTCAGGCACAAGTTTTTGTTGTCATAAGGCAAAAATAAAGCAGTAACAGCATTCTCTGTTTTTGGGTTGGTTTGTTGGCTGGGCTTTTTTTTGGGAAGAGTTCCCTTCATATAATTAAACTGTTTAATCTATTGAGGCAGGTTTCCCATGGTAACATCAGGGGGATTTATTGTGTAGGCTACAGCAGTGCCCCAGGGGTGCTGGGGGCCCTCCTGCCCCAGGAGTTTATGGTGGACACGGACACCTACACACACACAGGCAGAAGGAAAGAGTGAGCATGCAGCCCTCCAGGGAGGGATGGCAAAGGCTTCACTTTTCCCATGCCAGCATTAGGTTTTAGAGTCAGCCCCAGCTGCCCTGATACGAACTCCTGTTCCCCGATCTGACCCTTTTCTACGTTTTTCTTCCCCAAAGCCACTAAAATCCTTTCCGAACTCTGACTGAGACCTCATATCATGATATGCAGCATCTGACTGTAGATCCAAACCTCTCCTTACAACTTTTTCTCCTCTAGAGCTAGCCCAACGCATTTGGCAGCCTACAGGGCCTCTCTTAATAACACAGCTGGGCAGCCGCCTCCAGCTTCACCAGAGCACAGAGAGAGCATGGGAATTGCCAGCCCTGTCCTTCAAACTGTTGTGGGTTTCCACTCTCAGAAGATCTTGTTGGATCTTGCCTGGAAGGCACAAAACTTATCAGAAAGCCTTCTTCCTGAGGAGCAAAACCCAGCCAAGCAACTGGATGTAAGAGGGTCTTTGGCAGATCAGAAAGACTCCCTGTTTGTTCCCCAAAGACAGATGATTGGTTTCCTTTTAGCTGTTTGAGTTGCTTGGTTTAATGGCAGATGTTATTCACACTCCTCTTCAGAGTCCTGCTCAAAGCACAGACTGTGAGAAGGAGTACCTGCTTTGAAGGGGCCACCTCTTCATCTACAGCCCTCCTTAACTGTCAGGGGATGGAACAAGGAAAAGCTCCAGTTGCTGCTCCCCAGGCTCAATACAGCCAGCAAAGGTGCTGATCCCACTGATGAGAAAAAGGATTATGCTACCCCAGAGACAGCATCATAGTGATTAAAGCCAGGTGACAGGACTGAAGGGTGCCAAAATAAACGCAAGAACTTATGCAAACTGGAAGAATAAATGGTCCAAGAGCTACTTGTTTACTTACTCAGCTAGTCTTGGATTCAATTTGCTTCTTCTAGAAGAGACAAGCCCCTCTATCTCCCACTAGAACTGGCCTAATAAGTCTGCCACAGGGCCCCCTTTCTTCCCCATATGCTTTTTCTTCACCCTGTAGGTCAAATCCCATTATCTCAGTCAAGGACCATTTGCACCTCACTGAGTAATTCCAATGACAAGAAGCTGTGTCAAACGCAGAGCTTACATTCAAGCCAGAACCAACAACCTCTCCCACTTCTCCCTGTCACTAGCATACTCACTAGCAACAAATATAATTTATTATTTTTCTCTATATCTACATACAAAATAATAGCCTAGATGGCTGAAGGCTCAAATGAATTCTGCTTTCTAAGGAATCCTACTGACTTTGAAGCCTACCAACAGTTTGCAGCACCGACTCAACACCCCCACTCCCTGCCCACCTCCTTTACATACTTCGTGACAAGTGGCTCTGAAGCCCTTTTGTCTTTACCTCCTTGTAGATGTTGGAAGGATGGTCTCTTCGGCCACACAGGTCGGTTATTGTCTTACAGCAGCTGTCTGGGACTTTCCGTCCATTGGCCTCTGGAGATTTGATCCACAGGCTGTCAGCCCAGTCTGTGTAGTTGTTGCTCCCACAGCACTTGAACTGTATGTACACAGAGGAAAGGCTGAGCTTGCAAGCACTGCACCTCCTTCTCCCTCCAGCCTCCCACATCAAGCCCTCGGCTTCACCCTCCTTTGCAGAGAGGCCCCAGCTACCTCACAGTATTTTTTTCTTTTTAAGACTACTATAATGGTCATTGAATATCTATCTTTCAGCAGCTGTGACTTTTGGTTACTGCTGGGATGAACTGTAACCAGAGCGCACCTGCAGCTGCCTCAGCTCTTAACTACTGGACTGGAGAGTGTTAATGGCAATAAGAGGGTAAGTTTAATTACCAGTTACTATTGCAAATGCACCTGCTATTGCTGTGGCAGTATGCCTATAGTATGCTCCATGCTTTGAAAGTGCCTGTGCACAAGGGTCCTTCCTCTGGGAAAGGCTGTTAGAACTGCCCTAACCTGAACCACCCCTGAGCCAGGTACAGCAAGCAACAGCAGCAGCAAGGCTCTTCTTTCATTATACCACGCTCTTGAGGGTATTGAGCAGCTTAATGAAAAATGTCAGCAATTTCTCCAAAGCTTTGAAGTGGGAAGTAGAAACAGCTGTCAGAGTGACTCAGCAGCTTCAGTTCACCCTGGGAGCAATTCAGATGTTGTTTCCCCAGTGCTACTGGGCACGCAATTCAAAGATCACACCATGCAATTCTGCCAATTGCATGGCCCAGGCTCTGCACCCCACCCAACCTTGTCTTGAATCAGAAGCAGCAGAATATACGCTCAGCATACAGAAGAATCATCTGTATATGTTGGATGTCAAGAGCCCACGATGCCTTTTACATGTTTGATTTTAAGCCCTGCAATTGCATTAATTGTCCCTGCCTTTATAGATACTTACCTCCTGCTGCAGTTTGTCTACTGCGCTGGTAACACTCTCTTCTCCCTCCCGCCGGTACTTCTGGGTCATGGTGTTCTTCAAGTTTTGCTTCAGTTCCATGCTCAGCTGTATGGAAGAGACAAGTGGGATAAAATCACAAGGCAAACTTGCACCTCAGAGCAACCCAGAGTCCTGCATACGTTTCATCGCCTTTGCTCCAAGAAAAAAGCAGAGACCCTAGTGGAAGCTACAGCTTCCTTCAAGAACATCCTCCAAGATTTGACTTGGAGGCTTATTTCCAACTGAATACAGATCATGCTTCCATTTTAATAACTGGAAGGAGGTGCTTCCAGACCAAATTTCAGCCTGCGCTACACATCAACATATGGGTCCTCACCTTGAATGTGTAAGATTGCCCAGACATGCCTGCATCAGAAAAGAATACAAAACCGTGCCTGCTTAAATATGAATATGCCTATGAGACCACACGGTTTTCTCCCTCTGACGCCTGTGACAAAATACTAAAACCCAAATCAGTCTTTCCAGGAGTAGGAAGAAAGCAGAGTCCTGGGCATGCTGGACTGAAGCCATGTAGTCTGAATAGCTCTTCTATCGGCATCAAAAAGGATGCCACAGGAGGGAATTAAGTGTGCAATTGCAAAAGTACTGCAAGGCCTTTCTTGATAACAGTGACAGAGAGATGAAGTCTGATTTTGGAAGTCGAGAACTCCTGAAAGCGTCATCATAAACCACTGGAATGTTCAGGTGATTCGATCCAAACAGTTATTCCTGTGGAGGCTCTTTAATCTGAATTCTTCTCACATATCCAGGTCACAGACAAAAAGTGCCAAAGAGCTGCATCTTTTTCTTTATCGTCCCGGTTCATACAGCAACACTGCTTTGGTCCAACACCTGTGAAATTCTAAGTTTCCTATACCAATAAACAACATCAACATGCATTTTAGATGGGGGTCAATGAATGAAACAGGTGGGTAGCCTCTTTATGCACCTTTTATTCTACACAGTAAACAGTCAATGAGAGGTCAAGTATCTGGTTATGCTAAACTATGCAAAATACAGTCTGGAATTTATTCTCCCTTTAAAACACTGTTTTTTCCAGCCCCACGGGTCAAATGGGGACAATACCTATCTCACAGAGATAAGAGGCTTCATTCATTAATACTTGCAAAATGCTTTGAGATCCTGGGCTGGGAAGCTCTACAGAAGTGCAAAGAACTTAGTGTAATAAAAAGAAAGGAAAAGATTCAGCAGCTGGAAGGCATCAGAGGCAAATAAAGTGGAGAGTCCATTAGCAGAATTATTACTTGGCAGAAAAGCAGTTACCTGAGGGCTCATGGGGAAGTACTGCGGCATGGAATAGAGATAACAAAAGAAACAGTTTAGACACACACATGCAAGCCTTAAGACAGCACAGCAAGCGCTGAAATAAAAACAGTGGCAAACAGAGCAAGCAGCCTGCAACCAGGAAAGAAGGGGGAGTTACCAGCCAGAGTGCAAGGGGAAGTGCAGCTATGGATTAGAGATGCCTCCAACTGATCAAGGTATTCAAGGGTACAGCTCCAAATATGTCGTCCCATATTTCTACCTAAGGATCAGCTCCTCTTCAACCACTGTCATATATAAACCTTGTGCCTTTGCATGGATGGATGGACGGACGGACCTCAGCATCTTGCCATGCCTGCCAGGATTGATCTTTCCCTGTTAAATATGCACACTCGTGCTACTGATCTCTCCTGATAGGAGCCAGCACAGTTCTTTGGCTCCTCACAAACCACCAGTGCCCATCTTAGTGAGACAAACCAGAGAAAGCCCAAGAGAAAAAAGGAATGGGCAAGAAATCCTGGCAGTGAAGCCAACAAGATCAGATGTCCATCTGTTTTTCAGACAGCCACTTCACAACAATCCTTATTTGCCGTTTCAAATCAATTTCCAGACATGAGAGCAACTTCCCAGGCTGTTTGTGCCTTGGTGGCTAAACTCCCTTTGAAAGCAAAGCGATGACTTAAGCCTTTGCTCTCTGCAACTGCAAAAAGTGCCAAGCTAGAACTGCAGCTGTTGGGAGCTTCTGCTGTTCTCCAGCCCCTCAGCTGTGCTGGTTAAGTAAAGCTCTCAAAAACTTCTTGACCTTAAAGGACCTCCCAGTGGGCCCAGTTCAAAAGCATGGCAACTAGCTTGCTGGAAGCAGCAGGAACTGTTCCTATGTCCTGAATACACTAAGTGGCACTAATGTATTTCAGTTGCTTGCACTATGCCTTGAAGGGCGTTAGGAGAGTTCCTAGATCTACACAACCCCAAAAATTGTCTTCTACAAGGCTCCGCAGAAAAGCAGCACACAAACGTGAACCACAGGAAGGAGCTGAGCAGCCTCCCTAGAGCAACCACCACCACTTTGTCAAGAACAGTAAATAATTCAAGGTCTTCTGTATGGGATGGGGAGTGAATATGGACATGTAGAAAGGTGAACCAGAACCTAGGTCCCAAGCCTCCGAGAGCAATTCGAGCTGGAGAAACAGGATGACAAACAGTTGTTTTCTCTCCTTGGTTTGAGTCTCTCAGGACAAACACTCACTCACCTGCTGGTAGTAGATATAGGCCAGGATTCCAGCAATGATCTCCAGGAGAAAGATGCACAGCAACAGTATGAAGTACTGTAAAATAATGGGAATAGTAGGACATTAGAACAGAATGTAAGGAGATGCTGGGAGCCAGCTTTTCATTAGCTGGTAAAATGAATGACTGTCTTCATCGACGTTTTTCTGCAGCCCTGTTCAAAGTCAGGGGCTGGGATTAATATCTCAATAGGGTAGGAAAGGAACAATCTCACAGGTTAAAAAAAAAACACCACCCATACCACAGTATAACTGAAGACAAGCAGCAGCAAGTGTGAGTTTAACTCACAGAGCCAGAGGGATATAGAGAATGAAAAAGTGCGGGCAACAGAGATAAGATCACTGCACAAAAGAAAGTGGTTGCTGGATAACCTATGACTACACTCAATATCATAGAAAACATCTGATTCTGACATCAATACAAAAAAATCTGAAACTTTTGGTTGTTTTGATATCATTTAGGGCACTTCACCAAGTTACTAAGGAGCAATGGATGTTATAATGATGATTCAATAAAGCAATAGATGGTCCATTTCACCAAGGCAGACCACCTAAGCATAAACCACAGATATATGTTCCCGGTGACTTCTGCGGGGCTGAACCACAGGCTGAAGGGCACTATGGAAGCAGATGGACTCCAGCACTGATTCACTGTGACTATACATTCTGCTGAATTAGAATCTAGAGGGAAAAACTCAGTATCTCAAAATCAGAGTGAGAAGAGCTCTTAGAAAACGAAGAGGAAAACATTGCTATTTCTTAAAAGGGCTTAATGGCAGCGAAATGGGAAGGGATGTGCCCTGCTTATCACGAGGAGAATCAAACGGACAGTACGGAAAACCGTTTGGGAACACTGTTCCTATACACAAAGAGTTCCTACACACAAATCTATTAGGAGGCAAATGTATACTAGATTAAAAGGACTGGGCAGGCCTGAAGACAGGGTGTGATGTGGCCTCATCCTCCTTAGGGTCAAAGAGAGCTTTTCAGGAAGAACTCCTTTCCTGACACACAGCCCCTGCCTTGCTCCTAGTCAGCAATGAACAGTTTCTTTACAGATCCAGGCTGTTCTATGACTGTTACTAAATTAATCCTTCTGTAGATAAAGCTGAAGAGACACCAGTTTCAGCCATAACAAGGACGTCATGCTAAGTCCCCGTAAAAGCTGACCTCCCCAGGACAGAATAAACAAAATAACATCATTTCTTATTTTACCCCTGAGCTTAAAAAACAGGTTTTCCCAAGGGATGAAGGAAACGGATCCCTACAACTGTAACTGCACATCAAACCATGTCTCCCTGGCACAAAAAAGGACAGTGAAGACCTGGACACAGCAAGCTGACCTACACAGTACAGATGCCTTTTGTTGCACGAAGGTTACACTCCCACTGTGCACCCTCCTTCACTAGGTATTTCCAAGCCTCTTTACAGCAGTAAAATGACACAGACACAAACACTCAGGATTCCTATTTTGCCCCTGTTGGGATTCGGCAGCTGTGAAGGATGAACAGCTGGGTTTTATCTGCAGAGTGGGCTTTAATCTGAGCACACAATCTCAGGCTTTCACTTCCCAGCCTCACACTCTCCCCCCCAGCAGCCAAACGCTGCAGACGCCTGTACAAGGTACCCATTCATACCAGGAGAATGAGTCATCCAGAGGAGTTCGGGATAGCTAAAGGCTGGTCCCAACACTCCCAGGAGGTTGAAAGGGGGCAAGAAAGGACTGGCATGCCTTGAGACAAAGGCTGTCTTTCTTCTGATGGGACCTAGTTATGCCCTAACTGCTCTGACATCACCTCTCTGCCAAGGAGGGGGCAGAAGAGTGGGATGATGCTGAGAACAACCAATGAACTGGAAAGTTTCCTTTACTTTTTTTTTTCCCCTGCTCTGTGTCCTCATGTCAGAGGCATTCAGGTAGAGCTGAGCTGTGCCACCACAGCTCAGCTCGTTGTGCTGGCTTATGGTGGATAGAAACAAACACATATCCAGCAGACCTTAAACAATTTGAGTCACGAGACCCTTATAAAACCTTGTAAGGGAGGTCAGTGCATCTGCCACCCAGGCATCCAAACTGTCTCTGCTGATATACTGCATCATTACCCTTATCCCAGTCTCATCATTCCCTCAGGGCCACTTCCAAGTATCATGTTGAAATAGGGGAGCAGCAGCTTTCACTCTGGACACATACAGAGCTCAGGGCTGCTATCCTTCCTCTTCATCAGGAATTGCAGAGTTTTCTTACATAGGTCTGCCCTGGAAGGAGCAGGCCAACTCCGGTATGAAGCTGCGGGGACATGCCCTACTCACCTCCCAGGAGGCTATGGAACAAGTCAGAAATGTGGGATCACCCAAGACCTATAATAGACACATGCCTGGACCTGGGTGAGCTCTGGGCAAAATTTACTCTTACTCTGGCTCCAAGCCAGAGTCAGGGCTGCCTGGCGCCTCCTCAAGACCTACAGGATCCAGATTTCTTCTATGCAGCTTCAAGTGAAGCGCCAAGCTTTCGTGTGTTTTCTCTGAATAACCCAAAGAATGGTTCAACCTGCCTACAATCCAAATCGCTCTCTGGAGAGATCTTTCCACTACATGAAGAAGAGATATATAGCAGCTGTACTTCTAAATCAGCAATTTCACTTCAGTGGGAAGGCTCCAGGCTGAAATGCAGCAGGAACAGAAATCATAACCAAGTCATTCCCTTCTCCCTATCCAAAGTAGCTTAATAGAAGTGGCAGCGTGAGGGGCCAAGCCTCAAGAAAACCACCTTCTTTCTTTACATGCAAGGTCTTCTAATTGATGGGTCCTTTCCTGAGACTCCTGCTTGCATACTTTTGTGTACAGAAGCGTACGCCTCAACTGAAGTATAATGTAATAGTGGTTTGTGTGCTTGTAAAGAGCTGGACTGCAGCATCACAGCCAGCCAGGCTGCAGATCCACTGCCGTGCCAGCTCACATAGCCAGAGAAACTCCACATCTGCTGCCCAAGCCTCAGCACATCACCTGGCTAAAGAGGGTCATGAGGAAGGCAAATAAGCAATGACAAAAAAAAAAGGTAGCACACATGTGACTGATAAGCAAGGAATACTATGAAAAGCCTTGAAGTGGGCCCATAAAACTCAGTTAGGTAGAAAGGCAGCAAAAAAATTCACAGCTTTCTGAGTCTTTTACAGAAATAAAACTAAAAACCAGATACGCATTTTACAAAGAGCACCCAAAGCTGTCAAAAATTCATTTTTAAAAGCACCAAGGAGGAACTGGGGAGAGCAGAGAGTGCCGCTTACAGCACTCCTTCCCATATCTGCATGGGCCTCTGGTACAGAGAAATTGGGACAAGATGGCACAGACCCCAAGGCACTGACTGTGAGGCTGTCAGGATTACTGTCTGAGCTCAGAGTTGGCAAAGGCCCCCAGCCAGGCTCACCCAGCCCTGGCAAGCACAGCCCTATCTCTTGTGCAGATTACTCACCAACAACCACAGCAGAGCACAAGAAAGAAGAGACAATAGGCCTGTCATGACCAGCCACTCTGAAAGGACGCGTGGTGTAAGGACATAGAGCGACCTTTTGTTCCCAAGAGACAATTATTAGTTTTCTGTGGCAGAATGACAAAGAAAACTCCACCGGATAAATCCATAGCTTCTGGCTAAGGCAAAAAGACAAAGGGAGATCTCTTTGGCATGGAAAGTAAGTGAAGCAAGACAAAAACGGACTGCTACAGACCAGAAGCCTAATGAACAAGCACCAGCAATGCACGCACTGTGTCCTCCTCTGTGTTTTATTGTCCCTTCCTGGCCCTACTCTGCCTCTCACAGGGATTACCAGGCTTTCAAAGCAGTGGTACAAGCATCAGAAATGCCCATGCTCCTATTTCTGCTCTTCTATCCAAGCGAAAGAGGGGAAATGGCATAGTCAGGTGAATGAAGATTTTCAAAGTAAGAAGCTGGTGAAGAGTGGGTCAAGCATCCTTTTCTGTAACTGTAAAACAAAGAGCCACTGATTGTTATTTCAATCACTGCACTCACCAGTGTAGCCAAGGTACTAAAAGGGACTGCTGCCACACTCCAGACTGAAAGTGAGATTTGAGAGGGAGGAAGTGGAATAGAAACCTTAGGGCTGGTCAAAAACTTCAGTGTAGGTGGGTGAGCAGGGAGCTCAGGAAGTAACACAAGGAATGGCATAAAAGAAGCAGCAGATTACCAAGACAGTGTGGCATTTTTTATGGAAGCAAAACTAACATAATTTTTTGCAACTAAAAAAAAAAAATTCCTTGGAAATGTTCTGATTTTCAACAACCAAGTGAAAAAGCGTGTTAATTTGGCTTGAACCTAGTGTCATTATAAGCCAATTTTGTTACAGGTCTCTCTTATCTTTCTCTCTCCACTTTCCAAAAGAGAATATGGGATGGGCAGGGAAGAACACAGAGACAAAAGCCACAAGATTTTGTTTTAAATAGTTTCAAATAGACATTCTTACACAAAGTATCAGTATTTCGACTATACTTTGCACTTTTGAACCATGCAGTGGTAAGCACATTCTTTGGGCAGATGAAAGGAAATGCTGTGCAGCAGAAACTGCCCCCTAAGACAAGGACAGCACTGCTGTGAGGAGCTGGAGGCCTTAGTGGTATTTGCTCTAGGACAAACAAATAAGGTTGGTGCAGAATATAACCTAGGTGTTTCCCTCCCAGTATGGTTCAAGATAAAATGGGGTGATTCCTCCCCCAAACAAGAAAACAAGCAAAACTTACCACTCTTAGCAAATTCCGACGCTCTTTGAAGGTGGCACAGCAACCAAGGATGCCAGTAACCATGACAACCACCCCAGCCACAACCAGAATATAAGCAGTTGCCGAATACGTGCTGGAGGAGAGCAGGCTGATGTAGTCACTCTTCTCAGCTAGGGTCCAGGTTCCCACTGCCATTACGGCCCCACCAGCCAGCTGGGTAGAGAGAGAAGCAAGCAAATAAGAGGCATCATATGAATGAACTTCCTCTCCTCTCAGAGCAAATGGACTGAGATATCAGGATGTGCCTCAGCTCCACAAGATGAGTCAAAGATGATCTACACTAAAGGAAGGACTCCCAGGGGTCTCACTGGGACCAGGAGCAGGCCCCAGTGCACTGGGAGAGGCTGGGCTTCAAGGTGGTCAGCTTTGCATGTCAGGCAGCCTGAGATGCAAGCTATCTGGAGCCTCTACCTGTGCACAGCAGTTCATACTTGGACCAAAGCCTTCCCAAATGTAGCCACACTGTTATCTGGGCAAATATGGAAAAATGTCAAATGTACTGGAGTGCTATCTAGCAGAAGAGGGCAAGAAAATAGCTTTACATCAGCAAGCCTTCCCCTGTTTGGAGCAAGGACTACCAATAAATGACAACCATGCCCAATACCTCCTTCCTAGACTATACATCTGGGGAGGAAGCAGCGAAGGAGCTCAACAGCCTAGCTGATTAAACTCCAACCCTTGCAGCAAATGAACATGGAGAAGACCAACCAGACTTCTAGCAATCCCTTCTCTCTTTGCAAGCCTTGTGTTTCTAGAGGGTTTGATGCAGCTTCTAGTAAGCTCAGACAGAGCTTTCCTTAAAGGTCTGACCCGGGTGCTCCAATGTTCTGTCCCAGGCAGCAAAGAAAAAAACAATCCTTTGTGATCAGTAACCTTCTGGTGGAAAGCACAACTCTAGGAAGCTCTACTGTGGACCCAGCTGCACGAAGGTGTTTGTTACCCTTGCTCTAGCTATCCCACCCAACTGCCAGGACTTCCTCTGCCATTTTGAGGAGGAGGAATGGCAAGGCAGTGGAGTCCTCAGGCTCCCTGAAAAAGCAATCCAGGTGAAAAAACAAGGCAGAGAAACAGCATGGTTTCAGGCTTCCTGTTATTTTCCATACTTAATAACATGACTTAGAAACAGCCAGAGACTACAGTGTCAGACTAACTTCTGCAGCCTGGGCAGGCAAGCCCAAGAGATGGGATTCCATCCCACAGGACGAAACCTGTGTCCTACTGATGTCACTGCTTTTTGCCAAAGTCTTCATCAAGCCCAAGATTTCTGTGCTCCTGACACCAAAACTGCAGTGCCATCTCAGTGCCTCTGAAACACACTTACTTCTTACCCAGAAAAAAAAGTTGAAGATGAAGAGCAGGTACTTGAGACAGATGGTCCCACATGTTTCCTTCTTTTCCGTATACTCACGCATCTTTGTGGCTCAGCAAGTTCCTGAAAAAACAATCAGAAAAGCTTGAGTCAGTTGGTCATCACACCCTTTTTCCCAAAAGGCCAGCATTTCTACTCTCCTCCTGCAAGACCTCACACTTCCAACCTTTTGCAGAAGTAAGTTAGTGAGCAAACTACTCAAGTGACTACAGGGATGCCAGACAGTGCTTGCTTAGATAAAGAGCTCTTGTATCCATTTGGGCGACCTACACAGCACGAGACCTCGCACAGTGTGAAAGGGAGGCAGATGGTACCAGCATGTGGCCTTCCTGTACTGCCTTCATCCTCCATCTCTCTCCCCATCCTGCTGTCACTTCCGAAGACTCATTTTCCTTTAGATCAATACTTGCAGTGAAGGGATCAGACCTACTGTTGTGTGAGTGGTCAAGCCAAAACCATTAATTATGATAAATGTTATGGTGAGGAAACTTCAGTATAGTTCATGCTCACTTTTTCCTATCTGAACTGAAATCCCAGACCTGTTATCCAGAAAAATCCTAGTATCTGGCTCCTGACTGCTGCCTGCAACTGCTGCTTCTGAAAGCAGTGACAGAAACCTCTGTCTTTGACATTTATGGAATAATCTGTCTCCAAAGAATATTCTTTCCTCATTGGAATTAGTTACAACTGCCTTAAATAGATCTCTCTCTAAGTTTGGGGTATTTTTAATCTTTGCAGTTATAACTGGGAACATACTTGTTATCCACTCAAATGTCCTATCCTTTTTGAACTCCAATAACATGTTGGAGAAATTCTCTTCTTCACTCTGCTTATTTCTCATGGCCCTTCTCACTGGCCAGCTGTCTCCTAAGGCAGCTGTCCCTGCTACTGAGAGGAAGAAACATAACCATTGGCTTCAGATGATGTGACAGCACAAAATGCCACTGCAGATACATAACGACTGGGAGTTCATTGCGGGTCAATCCCAATGCAGCGTTACAGATCTGCTACACTCCTGAGCAGGCTTCTCGCAAGTACGTCTGCAGCAAGTGCAGCTCCATGTCACTTCAATGCCTCTTCACTGCCTCCTGTTAATGCCACAAGGTCTGAACCTCTTGAAAAAAAATATTCTCACCACTCCCTGACCGGGCAGAGAGGACAAAGGCATTGCTCGTATCAGAGCTCCTAAATCACCGATTTCCCTGGAAGCAGACAGGCAAACAGCCTCTCCCTTTTTCCAGAGGCACGGAGTTCATGCTCACTTAAATTACAAAACTTCTTCCCATAAGAGATGCAAGCTTCCTCCGGGGACCCACTGTGGCTGCAACCCAACCACGCAGTACAGACACTCATCTACGCTGGCAAGCCCACTGCGAAACACCTGACAGTAAAGAAAGCCAGCAATGGGTACGCACAGCCAGGCTGCACATCAAGTGGCTCTCAGGCTGGGTCAGTCAGTCAGTATTATCTTTGCTGCTGCATTGCTAACATCCACCTTCAGAGCCAGATGAACCAAGGCTGGGAGCAGCAGCTGCCCATTCTGCAGCATAACTGCATTTTATTTGCAGGGAACTGGTTCCTTTTGCTTCACACCAGCCCACTCAAAAACCCCAGCCAGGCCTGTGTTTTAGAAACTAATAAATGAAGGCTAACAGGGAAGGCAAGCTGAGAACACACCAACAGTCCCACCCATGCCTCTCCACCGTCACCATTTCACAAGAAAACATTTTTCTCTAGAATAACATCTGGCAACAACAGTTGGCAGCAGAAAGCTGTTTCACTGGCAAAAGGAGCAGCTCTGAGACAGTGGCATATATCAAGGGGAATAACTCTTCAAAGTTATCTTATCTTCAGAAGAGATCAGAACCTCCAGCAATGCTCAGATTAATTACCACACTGCAGCACAGAAAGGCCTGGGGCAGTGGGAGGAATGGATGCTGGTGGCACCCTATGTGCTGAACAGACTTGTAAATTCTCAATGAGAAGACGCCCCGTGAATGCAACGTTCATGGAAGGTGACAGATTTACAGTTCCCAGAGGCTTAATTTAGCCACAGAACAGGAACGACAGCAGTGAGGCAGACTCCCACAGTCACATACACCTGCGCAACCCAAAACAGCCCAGACCCGAGAGATGCCCTCCAGTAACAGACTCTAAGGGTTGTGCCTGGCTTTTTGCCCAGCCCTGCTAACATCAGACCGCATGTAGAGGAAATGCACCACAGGTTTGCTCAGACTGACCCTGGTTCACATGACTGATAGCCAGGGGACAGTAACAATCCTTACTGTCCTTGGGCCAGCTCCTTTGCCCAGTTCCCCTCTTGCTCCAGAGGATTTCAGGAACCTTTCCCCCTTCCCCTCAAAGTATGTCCCCTGCGAAAAAAATGCCACTACAGGTGTTCCCATGTATCACCGTACAGTAGGTGCTGGGCCCTAGTGAGGGATGCTAACTTGTCCCTCCTTCTGATCCAAGAGCCCATATATTCCAGACGGAGCTGCATCTTGCTCTCAGCCAGGACTGGGCAGAGACATAGCTGAGACCGTACTTGCACTCAGATGACAGACAGTTCGAAATTCCCCCCAAGACTGCACGTCTTGCTCCACCGTGCACCGTGCACATGTCTTTCAGGCAGCTCAGCTTCACCACTGGCAAGAGAAGATCTGTCTGTTTCCAGAAAGCTGGCAGGGAACAGCTGCAGGTTTATAAAGCACAGCAATTCATGCAGGGATGGCAGGCCATGAATCAGAAAGCAATCAGGGCTGTCTCCTGTTTGATCTATCCGTCCTAGCCAGGAGCAGAGCTGATGGCACTGGCTGCCTCACCCAGAGAGCTATTCAGGGAAAGGCAGCTCTCTCCAGACCCTCTTTTTGGAAGTCACGTGTTTGAGCTCCATCTCACACAGGGTGGCCTGCAGCCTCCCATCGCCTGTGAAGACTTGGTCAGGCTTCAGTAAGCTATGCTGGTCTTCAGGGAAAGCAAGTGAGGGCAGGAGATGCCAGTGAGATGCCATTCCCAAAGAGCCCAGGCAGTGGAGAGGTGAGCCACAATCTGCCTCGCGGGCTAAGTGTGACTTTGGGCTCTGAGCCTCACAGTCCGAAAAAAGCACAGAGGTGTTGATCTGCACTACCCCACCAGGACGAATATGGGGGGCCTCATCCTGAATTCACTGATGTGACCAGGGTCTCTTGGCTTCAGTCATCTTTATAACAGACCCTCAGAAGTGACACGAATCACTCTTGAAACCAGACAAGAATAAGCAACGTTAATTATGATTATATTCTATCTATAACATGATTATATTCTATTTTAAAACACCGAGGCAAAGGTCTATTCTAAATCACATGGATAACTACAAACGAACTCTCCGGTGGACAGCAAATGGTGAGTGATGCCACCGGGGTGTTTTACAAATGCATAAAAACATATTAATTAGATGTGAGCTTCGTAATGGGAAGCGCTTAGCTAACTGAAAAAAGTGGTTAAGCACTTCCATAGTGAAGTTCACTTGGTCCAGTCCAAGTAGCTTCATCAGCAAGTTAAATTTAAGCAAGCAACCATGGGATACAGGCTGTGAAGTTTAGTCACACAATGAAGAGATATGTTTTTATGTAATTCACCAGAAATCAACAACAGGTTCCTACTATGCCCACACACACTGCAATGGAAGTGACAAGGAGAAACATTGCTCTAAGTAAAACAAAATACACAAAGATGGGAGGAAAAAAAACAAGGACAAACTCAGTGCAACAGAACTTGCACATGAAAAGGGAGGGGTAACAGCTTGAAGATTAACTCAAGCAACTGGAGTTGAACAGCTTGAATCCAATTCTCCCTCTGACACAGACTTTCTGCATGGCCTTGGGCAACTCCCTTAGTCTGTCCCTTGCCTCTGCTCTTTCTCCCCAGAGCAGGACCCTCATCTTTATCTAAACCCAGTGATGTTGTAAGGATCTGCACTGAGAACCCCTGCTGACAGAGGAATGCCAGCTGTGTGGCATGACAGGCTCTAGGGGACTGGTGTATTGGCAAAGCCCTACAGAAACACAATTTTACTGCCTCAAAAGTGCTTTTGCCAGTATAGGCTACTTTGGCCAGTGAACCGGAACAACCTCTTTTTCGGGTTAGTAAAATCCATACTTAAAACGAGAGGACTGTCTGGTAAAGCAATTTTGGCAACCATTTATGAGGCAAGCTGACTCAAACACATCAAAGATTGCAAGATGCTAGTAACGAAGTATGAGAGAATGGAGGAATAGCAAAGCACCTACACGAAGAGCAAGAAGGAAAGGATGACCCAGCTATACAAATATCTCAAAAAAAGACAAAAGAAAAAGAGAGTGAGCTCATCCTGCCCTGTCTGACTGCAAGCCACGCAGCTGGGTAAGAACACATGGTGCAAAGCAGGGGTCAGTTCAGAAGTGAAACCACTCCACGGCCTGATTTTCTTGGGCTCTCATCCTACTGAGACTGAACTGTTAAGACAAATTGGACAGCAGGAACACACTAGAAGTTGAGCAGTTCGGCTCCCGTTCCAGGTGCTGAGCACCTGGGAACACAAACACTGCACAACAGCTGTTTGGTTGCACTGAGCCACCTAAAATCTCAATGGCAGGACTTGCTCTGGTATTCCACATCAGACCACTGTATTTTTATTTGCAGGTCCAAAGGTACATACAGGCATGCACCCACATCCCAGCTCAGAAAGCACGTGGCATGCACACACACACAGTCCTGCTGGCTAGACATTCATTCAGTCATCACAGATGGGGCTTGGTACATTTGCCTCAACTTGCACAGTAACAGTACTTAATTAAACAGCAAAGAAATCCAGGCCTGCAGGCTTTTTCTGCACAACCTGCCCTAAAGCAGCATCTGACAGATAGGGAAGAAACAATGCCAAAGCAAACGAAATTGCTCCCAGGACATTAAAAGCAACATTATTTTTAAGTATTGATTTTTGAATGATAACAAGAAAAATGGTATCCAATGCATCAGTGATGTCTATTTCATAGATAACTTGTATGCCAGAAGTTAGCTAACTTCTAACATCTTTGCCAACAAACACAAGAAAGACTTGCTGCAGGAAATCCTGCTGCACTTACACTGCTATGAAAGTGCAGCTGCCAAAGGGCTGCAAGTCCAACACCATCAGCCCCCTGCCAATGCAGCCACCTCGCACTCCCAGTGGGCACGTTGCTGGTGTGGAGGCCAAGGTTCGGCTATCCTGTAGTCTATCTGAGCTGGGCCAGATAACCCTGGCCCTGAGGCAGCTCTTAGCAAACAACGCAGCTGTTTTCCTGTTGGTATGTGCAATGCAGGTGTAGGCCAGACCTCGTTCTCCAGCAAGGCTAAACTCCAACCTTTGAAAGCATGACCTCTCTAAGTTCCCTCTGTGTAAGATGAAAATATTACAGGCCCCACCGCTTTACCGACCCCACTGAACATCCTCAGAAAAGGCCTCCAGCTGCTTATCAACTTGCCAGCACATCTCTCTCAGCCCAGAAAGCAGTCAGAAGTAATCAAGTGAAGCCTTCCCAGGAGAGGAACCCTAAAGCTTGCAGGTGAAGAGGTCTGATTTACACAACTACCAAGTGCCATCATCCACCCCAAACCAATAGCCAACATGAGTCAACAGCCTTGACACTGACCTTTCACCACCAAAGCAGCTCACAGAACCGGTGCAAATGTTCAGTCCTCTTCAAGTGCTTTCTTCCACAAGCTCTCTTCTTGCTGGCTCCGGTCCTCTGCTGGATTCAGGAAAGCAGAAAGCTGAAAAAGAAGAGAGCGATGCAGAGACTCATGAACTATCTCTAAGACTATTCTGGAAAACAATATTTGATAATATCCTTCACCATGAAGTTCTCCTTTTAATAGAGAGCACAAGATTTTAGAATACACCTTATGAATGCATTTGATTAAACTGGAAGGTATGCAAGGCTAACAGGGGAGAACAAACTGCAGCAGTGGGGAGTGGGAAGACCTTTCAATGGTAGGAAGCTGTCAGAACAGGTTTATATTCACTGCTGCATCCTGTAAATGCTGCTACCCTTTCTGTCAAGGCTGTGTACACACCACAACGACAGCTCATTCTGGTGCAAAAGACCTGAGAGTAACTCCATGAGAAAGCTCAGAAAGAAGACCCTTCTTGTGCAGTGTGAAGCCCTAAGCTGGTGTTAGAGCCTCCAAGTGATCATCGCTTCTAGCCCACCCATGGAAACTACCTGGGAAGAGGAAAAAGGTGGGCAGATAGTACCAGAACTCATTGCATGCATCCATCCTCTGCTCCCAGGGCTCAAGCGCTGGGATACAGAGCATGAACCAGAGCAGGGCCCCCACAGAGAAAAAGCACCCTAGGAACCCACCGTTTTCTCTGTCCCCACCGAAGCATAATCAAGACACAGGCCGTAAGCACTATGGCAGGCTCTGCTGGAAACCGTTCCCCTGAATTCATCTGCTGCTGCCAGCCCTCCTAGCGCAAGGCTTACACCTCCCAGTGCAAATGCATAGTAACTCCCTCAGATAAGCCAAAGGAATGTGCTTTCAAACTTAAAGGAGTTATTTCTCTGCAACCTTACTACATTTTCAACATTGAATCACAGAATGGTTTGGATTGAAAGGGATCTTTAAAGGTCATCTAGTCCAACTCCCACCCCCCCGCAATGAGCAAGGACATCCATTACTCCTTGTCCTATCACTACAGGCCCTACTAAGAAGTTCATTCTCATCTTTCTTACAAGCCCCCTTCAAGTACTGAAAGGCTGCAATAAGGTCTCTCCAGAGCCGTCTCTTCTGCAGGCTGAGGAACCCCAACTCTCTCAGCCTGTCCTCATAGGAGAGGTGCTCCAGCCCTCTGATCAGTTTTGTGGCCCTCCTCTGGACCCACTCCAACAAGTTCAAGACTTTCCTGTGCTGAGGTCTCCAGAGCTGGACACAGTAGTCCAGGTGGGGTCTCACCAGAGCAGAGCAGAGGGGCAGAATCACCTCCCTTGACCTGCTGGCCACACTTCTTTTGATGTGGCCCAGTATCATTGATGAAGATATTAAACAGTACTGGTCCCAGTCCAGACCCCTGAGGGACACCACTTATCACCAATCTCCATCTGGACATTCAGCTATTGACCACTACCCTCTGGATGCAACTATTCAACCAATTCCTCATCCACGAAATAGTCTGTCCATCAAATCCACCTCTGTCCAATTTACAGAGAAGGATGTTGTAGGGGACTGTGTCAAAGGCCTTACGGAAATGAGATAGACAACATTTGTAGCTCTTCCCTTGTCCACTGATATAGTCATTCCATCACAGAAGGTCACTAGGTTTGTCAGGCAGGACTTGCCCTTGATGAAGCCATGCAGGCTGTCTCAAAACACCTCCCTGTCCTCCATGTGCCTTTAATATAGCTTCCAGGATGTGTTCCATGATCTCCCCAGGCCCAGAGGTGAGGCTGACAGGTCAGTAGTTCCCAGGGTCCTCCTTTCTACCCTTTTTAAAAATGGGTGCAATGTTTCCCTTTTTCCACTCACCACGGACTTCACCTGACTGCCACGACTTTTCAAAGATCACGGAGAGTGGCTTGGCAACTACATCTGCCAACTCCCTCAGGACTCTGGGATGGATCTCGTCAGCTCCCAAACACTTCTGTATGTTCAGGTTCCTCAGGTGGTCACAAATCTGATCTTCTTTTACAGGGGGAGGGACTTTGCTCCCTCAGTCCCTGCCTTGAGGTCCATCCACTCAAGAGGTATGGGAAGAGAGGTCGCCAGTGAAGACTGAGGCAAAGTTGAAGTTGTTGAGTACCTCAGCCTTCTCATCATCCTTTGTTCCCAGTTTGCCAGTCTTGCTTATCGGGGAGGGGGGGAGGGTACACTTTCTTTGACCTTCCTTTTCTGGCTGACATACCTGTAGAAGCCCTTCTTACTATTCTTTGTGCACCTTGCCAAGTTCAGCTCCAGCTGCAACTTGGCCTTCCTGACCCCACCCCTACACAACCGGGCAGCATCCCTATACTCTTTCCCAGGATATCTGTCCCTGCTTCCACTCCTTCTGCATTTCCTTTTTGCAGGTCTCGATTCAGCCATGTTGGTCTCCTGCCTTCCAATCCTGATTTCTTACAGTTGGGGATCAAGAGCTCTTGTGCTCTATGGGAAGCATCCTTAAAGATCCGCCAGGTCTGTTCTACTCCTTTGTCCCTGAGGGCAGTTTCCCAGGGGTCCCATTGGCTATCTCCTTGAAGAGCTGGAATTTTGCTTTCCTCAAATTCAGGGGCCCGACTTTACTCTTCAGCTGACCCATATCCCTCAGGACTGTGAACTCCACCAGTGCATGATCACTGCAGCCCAGGCTGCCTGCAATCTTGATGTCACCAATTAGCTAACTTGCCTTGGTGACCAACAGGTTCACTATCACATCCCCTCTGGTAGGGCTGTCTATTAGCTGGCTTAAGAAGCTACCCTCAATGCACTCCAGAAGTCTCCTGGATTGCCTACAGCTTGCCGTGCTACTTCTCCAGCAGATGTCGGGGTGGTTGAAGGTCCCCAGCAGGATGAGAACCTGCAAGCGTGATGCCTTCTGCAGCTGTACTAAGGCGGCTTTGTCAATAGGCTCCCCTTGATCAGGCAGCCTGTACTAGACACCTACCACAAGGTTCCCTTTCTTTCCTTGGTCTCCAGTTTTCATTCATAAGCTTTCAACCTGCTCATGGCTGTTCTTCAGAGGCAGCTCTTCACAATCTATCAATTTCTTTACATAGAAGGCAATCCCTCCACCTCTCCTTCCTCACCTGTCCCTTCTGACCAGCTTGTAGTCATCAATAGCAGTGCTCCAGTCATGGGATTCATCCCACCAGGTTTCAGTAATGGCAACTAGGTTGTAGCTTCTAGTAGCACAGTGGTTTCCAACTCCTCTGGTTTGTCACCCATGCTGTGTGCATTGTTGTAGAGGCACTTCAGCTGCGCTGTTGGCCATGTCACCTTTTTAGAGGAACACACCTTAATTCCTTTGAGGTATTTCACTGGTGTTTCCCTGTTGGCTCCTATTGCCTCAGGAGCCCCTGGCTCCTCTTTGTTAAGACTTCAAGTGTGCACTAGTGTACCCAGCTGGGCTCAGAGCAACAGGCTGAGGGCCCTCGGTAGCACCCCATCCCTCTGAGCTTGGCATGTCGTCCCATGGCTTGTCATTTCTGTCAGGCAGCTAGGCTGCATAAAGCTGCTGTACTGGAAAATGGCCTCTAGCATCCCCTCTGTCCCCTGATTTTCTAAGCTAGAGGGTCCCAAACATTTTGCAATCATTTGTAGTGCCACATCCTCAGCCATCTCACCCTCATCCCACAGCAGGCAGGTTCGATTCTCCCTGCAATCTGTATGGAGAGGGGAAGAGAACAGCAATTAGTCCTCCCTAACCTGCCTGTTTGGATACTGAATTAACGATCCTTTGATCTACACCCTGACACTAACTTACTTCACAGCCTAAGGCTTAAACTCTTATCTACTGCCTGTACCAGGATATGGAAGCAGTAATACTTCCTGACTTGCCTGGGTGGCATAATGGAGTGTTTGCAAACCACCTGAGAAGAGAAAAAAGTTAGTTCTTATTAGTGGATCAAATTTAACACAGTTCATAACCATTTTAATTTCCTACTATCTTCAAGGGGAGGTTCCTGCAGCCCTTTACCTAGCACAGTATGGGTGACACACCTTAATTTATAATCAGCTTGGGTTACCCCTGCTTCCATTCCCTGTGAAAAGGAATGCTCGGGTAAGAGCTAGAAACTAGTCGATTCACATTACTGTGCTGCCTCTAGACCACAAAAACATCTCTTGAGAGAAACAGTGGAAATCCCAGCACTTGAGCCACTGAGAAGCAGGCCAAATGAAGTCCTGGAATCATTAATTAAAGATTAGACAAGGGAGTTTTCTGAGGAAATGGGGAGAGGAGGGAAGGTACAGATAGTGTGGTCATCTGCAAATTTGGCAAGCAACAGCTCTGCAGCATCCTCAGTCCCAAGGCTGTGCCCAAACTCTCCTCAAGCAGCCCTTGTGCCCTACCATTTATCCAGCTTCATGCTGTTCCCCCACTCCTGCCCTTTCAGAAGAGAAAGCCGACCCAGGATGCAAAGCTGAGTGCTTTGTTTTCCATCTTAGCATGCTGGAACATGCCAGAAAGTCAAAGTACTTGAGCCTCTAAGGCTGGAGAGAAGGCAAAACACAAGCCAGACAATTAGTGAGACAAAGAAGTTCCTTCTCAGGAACTGTCATTTGTATTTGGGGGGGGAAGGAAGGAGGGCAGGCACACGGAACATATTTTGGTCCAAAACCCTCCTCCCTGACCCTTCACATGGAAGCTGAACTCATTTGGCACTGCTGAATGAAACTCCCCAGACCACAGCTTGGAAACTGCCTTTACTTCTGCCTGTTGTCTAAACTGATTACGTGGTCCTGAGTCATCTTCCTTGACTGTACAGTACCTAGTACAAAAGCATCTCCTCCACCCTTCCTCCCCAAGCCTTTTAGGGGCTGTTGAGCAGTGAGGAATACAAAGCAGTGTTTTCCAGCCACGCCACCTGCTCCCACCAGGAATGTGCACAGTGGTTCTGGGAGAGGTGGAGACAACTTAGAAAGCTACCTACATTCAACAAGAAGTAAGATCTCTTGGCCAACTTAGGCAGAACTTGCTTGGCCTTATCTCTCGACTGGGAGAGCACCTTTCTGAAGAATTTGAGAGGATAAGCAAGATCCCATCTGGGAGTTTAGGAGGATCTCACCTCAACACCTCTGGGTGTAGGCATCATCTCCACAGGCACATCAGAGTCCTGCTGCCACCCCTTGGGACGTTTGCCAAATCCCTCCTTTCTTCTACTCTGGCTCTAGTTGCTGTGTTTTGAATAGACCCCTCAAGAGAGATGTAAACCCTTAACTCCTGCTAATTTTGATGAGAGTCAGATATCCAGCAAGGAACTGTGTGCCTAATACACCTGAGGAGCTGCCTGCTCTTCAAGGCAGGAGCTGTTTCTCAGGGGAGGTGCACTTCTGCTCATTTTTTCAAGACTGTTTACTTCCAGGGGAAGGACTTACTGAAGCATATATAATTCTGAAACTCAGCAAGGATTTACATGTTCACCACCACACACATACCTGCAAATTAAATGCTTTATGAGTGAGTTAGTCAAACCCGGGTGAGGTAATGGCTGGCTTCGGGGTCCTTGAGGATAAAAGGGACCTTAGCGTAAAACCAATTTCACAACCATTAAGAAAAAGAAAGTGTGAGAGAAAGAGAGAGTGATCAAGCATGTCAAGGACTGTATGTGTCTGTGCTCTAGTACTGTTCCACTACAAAGCAAACAAAAACCCCTTCATAGGGCTTTCTGGTCGTAACAAAAACATACACAGCCAGTTACATCCTGAGAGCAGAAAGCCCCCATCTGCTGCTCCCAGAAGGAGAAACAGGGAAGCAAACGGCCCCTCCAAGAACCCAGTCCCCATCGGGAGCTGAAAGGCAGGCCAAAGACCAGCACACACTGCGCCGCCAACGGGAACTCCTTCTGCGTCAAACAACATCCTCTTGTATCTCATAAGGCCTCCTTTATCCTGAAGGATCCCGAAGCACTTAACGCTATTTATACACAGGAACCACTTCACTAGTCATCGAACTGAGTAGAGGAACAATAACCGTCTCTTTTCTCTCACTCAAAGGGCCAGAAATCAGTGTCTAGTGTGTGTTTGCAGAGAGCTCACAGCAACGAGGGTTTGCCATGACGAGGAACAATAGTTCAGACAGGTCAGGGTTAGCCAATAGACAAGACAAATTCTTCACTGCAGCCTGCTATTGGTATTTGAAATTCTGTTTTCCCCAATTCTGTTCACGGGCATTGTGGGGTTTGTGGGGTTTTTTGTTTTGTGTGTTTGTTTTTAAAAGCAGGGCTTTGCCTGCACTGAAGAACTCACCAGAAGCATTAAACCACATTTCTAAACAAAACAGTTTGTGTAGAATCAGCTTTCTGGCTGATCCTGTCCTATTCATTACATTCATTTTCAGCTCAGCTCTCAGAAGCAAAGCCACTGGGTCCTCGCTGTTTTCAGGGAGCGCTCACAAAACCTCCCTGCCCTGTAGCCACGCCAGTACTAGGACCAAGCCAACAAGCACTAAAAATCCTACAAAGCCTATTCAGGCAATTCTATATGCGAATTCAAAGCGACCGCCAAATAATGCAGTGATGACAATCATTTGTTCGCTCTCTACAAATAGCTGGGGTTTTACACTGTGGTTTGGATTCATGGCAAAGACTAACCTAAGAACATGTGCTGTGTTGTAGCTACCACACAGTCACTCAAGATTTGGCTGCAGTCTCATTGCAGGGGTACTTTCAGTTTCATTCCCTACAAATCTCTGCAGTGAAAATGTGGCTAGCCAAAAGCTGAGAGATTTTCTATCTCCCCACATTCTCAGGTGCATATCCCATGGCAGGAGATCATCTTCACCTCACCACACTCACAGACTAATTGTGTGACTTTAAATCCCACTGTCAAAAATACGTGCAGCAGTTTTTAGGACAGCGTCACCACGGGGTGCATTTCTAGTCTCTCAATGACACAATGCTCTATAATTTCACTGCCTGAAAGACCCTTTGCCTCCTTCAAAGCAACCCAACAAAGAAAAAAAAGGTAGCATGATATAATAGGAGCACAGGCAGATCAAGTGACTCTCCCAGCAGAAAGAAGGGGTGGATTCGCTTTCTTCTCAGCATCCATCCTCCATTTGCCGAGCTGTTCTGCCCGCTGGAAGACCATCGCAGAACACAAAGCTGTGAACTGCAAAGTCTTCAAGCTACTCGTTAGCACCGCCCTGCCTGTGCCTGAGACACCTAACTGCAGACAGCACACAGCAAGAAGTCCACAAAAAGCCGGCACCAGCTTTAGCTTTTGTACAAGACTTGTTTTGGTTTGAGTAGGCTGTTCCTGTTTGCACTTTCTGCGCTGTAAACAAGTAAAGCAGAAGTCTCCAGAGTCAGCCCACAGGTTTCTCCCAGGCAGCCCGCCTCAGTTTCAACTCCACAAAGGCAGTATTTTAAAAGCAGCTGAGAAGGGATTTGAGAGTGGAAACTAAGGTTAACAGTCTTATTGCTTCAGCCATGTTGCTGATTAGCTCAGGACTGGTGCCAGCCATGCCAGAGAAAACCTCTCAGCGACAGAACTGGTACCTGTGGTCCTAGGAACGGGGCAATGCACCCTGCAGTGCCCTAGCACGATGACAGGGAAGAGACCATCATGCAGCCACAGAATGGGACAACAGCAGCTCTCACCTCAACATGGCAGCTAGAGAGATACTGGTGACATCTTCAGGAGTTTCCCTTCCTACCCAGGACAGCCAACCCATGTGGGAACACTCCTGCATCTGGAATTAGCCACTTCACTAACAGCAGCACCAGGAATAGCCAAGAAGTCTCTTCTGACCATCAGTCCTTGTATACCCCGACGTCTGTGTCTCCGGGGGTGTTTTGTAGTGATCATTAAAACGCTTTGAGGAGTTATGTTCCTCTCCAGAGCTAAAAACACTTTTACTAGAGTCAGATCAAATATCAAGCACAGTCAAGGGCAAATTAAATGACATTTCATTTCCCGAAGCTCTAAGTCCAGTCCATAGGAGCCATCTCTCTCCTGTTGCTATAGGAGCAGTGCTGGAAACAATGCTCAATCCACACTGCTTGAGCCTGCCTTGAAAAGGACCATTCTTCCAGTAGAAATTAAACAACCCCCAGCCAAAAGTAAAACATTCCTCCCCCTTCCGCCTCCCTCTTGTGTAGCAGGTTTTAATGACTCCACCAAAACCATTTATACAGCTGTTTTTAGACCAGCCTGCAAACTTGACAGGGAAGCATCCCCATGTGAATAAGTAACTGGGAGGCAAGGGCTGTCCTCAAGGCAATTAATTGCTGGCCCTTCGCCAAGGCTGGGGGCAGGGGAAAAGAAAAAGAAAGATGTCCCTGTCCCTAGAGCACACGCCAACAAGCTCTAAAGAAATCCCCCAGTGTGGAAGCCATCAACCACGTCCCTAAAGAGCCTTGCTCCACCAGCCCGCATACAGACCTGCCCGCAGAGGCACCAGAGCTGGGCTTCCTCGGGTCCTCTCCGCTGGTTCGAATAAACACACGGGCAAAGGGCAGCTCTCCATGAAGGGTACAGAGCTATAATCAGTACAGAAACTTTGGCAAGTCTGTCTCAGTGCATCATCCACTCCATTTAGAGCTGGCAGGAGTAAGTAACTGGAAAAGGATTCCTTGAACAGATGCCAGCACAAACCGGCTGGACTTCAAATGAAGCCAAGAAATCCTGCAGATTTCTCCACCAACCCACCCTCAGGTTACCCTAGCACTATATGAACAAGCTTCATTAAAGGAAAGCCTAAAAAGAGTTTGAAACTTAATCCTTCCCCTCCAGCCCCCCAACCCTCCCACCTTGGAGGTTGATTTTCAAGTCAAGAGGGACCGCATCATCTCATCTGATCTCCTGCTATTTCAAAGGTTAAAATTTTAAAGGCTAAAAGTAGTCTGTTCTACAACTCTGGGACTGCCCAGATTAACCCTCAAATACCAGGAAGGCTCAAGAAGACTCCAGGAGATGGGAGAAACCACATACTTTGCTCCCTTGGGAGCCTCTCCAGACGTTACTGGCACATACCCACCATTCAGGCTACTTTGAGCTCAGTGGGAAGCAGCAGAGCACCTTCCACTGCATCTAAGAGCCAGGAACATGGCAAACACCCAGCATCAGAAAACCCCATTATCTGTCTCTCAATGCATCTCATGCCATTAGTGAGCAGGAGGGGCAATGCAGCCCTCAGCATGGGCCACTTGTAGGTTTAGACCCTCAGTAAAGTCCTTAACCATTAAAAGCAAAAAATACCCCGAGAAAAACTGGGAACAACACAGACAAAAGTTTCTGAAGAAACCAAGTAACTAGTTTCACTGTGATCTGAGTTTTGGTCAGCACTAAATGCCCACTGTGAAAACAAGGTCCCTCTAGGATATCAAGGGATAGAGGAACCCAGAAAACAAATGTCACTTCTTGCTTTTGAAGAATTTAGATAGAACTCTAAAATTCATGCTGGAAGTAACCAGGGCAATTCTGGCACAGAAAATAATCCTCCTATTACTGACCGCAGATGAAGGGGTGTTTTAGCACTGACCACTCTGGCGTCAAGGCCACCTTCCTGCCACTCAGAAAATGCTCACTGCAGTGGTACATGCCCATGCAGCAGTGGCATTTGACTTGATAACCACTACTGTATGCACAGACACAGGAAAACAAAAAAGACTATCTGGTGAGGGTGATGCAGAGAGAGCGGACCTGCGCTGGCCAGACATGGTTATCTATGTCAAAAATTGGGAGGACATTGCTTATCTGCAACAGTTATGCCCTTCGTACACAGGGAAAACAGCTTCCCACTTAGACACCTGTAAATATACTGCTGATAAGAATTACACTGATATAACTACCATAATTTAATTTAGATACTCTCATTGCTCTCATCCAAGTTGGCTTCACCCTCTCTTCTTTTTTTTAATAAAAACTTGTTAAAAATCCTGATGAAGCAGCAAACAATAAAAGTCCTTTTTTCTAAAAGGGTGTTTTCTTCCACATGGAGATGCACGCAGACAAAGTAAAGCTCATGACATCAGTGAAAGCAGAGTTTTTCCTCTGCAACTGTGTCTGCTTTTCCCTCCCTCCAGGCTCCTTACAGCACACTGTGAGTCAGGATCCGTGCTCCCCCAGTGCCTGACCAACTCCGAGGGATAAATGACTCAGGGAATTCAGCAACCAGGATTTTTTCCTGGTGTAAACACAATGGTTTAAATTCCCTTCTTTCCTGACTCAGGACACACTTCACACACCAGAGGTAAGCCCTGGGGAGCACACAGTGGACAGACCAGGCTTTTGTTACAGTCTCCAGAGCCCATCTCCGAGGCTGAGAGCAGCCTCATTCCCCACACACAGCACAGGAGCTCAGCAGGACACTTGTACTCTTTCCCCGCTCAGGAGGAGCTAAAGCCAGCAAACTGGGACTCAAAGGCACAGAAACCAGCCTGACAGCTCCTCCTCCCCATATACAGAAAGGGGTCCTCCCGGTAACCAGAAATTTGTACCACCAAAACCCCTCTAAGTGGCCAAGGTAAATTGGAGACCACATCAAATCTCTCACCTCACCTCTGGCAGACCTCTCACCTAACCCAAGTCTCCCACAAGGACGGAAGAGGGATACTCCATATAGCAAGGGGGGAACCCCAGCTTCCAGGTCGCTGGAAAGCAAGTTGTAGAGCACAGAGCAAGTTGTAGTTCCACAAAGGACCGGACTTATCCCTTCTATGCTACAACAGCTGAGCCCACAAGCATGAACCCCAACGCTTTCCCATGCACACATTCCTCACGCACAGCACTCCACACACGCACCCGAGACCCCTTCTTGCTCCAGAGCTGGCTGCCCCGAGGCAGTGCCTGCCACGCACGTGTCCGTGTGCCCGGCTTCTCCACTCACCGTACCCCACTGTGAGACTCACAGCAGCTCCCCTCCACTCCCTGGGAACTCTGCGTGCAGCTTACAGCAACCACCAAGAGAAATAACAAACCGCCTCTGTTCCCAGGGCAATGCGGGGGCATGATACGGGACATGAATTCCTCCCTTCTGGATTCCACCAAAAGTAGGAAGAAATACTGATATTGATAAGTCATGACTCACGCCCGCCTCGTCAGGCACTCCAGAAGTCCCACTCGCTGGCTGGCATGCCAGAAATGCCAGCACAGCTGGCATCTGCCAGCTGGCTCTATTAGTGTATAGATTTGAACAACACCATCCTTCCCTCTTACTTTCTTTATTGTTGCAGCGTGGTGGTCACTGAGGATCAGAGCACTCCCTGAAAACACAACCATGCAGGCATCGTGGCTGTTGCTCTGGCAGGTAACAGGTCAGTGGGGCTCAAAACATGATCCACTTCACACAAAACAGACACTTCTCCCCCAGAAATTCCTACCTCAAACCACTCTTGATCCCAGTTTTATCTGGATCGCATCAGTGAAGGAGCCAAAGAATCTGTTGTCCGTACTCCAGCTATGCTGGTAAGTCATGCACTTCTATTGAAAGAGCTGCCAAGGACCCTCCATTAACCTCTACAGAGCGTAATTCCTGACTGCCCCTCCTTTTCCCACTGGACCAGTATCCTGCCCCCACTGACAGCTACTCATTCTTATATCATAGAATGGTTTGGGTTGGAAGGGACCTTTAAAGGTCATCTACTCCAGCTCCCTGCAATGAGCAGGGACATCTTCAACTACAGCAGACTGCTCAAAGCCCCGTCCAACCCGACCTTCAATGTTTCCAGGGGTGGAGCATCTACACTTTCAGTCCTGTATCATTCTTATTTCACTACTGCTTGAAATGCACCTACCGAGCTGTACAGCACTTTTCCAGCTCAGACTGGAGAGCCATAAGCGCCCAGCCAGCAAGAAGAACTATGGTTAGAAACATGGACTGAGACAGCCATACCAGAATGTGGCCCAGATCCCAAAGCACACCTCTTATTCTGCCATGCAATATCAGGAGTGCAAAATAGTAATTATCCACTTGGTCCTTCTCCCGTCTCCTTCTCCCCCATAGGGGCAGAAGTGTTCCAGGGCGAGGTATCAGCCATACATTCACCTTACCCATTTGTATAGCACAGCCAGTTCTTTCTCCCATGGCATCTCCAGGTGGTGTTTGTTCCTCTTAACCTGTCCCTCTCCTCCAGTGGCAAAGACACATGGGGAAACACGCTGCAGATTTCAGCCAAACTCCACAGCTTCTTCTGAGTGTGCACCTTCCACTTTGCAGCTACTGGAACAAACGCCACCGAAGCACAGGCCCCGAGATAGAGCCTCACAATTCTTTCCCACTGGCCCAGATCCCCACTGCTCTGTTTAAAACCACCTCCCCAATGCTTTGTTTTCTGTCCTGTAAAAGGAAAGAGCACCTTGGTTGGAAAAGTGAACTTTGCTCCTTTTGCGTTCAGATCTGGTACCAGCAGTAGATAAGAAACAATGGTCAATGCCAAACGTTTTATGTCACCTACTTCTGGCTCGGTTTTCTCTTAGGATGCCTCATTATCGCTGGCAGGAACAACCTGTGGGTCTGAGCAACATCCCTTCTCGCACCTCCCACACGTCTCATTTCCACCTCTCTTCAGAGACCGTGCCGCATTCCACATCCTCCACGCTCCCTCACTCGGATGCTCTCACCTCTCACACACACGCTCAGCAAGCAGAAAAAGTGACTCGGCGGCAGCCTACATGGATGCAGGGAATCCACACTGTGCAACTCACTGCACAATGAGAACTGCATTTGGTCGGCTGTACCCTGCCGACAGCAGCTGTGAGTCAATACTCAATTTAAATAGTTGTCAAGGGCCCCTCTGTTAATGTCACAGAACATAATTCCTGATGTCCTTCCTTATCCCACTAAACCAGTATCCTGCCTCCACTAGTGTCCAGCACTGCTGGCATCAGAACTATGCATGAAATACATACAAATGTATTTCATAACACACAAATATCAATATAAATGACTTCCTGAAGACCCCAGCTGGGGTCATGGCAGCTACTTATACTTACACCCTTCTAAGGAGCCAGCTACACCTTCAGTCCCATATCAAGCTCATTTCACTACTGCCTGAAATGCACTTATCGAGCTGTACAGCACTTTTCCAGCTCAGACTGGAGAGCCATAAGCACCCAGCCAGCAAGAAGAACTACGGTTAGAAACATGGACTGAGACAGCCATACCAGAACATGGCCCAGATCCCAAAGCACACCTCTTATTCTGCCATGCAGTACCAGGAGTGCAAAATAGTAATTATCCTCCTGCTCACACTGCCAAGAGTTTTATTACTGTGCAGCAGCCAGGATGCAGGACTAATAGGACTGATTGAATTCATTCCCTGGGATGCCAGGCTGTTGAGATCACAAGCAGAGGAGCCTGGCAGGCGGGACAGAGCAAAGCACTGGCAAAAGAGATGCCCATCAGCAGTGTTGCTATTACAGTGCTGATCCTCGCCTGGAGGGCCTGGCAGCAAATGGGTTTTGTGCCGTGGGGAGGGATAGCGTGAGGAGCTCTCTGCAGGACTGACAAAACACCTCATCTCCACCCTGCAGCCCTGCCATTCCTCATTTCTCCCTCCACGCCCTGGCTTCAGGCACGGGGCGGCAGGGAAAAGCACATTTGTCACAGATTGGGAAGATGGTCACCAACCTGGGAGAAAGCTCTGCCAAAGTGCATATGCAGAAGAGAATGGGAAAAGAGGGCCATTTTACAAATAGTGATACTGTTCATTTCATTTTCAGTTTGCTGTGGCAAAAGGAAAATCATGCTCAGGGTCTGAAAGGAAGGATGAGCAAGACGGAAGGAGACCTGGTCTTCACCTTCAGGATCTTGACAGTTTTTAAACAACCAGAGAGACTCAGGATTCTGTTCCTCACAGCCAGGGACGCTGAGATGAGCTGTCATTTCCAGAAGTCACCCTCCCTCAGGCTTTCCATGACCTCAGCTGTCGGTGCACACGCTCAGGGAGAGCTGGAGACAACCCAGTGTCAAGCCCAGGAGCAGAGGTAGGAGAGTAGGTGAGCATATTCTCAGGAGGCTTCAAGAGCAAGGCTGATGACACCACTGGGGACAGCAGTGGTAGACTGGGACATGAAAAAGCAAAGCTCCCCATTTGTTTTTCAGTTAGTCCATCCACCTTTTATCTTTCTAAGCTTCTGTCTTAAACAGAAGGCACAAGAAAACGCAGGGACAGCATAATTGCTTTATAAGAGACCGAATCACCTGGAAGCGTCAGACAGGACAGTTTGCCACATACCGGCGTAGTATGTATCTCTGTCATACAGGTGATGTTATGTGTAGGAGGAAAATACGTTTTTACATGTATTTGTACTATGACAAGTAGCCCAACACACTCCTTAGAGCAGAAACCAAACTTTGTAGAAGCAAAGAATGAATTTACCTGTGGGATGACACAACTAGAGGAGACACAGCTCACCAGTGAACCCCTTCAATGTTGTCTCAAGAGCAAGGGAGTTGCTGCATGGTCTGTGTATGTGCAATGGGAACAGCTAGAGCTCCGCTACAACTTTTATTAGCTGGGAATAATACAATAGGCCTGCTGGAAACTTCCTATAGGGGATAGAGAGCACTCCATCAGCCACTCCCACCTAGCATTTTTGCTTGACAAGGGAATACAAGCAGCTTTATTCCACCCCCTTGCTGAAGAATCTTTCACACCCATCGACACAGACTTTTGGAGCCTACACTGAAAATACCCTTCACAGAGCCAAGATTTCAGCTGTGTGTGCCTTACTGTACTTGAAGAGAAGCCTCAGAATCCTGCCCACTTCCAAACCGGTATAAGACTTCCCTTCTGCACAAGGGGGCTGGGGAGCTAAAGCATCAGGGAAAAATCTTCTTGGGTTGGTATTCCCTGCTAACTCAGAAGATGGCTTCTGTACTAGATCCAAGAGAGGGAGAGCCACAGCCCCAACTGGGCTGTCAAAGTTCCTCTTACTCAGTGTTCTGCTTTCTGCACTAAGAACAAACCCTCCTTTAACACACCTGCCTTGAGACAGGAGAAAGAAAACTTGACTGTTAAGCTCCCACAAAACGTACCACAGGACGGACTAACCACCTCAGACTCCAGAGTCAAGTAAGATGTCATACGCAGGACATTATCTCAAGCACAGAGAACAGGCATATCCTTATTGTTTACTGCAGTCAACATACAGCAAGGTCTGCCAGGATTTTTACCAGGCAACTGGGGGAGTCATTCTCCTCCATCGTAGAAGGGCTCCACCAAGAAGGTAAGCCACAGGCCAACAATACACGCAACAGTTTGGAATAAAACATACCTTTTGCATATGGACAGAAAGACGTCCAGGTCAGGAACTCAAAGACACCATCAGGAAACTACAGAGCAAGGATGTGATCTCAGGAGAGTTACATGGAGGAGCTCAAAAGCTGCCAACTCCTCCAACTCACAACCCAAGCTTTCGGCAAGGACACCCGACTCGAAGTGTTGGCACCTAAGAGCAGCTGTAGCAAACCTGAGCAAAGACCCACATATGCAAGCCAGTGTTATGCCTTTGACAGGGACCTGTCACCACATGCCTCCGGTAAAGCATAAGTGATTTTGACCCAAACATTGCCCAGCTTCCGACAATTTGCAGGACTGCCTGTCCTAGACACACAAACTCCTTCAGAGAATCTAAATACGCTGAAACTTTTGCATCAGCTTTTCTAGTTTCCATTGAGCTCAGCAGCAGCCCAGAAGAGACAGATGCTCTGCTCTCTCCATCACAAGCAGTCATCTTTGGTAGCTGTGAGTCCTGCAGGAGGACTGGGATGGACCTTTGTCGGACTGATGACACACTAAAAGACTCTTCAGCCTCAACAATACCAGGCAGAAGATATCCTGTCACACCAAAAGCTTCCCTAAGAACCCAGGCAGTGGCCTCACAAGTGGCAAAGGGAATGCATTTTGGCAAAAGGGACTTGTTTCAACAAAACGGCCACCACTGGGCATCACCTCTGATGGGTGATGCCATTTTAATAAGCCCTTGTTATAGCAGACACGACGTAACTCTCAGAGCAAATGCCAGGAAGTGCTGTGGGGGGACAAAGGAAATGAAGCAGCATAATTTAAGGGATGCTATAGAGCAGCATGAAATGAAGATAAGTCTTTGCTAAAATTCAACAGGATACTGCAACAGGTTGATTACAAAACCCCTCAGCAAGTCAAGATTTTTCACATTTTACAGCAGTTTACATTCTTCGTGAGATGACACGGAGCAAAGGCTACTGGGAAAGATTCCTCATGGCAAGGAACACCGCGGTGCAACAATAACCCATCGCCCTCAGCTTCCCATCCGATTCGGCTTCCAGAAAATTGAAGAAATGGAGCATCGCCTGGAGTTTGTGGTAAACAAGGGCTCGCTCTCCCCCTCCTCCAAGCGTCCTCCCAGCCCAACACAGAGGCCAAGGTTTATTCGTACAACAGGGAGACCTCACTGAACAAAAGGCAGAGGGAGACAGGTATCATTTCACAAGATTATGGCAACGTTCTGAACACCTCTCCTGACGTGCAAAGCTTCAGAACACACCCCCACACCACCCCGCAACAGGTTAAAACACTTTTTAAAAAAATAACAATGCAAAAGCCAGGCCCCCGTGAAGGTGCACGGTGCCAGTGGCCGCTGATGGGGCAGCGAGGCGGTGCTGCAACAGAGCTGGCCGCCGGTGACCGCG